>JAWWTY010000077.1:28420601-28528491 GCA_035222235.1 Margarornis squamiger | reverse complement strand
CCTTCCCTTCCCGTCCCTTCCCTTCCCTTCCCTTCCCTTCCCTTCCCTTCCCTTCCCTTCCCTTCCCTTCCCTTCCCCTTGGACTAAAGAAAAATTGGTTGATTGAAGATTATTTTAAAGCAAATAGAATATGAAAAACTAAACCAGAAACAGATTACCACAAGCTTTTAAAAGTCCTTCCTTCTGCATTCTCTCAGATCTGTAATAGCTATTATTTTTAGCAAGTAAGACTGAACTAATGCTGCCTTACAAAAACTGTATTAGATGCACTTCAGTATCCTCTGTCACAATCGTGAGTTTTGATTCTTAGACTGTGATTCTGTGATGATTGTAGTATGCTTTTAATTTTGTATGTTGGGAGATGAATGAACTCTCAGAAAGCTGAAGTAAAAACTAACTATTGAGTGGAGCCAGGACTTCACAGCTGAAGTAGTCATAGTGCTTTGATATGAACACTGTATGTTTACACATTTTGGTGAATTGAGGGCATTAGTCACTTAAATTTACCAAGCGGAAAAAACTGTTTTCCACTTTGGTCCTTCTAAAAATAGATACTAAAAAATCTGTTGGACATATGTAGTCTGACAATATAGCCCTGAAGAGAGTTGAATAAACTGTGGGATTTTCTACCTGCCAAGCAAAAAATGGCATATTCTCAAAGCATGTGGTGTATCCTGGGCGTGTACAGGGGCTTCTTTGGAAAGGGGGTGTTTTGACGCTGAGAGTGAGGCTCTTCAGGCTCATGGGTCTCAGTAGCTTTTCAAGCCTTTGATTTTTTTCCATCTGGTAGAGAATACCAGAACACTGTAGGCTTCATAGAATATGTGGACAAGCAAAAACTACTTATTAAAATGTGCTTATTACTGTAAAAAGAATGGTAGGAACAGTGACTAGATGTATGTTAAATTCATGAAAATATCACATATTTTGTGAGGCTTCGGTACGCTGAGTTGCTAAAAACAGTGTGAATGGAAGCCTGGGCAGCTAAAGCAATGTTGACCACTTGAAGATGTCTTGTAAAACCATGTGTAGAATGCCAAATAGTATTTTCTGCCAGAAGAAAACAGCAGTCTAATAGAAGAAAACAGCAGTCTAATGGGAACTAAGGCATGTTTACTTCTTTCAAATTGATATATTTTGAACTAGACGTTAAAACCTAGTACAAGTCTGCAAGTCATGCTTGCCTTACATAGTTCTTAGGAAGAACTGAGAATGTTGCAATTCCTTTGCAGTTTAGAGTTACTGGTTTGATTGACTCAGAATTGACATAGTAACATTAAGCTCTTTTTTTTTCTGTTTCTATATTCTTGTTTTGGGAGTACCACAATGACCTCAAGCTGCAGCTGTGTGTTAAGTCTTTGCGTTCCTGAGGACATTAGAACAATACACACTAATGGTCTCACTCCTGGCTCCCTCTCTCTCCCTCCCTCCCTATTTCTTTTTTTACACAAGTCCATTTCTGATGGAGTGCATGCCTGCATATCCTTTCAACTTCCATTTATCCTTACAAAATGAGCACTTTCTTCATTGCAAAATAAAAACTACTACCCTCTATATACATCAGATTTCCACTTAATGTAACCTACAATAATTTAAGAACTGCAGTGATCTGCTAAATACAACAGTAGAGTAAGGTAACATTAATCTGTTAGGTAATGCAAGATGAAACAGTTATGGGTCAGATAAAAATAGAAGGCTTCATTAGCAGTTGTTCACAAAGCATCTTTAATCTGCAGCATTAGCTTTTCTTGTATTACCACTTTAATTTACACAATTTTTTAATAGATTATTGGGTCAATAAGAAAAAAATGACAATTCTGCCTGTATTATTTGTTTTTATGAAATAATATATTGCTATTAAAAGTAGTAAATACAACAACGTAAATTATAAATTAAAAAAAAGAAAAAAGATGTGAACACACACAGGAGAAAAAGCTGAAGACAAGAGTGCAAATAATTTTGATTGGTTTACATTATGAAGAAATATTTTGCCAAACTTTCCTGTAGTTTGGCTTAGCTTTGCATTTTAATTTTTTTTTAATTCACTCATTCTAACCCCTTTGTAAAATTTTTATGCTTCGATGCAGTGCTACAATTTTATAATGCAGCCATCTTTATTACTTTAATATGAATGTATGTACAGAAATCTAACAGTATTCAAACTCTATAAAGCTATCTTTATTTCACTGGTTCTAAACTGAAATGTAGACATGCAGAGAAGGTGCCAATTGAATCTGCAGTCTGCTGGCATGAGAAGTATGAGATTTAATATTTTTGTTTTTGCAAACATATCAGGAGAACTTTGCCAGACATGACACCAAAGCAAGCAATTTTTTTGGATAGAGATTGTGTTTTCCAAGTACAGTGGCTTATTGTGTCTGGTCATTTTTAAGTATATTTGGTGAAATATACCTTACAGAATGACGTGGTCCTTCAAAGTTCTTGGGAAAGCATTTCCTTCCCTCCTGCAAAAGTCACTCAGTGCTTTGCCAGTCTGTGCACTGATGCTCTAATTCCACAACATATGTGTAGATACTATGAAAATATTATTTCTGGAGCCTCTGGCTTACTTCTGTGTTTTTCAAGCATATTTCCGCAACCAATTGAAAATCTTAATTCACACATACACAAACTAAAAGGTGCATCCATGTTTACATGGAAACACATGGTTGGCTTGCTTATAAGTGGAAAGCTTGATGTTTCCTATATAGGGGAGGCTAGCTATATGTTATTGCTGGTCTGTTAATTCAAAGGACTTTGTTGAACTATCAGTCTTACTACAAAAGGCAGAGGTGAAATCTACAGTGAGCTGGAAATGCAGGAAGTACTGCTTCTATCTGAGGGGTTCATAGGAACCTTTGTGAAGCCTTACTAGTTCAGAAGTTATTTGGCAGTGAGTACATGTCCCCCAGATACCTCTGGAAGAATATTTCTGCAAGTTTTGGAACTGAAACAAGGCCAAGGAATGTGTGTATCCTGTTGCACAACATGCACAAAAAGAAGGTCTCACTAATCAGCCTTTTCACCTTTTCTGCCATGTTATTTGATGGCTCATCTATTTCTGCTCTCTGTAAAGCCTAACTTTATACAGTTAAGGTCAGCTTCTTTATAAAAGCAGACAGCATTTCCTTTCCTTCCAGGGCAAGAATGCACAGATGTAGGAAAAAAAAAATGCTCACAAAAGAGACCTGGGGGGAGCACAAAGCATCTTTTACAGGTGCAAAACAACTTTGTCCTTTCTTTCCCCAGTAGAAGGCCATGGGCTGCTTGTACTGAACAGAGCAAGAGCTACAGTTTAGAAGATCTTATTTTGCCATGAGACTTAGCAAGTTGCTTTCTTGTTTTCTTTCACTCCAGCATGTTTTCAGACTGTTTTGCAAATGACTTTTACACCACTTAGCAGAAACTGAATCCTCTTTTTCTGCCCTGGCCCTCTCTTGGCTTTTATTTCAAACCTGCCAAAAACAAAGTTGATGAAATAATCCTACCTTTCAACCCCATCCTTTAGAAATCCCCTTCCTAGAATGCTTCTTCTTGTTCCAGCTTATCCTCTCAGCATTGAACTTAATTCCCTGCAAGGTGTTGCCCAATACATCAGCCAGTGATTTGGATCCTGTTTCTTATCTACCTCAGTGTTTTATCTGTGCTGTTCCTCCACTTTTTATTCTTATTCTTCTCTGTCTTCAGTATGGATCATGTAGATGCAAGAAATATCTAAAAGCAATACTCATTATCCATTGTCATCAAACCACCATCACTTTTACTGTGAATTTATTTTTGGCAACTGTAGGCCCACCATGGGTCTTCTATGCACTTACAGTGTCTAAGAAAAGTGTGCAGGACTGGGAATGAATGGAGGGAAGAAAAAGAGGGGGGAAAAAACAGGGTATTTCATGTGCTCTCTCTTCCCTTGAGGTTTTAACTCCATAAAGTGCACCCAGAGCAGATTCTGTAAACAGCTATAGAGAAATCAAGCATGACCCAGACATGACAATGCTGATGTTTAGTATCTAATAACAGTAATGTACCCCGTGTTAGATGAGCTGTGTGTAAAAAGGAAGTATTTGAAACTAAGCCAAATGTGTGAAAAAACCCACAAACTAACTTTCTTAAAATGCACCCTGTTAACTCCAAGATTTTAGGTAATAATTACTTGTGCCAGAAGGAATGTGCTTCAAAGAAAGTAAAGTCTCATTTTGAAGGGGCCTATAAACACTTTAAATAGAATTGGCAATTTATTTTTTCACTCTAGTTTTCTGCAAGAAGAATTTTGAAAACTGTAAAATATTTTTATGTGTTTCCATTTCATCTGTGTAATAGACATGAACATACATTTGGGAAGTGTGTGTGTGCACATGTGTGTATCAAATCTAAAATAACGGCAGATAGGGTTTTGGATAGTCCATGTAGTTTGACTGGATGGGCACTTGGTTACACTGTGCTATTTTATTTCTAAACATGTTTTAAAAACAGTTTGGGGACAATGAGGGAGCTTCAGGCAGAGAAAGAAAAGGTATGGAAGTCCTGCTGATACCTGTTGAATGCTCGGGCTTGGAAATTTTGCAGTTATTTTCAGTATCTAGAGTTTCTCAGTAAAATATCAGCAAATAAAGTGCATGGTAAAATAACAGAATATATCAAATCTGAACTCTGGAGACATAAATTCACATGAGAATCAGATCACGAGATTGGCTGCTTTACAGGTAGTCTCCAGGGGGCTTTTTTCCATATCACAAAAATCACTATACAGCTTGGCACAACCTTCAGGCTCAGTAAAGAGGGTTTTATTCCAGGACTGAAATAGCCAAAAGCAGTAGATGCCAAAATTGAGGTGCTTTTGCAGAGTAGAATGGAGACAGTTTTACAGCTTTTGTCTTGTTATGAGAAAAACTCTTTGGATTTTGGTAAGAGTTCTATCAACTTTATGGAGGAGGAAGGGAGGAGACACTAACTAAGGAAAACCTAGAAGTGTGTTGTGTCAGTAACTCACATTTCTGCAGCCCACATTAGAATCTAACAGACACTATTTCAGAAAGTTTTAAAAAAACTGGTAAACAGATGCTTTTCTGGTCAAAATTTAGAAAAAAATAAGAAAGTTGTAGACTTCTCAAAGTGATGGAGTCTGGCTCCCTTCCCCCACCTCCCATCAGCAAGCTGATATTTCCAGCAACTTCAAAAACAGAAGACTTCTCTGTAATCCTAAATGTACATAAGGAATATATTAAAGTCCTGATTTGTGAAAAAATTTGAGCATATGCTTAAGAGCCATTGACTTCACTGGGAGTTAAATATGTCCTCACACACGCCTGTTGAACTGGAGACTAATAAGGATATTAATAAGGATCAAGAGGCTGCCCCTCTTCAGGAAATTCTGCAAAACTGTCATAGCTGAAAGTTTTTTGGTCATAATCATGCTGACTTTCATCACTAGCCTCCTCACCTCACTTCCAATCTTCACAAAGAAGAGAAAAAGATCCTTCTCTCCATTTCTTTCCCTCTCCTCTCCATGCTGCTCTGTGTCAGGCTAAGCTTTCTTTGGCTCTGAAGAATTACAGATGCTTCAGTGTACATTAGGGATGCCATTATTTCCAGTGTAATGAATGTGGATGATGGTCTGGTGGTACAGTGGATGCTGGTTGAACAACCCCCCTGGGACAATTAATTACAAGATAATTAATTACATTGCTTTATAGCTAATTTATCTAGAGGAATCCTATTTACAGGGAAAAAGGTACCCCCTGCCAAACAGAAATCCATATTAATATTCTTTTATTAGATGAATGACAGATGGAGTGAAGTAGTGATTACTAAAAAGCTTGAGTGTGGGTTGATTCCTTTCAATTCAGTATGACAAAATGGGTTATATATATGGTTTTTGAGTGTGGTACTCATTTATTAAATGCTCGTTTGGATTTTAAAAAATAGCTTGCTTTCATTAGCAGTCTCGGGAAACAGACTCCATGGTGTAATAAATCTCACTTACAGGAATTTTGGCCTGATACTCATCTTAAAATACTCTGAAGTTTCTTTTTCTGAGCCTTGTCTCAGGCTCTACTACAGTCCTAAGTAACCTATCCCATCTCTTTGTTATGCAGCTTTAGAAGGCGATTCTCATACATCCTTGTAGACTGAAGTAGTTGGGGAGGGGGTCTTTGTTCTCATCTTCAAGTCATTCCAAACTTTTTGCTTCGTTTTCTTAACGAAAACTCTTTCTACAACTGAAAGTCAGAGCTAACTTTGGCATAATGGCTCTTTAGCATAGTAACACTTAAGGAAAATGATTTTTTAAGAATCATAAAGCAGTACAAACTTTAAACCTAAATATAGTTTGGGAAATAAAAACTGATGAGATAGATTCTTATTTGGCATAGCAAAAACTGAAAATGCACTCTGTTTTTTTTTTTCATTTCTCATATTTTATTAAATTAGCTCATGTAAATTAGTAAAGATGTTTTCTGCCAACTCTGTTTACATGCTTCCTGAAGCAGCTTTCTTTCATTTGAGTCAGAAAAAAGGCCCAGATTGCCATCCATGGTTTTGTGTGTTCAGCAGTTGCTCTGCCCTTTGCTGCTGTGGGTGCTGTAAAGATAAAACTAAATGTCCAGGTTATCTTTGCTTTTGTCCAGTGAAGTCTACTTGTTCATGAACCTGATTGAAAGTGTCAAATGTTTCAGTATTCTCTGTAATAAGCCTGCACAATTTCTGTGTTCATAATCAAAGATTTTCCTAAAATATTTGAATTCACACATTTCTGCAGAACAGGTCTCCCATAGTGGGAAGAGGACTGGGAATGGACCATTACTTCCCTAGGGTTAGTATCAGGTAATGCTGTGTGTTTCCTATGTCATCTGAGTTGTAGAGGTATAGCTCTACCATAATTCCTGTCTGTCTCAATAGATGAGCTCTAACATTTGAATACATGGTCTTATGGCTACTTGGTACAGATTTCAAACATCCAGGGGCCTATGAGGGTCCAGGCACAGTGATGTACCCTGAACTCTTGCTGAGTATTTCAACTTCTGTATGAGGGTCACTGTAGGATGGACATAGTTGTCCTGAGCAGGAGGAATTTTGTAGACTTAAAACTTACTTTAGCAGGGTATGGCAAAGCACACATTGATCTATGTTCTAATTCCACATCATGATGTCATCTCCTTTTTGTTTTCTTGTATAAGTTGTAATTTTCTGACTGCTTCTGATACTGTTTATACTGATTTTCAGAATCTTCTGTCTTCAAATCTGTGAGTTAATCTGTGAATACTTTTTGATAGAGTAGTAAGATCGGTTCATGTTTTTTTAAATGTATTAAACCAAAGAATCTTGTTCCCAAAGATACTGTTTGGCAAGATAAATTTTTACAATAATTTTATACAAAATTTATGTCTGATACTAATAAAAAAGAAAATACTGAAAATAGTCCTTAACTGGGTATTTTGCAAAGTTAGTGTTTTATTCATCTTGTTATACTAAGAAATTTAAAAGCTAGAAAAGCTGGCGTTAAACTTAAAGGGCAATGGAAAGTTGGTAGCCTAAACATTTGTTTTGATTCATATGGAAGGAAAGAATTTGGACCAGATGCTTGAAAGAGCTCAGAACCCAGCAGCCCCCATTGTTCTTCATTTAGGTGCCTAAATGGTAACAGTCGGTTGTGCAGCTTTCTTGAAAGCTGATCCTGTTGTGTTGGGGCAGCTATTAGATTTAGCCTATCTCTTCCTGGCTATAGAACTTAACTGTAAACATTTTATTTCAGAATTGTCCCTCATCTATATCCTTCAAGCATTTGCTTATAGTTAGAAGATCTATTGTTAATATTGCAAGGCTGCAACCCTTTCAGCATGTCCTGGGTTTTAAAAATATGTGTCCCTCACATTGCTTTCCTGCTGGGGACATAATTCTCTGCATCTACTGCTTTGGTACCATATTTGCAAGGAGTTCAACCAGCTCCAGAGTGTAGAGACTTTAGAGGCATGACATTCACATATGCTTTTGTTTGCTTTAGACTGGCAATCCTGTAAAATATAAAATATTTTAAAGAAACCAGGGCTGTACACTTTCTTCCAGAAAGTAAGCTTCTAGTCCTAGAAAATTTCTCAAGTGAGCCTAGTGTACTGAATGATTGCGTATCAGTGTGCTTATATTTTAAGATTGATGCTATACAGGTGATCATACCTAATTGCAAGATTGGGTTAAATCTAGATCAAACTGAGCATCTAGTGTGCCTTCTTACAGCTAAAAAATGATAGCAAAAAATTAGCTGTTGTTTTCACTTAAGTTCTGTATACGTGCACACACACACACGCACACAAATGCAAACAATAAAAATACCATTTGAACTTTTTTGTGCTGCGAGATGTTTAAGATGTTGTATATGATTCAAAAGAACCTTCGGACCTCATTCTTCAGTTATGAGTTTTTAAAGGTTAGATACAATTACTAAAAGGGTGAGGCTATTAGTAGGCTTAAAAGATTAAGACTAAATTTTAATAAACAAGACCCCATGATACCCTGCACCCCAACAGCAGAGAAGATGGGGGGCTTTGAAATAAGACTGTAAAGAAATCAAGGAGAAAAAGTGGAGTTTCCAACAAGTCAGCATTTTGATTTTGCCAGGCAAACTGCCCCTGCTGAGAAGCAAGTATGCTACATTGGGCAAGTCCATGACTGTGCTCCCCACAGGAGCTTCTTGTGTAGATCTGCTAGTTTAATTTCCTTCAATAATCTTTACATAGTGTTACACTTATTCCATACTTAGATCTGCAGTGTATAAAGAGCAAAACTAGTTTACAGTTCCTTATATATAAACAGAGATAAACCATTCAGGATGTCAAGCTAGACTGGGGAGTAGGAGGACTCAAAATGCAATGATAATTCCAATTACTGGATTGGGTGAATCGAGGTATTTTTGAGCAGGTATGTGGCTCCAAAGAATAAAAAGCACTCTATTTTGTCATCTTAAATAGAGGCATTTTTACTGTTTTGATGATTTTTTGAGCCAATTATTGGCAGATGTGTTTAGCCAACCATATGTATAGAGGTGATGTACAGATATATTTCTCTGCCTCAACAAATATTCCAGCTTCTTTCCAAATGGTGTTTTTGTTTGGTTGATGCACAATCTCAGCCAGCTATTTTTCTGAAATTGAATCCAGATCAAATGGAATTCCCTGCTGGTTGTATCTCAGTGCTTGCCTTGATCAACATTCTTCACAGTTACAGAAAACGAGCAGTTGTCTGGTTATCTGTGATTTTCAAAACAGGTTTCTGTGTGTTATTTATAAATCTATTTTACCTTCTTTGACAGATACAATTATCACACCAGTTAGCACTGGAAGACTCTAGCAATGTAAATCTGGTAGTATCTTTCTCTACAATGTTTTCATTTATTTATTTTTCACATTGAGACTATGCAATCCTCAGAATAAATCATCATGCATCACAAACCTACCAACTGCTGAAAACCCCATGTCTTTTCCTCTTGTTGGACTGAGTTGGATCAACCCTATTGTACAATTTAGATTGAGATTCAGTAAGTTTCATATCAATTTTCAAGTTTTATTGCTCCAATGCAAATTTTTTATCCACTAGGAGCTGTTGTGAATTGCCATATTGTGAATTGTCTCTCCAGAACAAAGAAATTCTCTTCTATCCTGAGATGTAATTAGAAGAGATGGAATGCCAGTTTTTTTCTTGCGTGTCACTGGCTGACTCACTGCCAGGAGATATTCAACAGTCTGGTTCCTTTTGGTGTATATTCAAGTCTAAATATAGGCCATCAATATACCTGGATATTTTTCAGTACAGTGATTATTACATTTCTGTACAGAGCTCTTGGAAATAGTGTGAAAAGTGCTATATAAATGTAGAGAGTAGAGTGGAGTGGATTAAATAAATAGGACTGGACTTCTGGAATGCACATCACCCCTTACTATGAGTTCTCATAGTGTGGTTAGAGCCAGCCTGTACTTCATGAATTTTTTTTTGTGATGTCCATTTAACCAATAAATCTGTCATCACTGACTGGTCTCCATTTCCTCTGAAATAAACAAATCACTATTAGGTTCTTTGAAGCAGCAGACTGCCAGGAAACACAAAAGTCACTTTTGCTTCATCCACAGAGATAAAGTAGTTAGTAAGTGGAAATGAGCTGCAACTGAAGGAGCCTCAGTGTTCTCACACCTGCTCTAAAGTACAGTAGATTTCCACAGAGCAGGAATTTAAACAAACCTCAGATCACTGTGTTCAGTGAAAGTGAGCTTGCCTAGCCAAGAAATGACTTGCAGGCACTTGGAAACTACTTAAAGCAAGCCAGTTTCACAGGGACAGGGGAAATTTGAAAAAGTCCAGGAAGCTCTTCTAGGTCTGTGACATCCATTGCATCAGCTGTTGTTTGCCTGGCGCCATATTTCTGACCTCTGCACTTCTCAGGCTCCATTTTTCAACTGGATGGTCCTCTGCTTGCTGCACTTTGGGCTTCATTCCACAGGTCACCTCTCTGGGCTTTGACTGCCCTTAGTTCTAAGTGCTATCACGTGTAAGTTTGTATCTGCTTTTTCTTTACTCTTGAGCTGGAATTTATTTCATTGCAGTCTCTGTCTACCAGCAATCTATGGCTTAAGTGTTATCTTTTACCTCTTTTCAATGTGACAAATTAGTTTGGGAAAGCTAATTATGGTTGTTCTCTGCTGATCTGCTGCTGAAATAGGTGGTAGAAGTTAAGCTTCTGAGAGAAGAGCCTAGTCATTTTGAGAAGAAAAAAAGTATTGCCTTTGGCTTCTGTAACTCATTTTTAGGTTAAGTTAATTAGCACTTACTTCTTTATAAAACTGAAGGAAAATGTTCCTGTTAAAAATTTGCAGTTATTTTCAGCAAAGCAGCTTTAAGTTTTCTTCCCAATAAAAAGCTAACTTTTGACTTCTACAAATGTCTGTGAATATGAAAAATACAAGAAACTGCTAATGGAAGGTGAGCTCATGACAGGAACATCAATAATAGAAGAAACACAGCATTTTTTGGAAAATCTAATGAATTTTTGTTAAGGGTGGACCCCTGGCCTAGTAGAAGCTAATGAGAATTTTTAAATGGGACAGCTTTACAACATAGTTTTTAAATAGCATTGAAAAATGTTTTGTATTTCTATATCCATTCCATTTTTATGCTTATTTCTAAATAATTGATGCTTGTTAAGAGTTTTAACACCAGTATATCCAATGTTTTTTTTTTTCTTCGTGGTGTGAAGCTAAACTGAACGGAGTATGGCACTTGATGTGGTGCCAGATCCTAGACCTGATTTTTAAAACTCCTGGAAAAAACTTGGGGCTCCAGTTGACAATATATATATTTCCGGGCGAATGTGTAATCCCACATAAGTGTTTGTTTGGTCAATAACAGAACAAAAGCAAGGAAAAGAAAGACATGTATCTGTCTGCCATACATATGACAGTTCAATTCCTACAAAACATACTCCTTGTTTAAAAAATGGGATTAAGTTTCCAAATTACATTTTCCAAAATATCCTGAAATGAATCCATGCACAAACTGAAAATATGCTTAGAGATGGTTTTTCAAGAATGATGTTGGTAGCTTCAAGTCCTGAAAACACACATTTGTTGAAACTACACAACTGTTTAGGCCTTGTATCACAGAAAAAATGTGTGATCAATAGGAGCAAAGAGTGAAATGGTGGGAATAATCAGAGAGAACAGGAGAGACTACAGAATTTGAATTTGCTGAAAATATTATATTTCAAATCTAGCTGCTTTTCTTTTTGTTTCTCAGAGGTTTATGGCCCATCATTAACAGTAAAGGCTGATGGTTGTTCACATGAAGAAACATCCGCACACCTGTATCTTTATATCAGTCAGGTAGCATGTACCCTCCTGCATGAACAGGAATCCTGGTTTTGTCAGTTTGAAGCTAGTTTGTAAAGAGGGCAAAAGTCATAAAATAAATAAAATAAATAAAATAAAACCCATCAGATAAACACAGGTATACCTAAAGGATGCGTGAATAAAAATTGCATAAGGGTTATTGGATTATGTTCTTAGATGATTTATTTGTGTAACTGCTAAAGCACCTAGTTACAGGAAGAAAGAAAATTTGAGGGCCACTGAACACCTAGATCTATGCTGCATGCACTTATAAATTATGTAACAACTGTAAAGAATGTTTTTGCATTTTACTGAGCAAGTAAGGGATTGCTTTCCCTGTTGATTCATTTAATATCTCTGAAGTTGTAAAGAATTCAGTGAAGAAGCAGATATTTTTGCCAGATCAAAAATAGTTGGATGAGGTAGTGGTAAAATGGGATCTTCAAGACATTTTTAATAATACTGAACTCAAAACCTTGAAACTTCTGTCCTTAGTTTGAGAGCTAGTTTGTAACAGTTTGTGAGCTTTCTGTTTACTTTGTTCTCCAAAAAAAATTGACCCCCCCCAAAAAAAAGTGTCATGCAGACAGTATAAGTCCAGTCAGAAAAACACGTTCACTTAAGAGTTTGACTCAGTTATCCTTATGGGTGCCTTCCAACTCAGACTATTCTGTGATTCTGTGTGGTTTTTTTTTCTAAGAATTATTCCAATCACATAAACCTAAGTTTGGAATGATCAAAACATAAAAAAAACTTCAGGTGTTCAGACCAAAACCTACAGTCATTTTTTCAAGGCTGACTCACTGTTTTTATTTATGCTGGTTGAGTTCTTTTAGTATGAGATGAACTGAAATAATAAGAGTTTTTAATATATGTTATGAGAATACAAAGGTGTCATGTTCATTAATTCTGTATATTAATATGGCAGAAAAGAATTAATTTCTTCCTATGTATACTACACATCTTTTCTTTGTGTTGTGTATATGTACATAACTTATTAAATCAGAGTTAAGAGATCTTTTTATCTGCTCCTGTAAACCGTGAATTCTAAAGGCACACTTTTATGAAAATGGAGATTCAGTCTTGTTGAGAAAAAAGATCTGGCTTTGTGTTTATGAGCCTCTCACACTTCTAAGTTTTAGAATTGTTTCTGTAGAGCACATTTGCCTTGCAAAAGTCTTGTCTTGGGGAAAAAAGCTGCTAGGTTGCTCAGGCTATTTCTGTGCAGGGCTTTAAACAGCTGGAGAGAGACCTTGAGGCAGACTTCTTACTTCAAAGGGGAGCCAGTGTACAGAGCAGGAAAGGAAAGTGGTTATGTGAATCTTCATGCTAAGCAGACTACTTGAGTGTTTATGTAGCAACTCAAACTTTTTTTGAGGATGCGTGACTTAATACCTGCATATGCATTACATCAGTTAGCAAATTCTGCTCATTGGTGCCTGCTTTGTTTCGGGTAGGACAGGGCATAATCTTCATCATCTGGAGTGAGAGTAAAGCACAGTGAGCATCAATCCAAGCGAATACACAGGGACTAGGCAGTGACAAGGGCATCTGCCTGCGCGTCTTAACATCAGGAGGAGGGGGAGTGAGGCAGAAGGTATTCAGAGAGAAGGATGCATTTCAGACAAGTATGTTGGTCCTGTCTAGAGTCAGCTATGCTTTGTGCAAGTGATGATTTGTACCAGATATAACGTTGCCATTTCCTACATTTTTCTTAATATTGATTTAGAGTAAATGAGGAGCTGGACATAATTTTTGGCATTTCAACATTATGGCCTTACTACTTTTTTTTAGGAATATTGAATGCTTTGAGAAAGGAATGGTACAGATAGTCCAGGACATTGTACTCATAATGATTCACAAGGTTCTGGATCTGAGAGAAAAGTCTGTGTGTGATAACCAGTTAAAAACAGGATAGGTACATTTGACGATCAATAGCAGCAGAACATGTAGAGAAATGACTAAAATGGAACAACATTGTGGGTCACTGAAGGTCATTTTCCTTATAAAAATGGGTACAAAAGGCAATGTACTTTTCTGAGCACTTTCTACCACTTCTTTCTTTCCTCACACTCATCGCTGGAAGTTGTGAAACAACTTATTGTTCATATCCTGTATGAGTGCTCTGTGGGAATGTGATTTGTAAACAGGTTTTCAGAACTGGATTTGAGTTAATGACTTTCATACACTATGTGTATTCTTTTCCCAAGTTTAAAAAATTATTTTGATCCCCCTAAACATCTGCTGTGCACAAAGGGAGTTTCAAAATGCCTGTCTTTTAAATATGCTTAGGAAAACAAAAGTCTAAAAACTGGTAAGTGATTTTACTCCTGGGCAACCTGACATATGAGTTGCCAAAACATACATGACTGATTTTCATAGTTTTCTTATTGACAAATGATTATCTTGCATTTGCAATGACACCTATTTAATTTCAAAAATTGCTTTCACTCTGAAACCACTTTTGGGTAATTGTGGTTTGTATTTCTGTTTCCTAAATATATTTCTAAAATTTTAAGTCAGATTTCGATATACAAGGTTTTCTTAATCTGTTTGAATTTTTAATTTATAAAAGGAATAGATCACCCCACATTGCATTTTAGCAATTTGTCATGTAGAAGATATTCTGATCTATACCCACAAAAACTGGTGCTTTTAGATGTTAAAAAAGCATCTGAATTACTACATAGCTCAGCAGATCTGAGTATCTATTGACACAGTTCTCACAAAAGGTCTGGTCACCTTCTCAGAGATGTCTACAAAGGTTTGCTAAGAGCTACATATCACTTTTGTGTTGCTTTTGTCCTTTCGTTCTTGGTGTAGACCCCATCATATTTCTTTTCCTTAGTCTTTTGCTGAACCTAAGTCTGAGGACACTGCATATTTTGACCTTCTTCCTATGATTCTTTAATTTCCTGCAACCTTTGAGAAAGAAAATATACTTTCTTTTGGTCATAAGGATACTGTAAGAAGTTTCAGAACTGGACCACTTAAGAAGACTATTTCGACTCAGAGAAACAGACTGTGTTGCCATTGCTTCTGCAGTTGTACTTCAGTGGGACATGGCAAGAACATCATCCCCTGTCCTGTCTGTATATCTTTGACCAGATCATACAGAATCTGAGTCCCTCTTGACCTTCGTTTCCCTTTTTATTTAAAATGTGATTTCTTTTCTGATACTACTTACATGCCAGACAGTCTATAATCATACAAATTTGGCCAATTCTTGCCACAGGTTACTCAAACAAGGATCGAAGTCTTGTCCAAGATAGGAACTGTTGTTATCGGTTAGATGAATTGGGAGACTGAGTTCAAGGAGGTGTGATGTTTTCCTTGTCTTTCCTTAAAACCTGCTCTGATATAATGCCCAGGAGGATGATAGCTGGGATGCAGTGATCAACATTTTCACTTGTGTGTTGCCACCATGAAGACGTGAGGTGCAGCATATGATAAACACATTGTCAGCTCTTGGGAGCAGGGACTTTCATGTGATAGTATCCAGTATAATGAGAAGGCTCTTTAAGCAACACTGCCACACAAATACAAAAGAATATCTTTGATACTTCCTTTGTCTCACTCTATTTGTGCATCCATGTCTTCATTCAAAGAAAAAGCTTCTGAGCTCTTTCTACAGTTCTTGAACAAAACAAATGTCCTCCGAGCTAGGGAGCTAGCTTTTCTAGCTGCAGCAGGTATTAGTCAGTCTTTGATTGAATTGCAGGCTTTTCCAACCAGTATTATAAAAATGTATCTATGTATTTACTTCCCTTTAAGTCTTAGTAGGGTCATGCATGAGTGTCCTGATAGTGTCCCTTCTCTGAGAATTAATGATTAATATTTTCAAGTAGTAGCAAACTGTCTGAAATGAGCTCCTTGTACTTGTCAGTACAAATTAGAGTAAATCAAATAAAACCAAATCAGAATTGGTTCTTAACTGATTAAAAGGCACTTTTGACATATTAAGATACACAAAAGAAAGTATGGATCTATTCAGTAGCTTTAGAGGGGCAGGTTCCATTTACAAACAAGACACCATCCAGACAAATAATCATATTTGATTTGCATGTTAATATGTGGGTGAATTAATGCTCATTAATATGTTGAAGTATGTTTAACTTAAACTTCTTATTTGGTCATTATTGTTGCAATTCAAGATGGAATGATCAGTGATTTTTTTATGGTCTCATCCTTGTCTTATAGATGTCTTCTCATTTTGTCCACAAAACTGAAGATTAATTTGCATAGCAGTTATTCAAGAGAACTTTTATTACATCAAGGGCTTGTTTGGCTGACATAGTAAAAATGAGTGAAGAAAGAAAGGAGTTGATACTGAGGTTTTTGATAGACTTGAAAGAGGTGAAATTTGTGGAACCAGGAATAGAAGCCATCATTGAAAAACAGGCTTATTTATACATTTTTGAATGACAGAACACCAAATAAGCAAGCAGTCTAAACCTGAAAATAAAATATGTGGTGTAACCAATGAGGTCTTTTACAGTGACAGTAGAACAAAATCTGCTTTAGAAATAAAGAAAAAAGACCCAAAAACAAAAGCAAGAAAAGACAGACTTTAAAGTAAACCTCCAATTCTAGAAGAAAAGCACTAGGTTTTTTGGTGGGTTAGCTGATCAAAAATGATGCATAGTACAAAAATCATTAATTTTTTTGGTTTACATTTCAAGGCATGAGAAGACACAGATTTCCTGCTTTCAAAAAGAAAGTGAAAATATATGGGAGTAGGAAGACACCAAACTATGTTTAGAAAAAGCTTAATATTCAGCTAAATGCACAGATGCATAAACTAAACACTTTTTATGCCTAAACCACTGTTTATATAGTAATGAAGATTTTCCATCAGTCTCTTCAGTTAAACAGTAGCTGTCTTTTTGCTGTTTAATGAAAATAAGGCAGTCTTGCATAAAAACATCAGCTGTATCAGCATGGTATGGTCTTTGATTTCTCATATGAATTCAGCGTAGTTATGGCCATAACAGACCAACATTTTAACCTCCTTTCCTTTTGACTTTTGTCACAGATTTGTGAAATGAACTGGGTCTAATTTTGCTTAAGAAACAAGCAGAGTTTTTGGATAATCAAGAAAGTCAATATCCAGTTTTTGTTTTTGTTTTGAAAGATGGAGAAAGCTTGTTTATGATTAGGAAGATCTGCCAAATGCTCTAACATGAGCATAAATTAACTGTTTACTCAAAACCACATTTACATTTGTGAAAGAAGATACTGCTCCATGTTTTCAGTGCCCCAGAGTCCTATAAATACCCTGGAAAACATCACAACAATGTAAAACAACCCAGTACAGTTATCCAACAAGAACCATTTTTATAGGGCTGTGCAGTACCAGACCATGCTCAGTCCAGCCTCTACAATAAATCAAGCCTTAGTGACATTTGTTCTATTGACTGGAGTCACGAGGAACTGCAGAAAGGAAGGGAGGTGCAAGCCATGCTAGCTGGACCTTTTAAATAGCTGGACAGCAGGCAGATGAATCCTACAAGTGCTGTGCTCCTAAGGAGCTCTCAGGAGAGCAGTGGGTAAGAGAGGGAATAAAGCTGTTCAACACTTTACCTCTGCCTCTTCACACTTTGCCATGCAATGGACAATTGAGATTGGATGGCTCAGGTTTTGTTTTGCATCAATAGAAACTATCACCCAGTGTATTGCAGGGATGGTTATAGCAAGCAAACAGTCCCTGATTTGTAGGCGTCCCCTTTGCCTCCAGAGCCTGAGCAGCCAAGCGAGAGGCCCATATTCAGGTTGGCTATCAATGGGTATAAAGGATTGGCAAAGGCTTTTCAAAGCTGTGCAATTTTAAAATATGATACCCTTGATAAAAATAGTATAATGTCCTATCATTTTACTTAATTGGGCAGAAAGTCATTGACTAAGTAGTTTAAAAGTAAATGGACTAAAGTCTTATATTGAAAAGAGTAATGCCCCAGAGCTCATGCCTAACTGCTATAACTTTTTTTTTTTTTTAAAGTTGTAGAGCTTTATCCCACATCTTTATATACCTCTTGAAATTCAAAGGTGCTGCATACTGTTTTTCAGAGCTGCCAGAGCAAAGTTCAGGAGGTATTTTTTGAGGCTTAGAGGGAGATTTGTCTACTTCCCCTTCTTCCCCTATTAGCACTGTAGCATTCATTGCTGTTGTGCCAAATCCAGCCCTGGAATTGCTGGTTGTCAATATACATGTTGGGATTTCATTGTTGCTTTGAGTGTCTGCTTTTTAGAGTGTGCTCTACATCCTTCAGTAGGTATGCTAGTAATTTTATTGATCTTTTGTCCCCTATTTCTGGGTTCTGATAATCTCAAGTATTGTGTCTACTCTTACTGCAGAGATCCAACTCTAAATTGTATGGATGGGAAGAAGACCACAGAAATAAAATAGCAATTTTAATTACCTAGAAAGATGGAGATCAACACTTTTTAGAGTTCAAAAAGGGGGCCTATGTTTTACCTCTAGCCTGCCAACCATTACTGGAGGTGACAGCTGATCACATTAGAGAATACGGGTACTGACTTGAGTTGTTTTAACAATACAATTAAATAACCTCTTCTTTTGTTTTTGGTGTAACAACTTTTGGAGTGGGGAAAAAAGTTATACCTACCCAACTTGTATCTTGAATTGTAATGAAAGTTTTTTAATTTTCTTATCCCAGTAGAAGTAGGTATTTCAAATGAGCTTTGTTTAAAAGAGTTAAAAAAATAATCTGGGACTGTAAAACATATATACGATTTACTATGCTTTGACGTGCACTGTCAGACTATTTTACCAGCCCATTACTTTACCAGGAAGGCCTTTATTCTCCAGCTTGTAGGCAGCAATCTGTGTGAGGTGAATGATAGAAGAGTCAGGGCGTATTATTTAACATTTGTTTGCCAAATGGCCTCTCTGATTGGGGAAAATAAAAGTTTTTACTTTTCAATGAGTTTAGTGATTACAGAAAGACTTTCCATTACTGGAAAGGAGTTAAAAATGAAGCTGGAGACAAAACAATCTTTTGATTTGACTAACATACTGTGGTCTTGGGTTTCTTTAGCTATAGTATCCCTATATCATATACATATAAAAGGGGACAGTACAAGTATGGCATAAAAGTCTGCCATCTCAAAAGCTGTACTTGAACCCATACTTGAAATTTCCTCCCCTCTTAGATATATATTTTCTTTCACTCTGATCTTATAATAATAGAAAATACTACAAACAGTTATGTTACAGCTTTTTGCCCACATCAAAGTTGAAAGGTTTTTTTATTGTACATTATGAGTCACAAACTTTAACTGTATAAGTTTGATTGTTAGCAATCAAGAAAAATAAGTGATCAAAACACCCTCCTTGACTGCAAAATTAATAGTAAAACAGATTTAGCAGAAAACTTAAACCTGCATTATTAGCTAGATTTTCTTTCTTTTACAGATTTATTTCCTTTACCCAATATACTATCTAGAGAACTATTTTGGGGCTTCTGTTTACTTATGTGAGCGTTTTCCATCCTTTCACAATTATACTATGGTTCAAAAAGGAAACTGTGTTTGCTTCAAACATGACAAATCCTTTGGGTGTTTTTAATTGACTCTGCAGTTTATGATAATCATTTGAGAAAACACAAAGAAAGGAAAATGAGGCATGCCTGTAAGTAGGGGAACCTGTAAGTCAAAACCAGCTGATAGTCAGGACTTCTAAAGCAGTCATTAGGAGGTTTTCTATCTAGTGTTAACAGCTAGTAATAGTTTTAAGTGAAAAATGAAACTGTCATGGTTGATCTGAAAGCCAACAGTATAAATAGTTTAAACATCTGAAAAATTTTATTTTACAACCCTTTTTATTTTGGTTTCCCCAGAAAGACAGGTAATTCCATTTAATTGTATGTGGGAAAGTACTTTTCACTGTTTTTTTCAGTTTTATAGTTAGTGTTATACTTCAGCACAATGTTGTAAAGTAAACTGTGAATGAAATAGTAGAATACACCCAGAACAGCAACCCTGTTGGGTAGGAGGGTGTGTGCATGTGTGTGTTTTTCTGTTCTTAAAAACAAGTCTGGGTATCTACTAAGGTATGTTATGAGCACAGCTGGGCTCATTTTAATGCTTTCTGAGGGATAATAAGATTTACAAAATATGTCACTAAAACATATTCAGACCAATACATATGCACAGAAATCTATATTTCTTAAAGACCCAGACAGGGATTACATTTGTGCCTCACACTGAAAGCCATAATGCCACACTAGCTGAGCCATGTCCAACAGTGGCAGCCACTAAGGTAGGGAATGACCATGTGGAATTGCTTGTGGAGATTGTGACACCCATCAAGACTGTGAAATGGAAGGTGATTTGTGATCCCGCAAGGTGCTACATACACTTTAGAGGCCAGTTTTGGGTGTTTGAAAAGGGCAGTTTTTACAAAGAGTAAAAACATTGGAGGCAGACTGAATTAAAAAAAAAAAAAAAAGGAGGGAGAAAGGCACACTAACATAGGATTAAACAGAAATATTGGATGTTAGATTTCCTCCAGACACTGTTTTTTTCTGTCATATGTTCAACATATATAAAATTTTCACTACATCATTAAGGGATTCCAAAGAAATCTGTTCTGTGATGAATGGGGAAAAAAATTAGCCAGTGTAACACACGTGGAAGAATTACATTGAAAAATACCACTGTGAAATGGCTTCCTGTTTCCTGTAGCAGCAAAATAATTCTTAGAAAGAGTTAAAGTGGAATTGTTACTGCCCATTTCTATTTTCCTTTGTGTAATTTTATCCTGAAGCTTTGGAAAGATGGGTGAGTTAGGCAATATGGAGCCCTAAAGAAACTCCAACTGTATTAAACTTACGTAAAGTGTTTCAACTTTTATTGCTTAGTATGGAAAACTAAAATCCTTGATTCTCTGGCTTATGTGCAAAGTAATTTTTTTCTTTTTTTTGTTCAGACAGGAGCTTATGCAATTGCAATAAACTTCTTTAAAAAAATAAAAGTCAGCAAGATTTTGACTGCAAGTTTCTCCTGTATATGTTGAGAAAACATACATGTGGGAACCTAAGAAAACACTTTTCTCTATCCAACTCAAGACTTCCCATGATCATGCACAAAGTATGCTGGTACTTATAATGGGATCATAATCAGCTATAACACCCTTGTGATTGAGAAAAGGTTCAGCTGAAATTCTTGAGCTTGTCCAGCTTGCTCACTGTAGTTCGGGGAAGAACTTGGCCTATGCTAAGAAACTGGCCCAGATGGCACACTCTTTTCTAGGTAATTTGCTCTAGTGAAGGTACCCATTGTAGCACAATGATGTGGTCTGTTGCAAGATCTACAACAATTACTATAGATTCTGGCTTTTACCTTTTTCTAATGTAACATCTTGTGTATAAGGAGTGGCAGCAATGGCACCATCTATATGTAGCACATCAGCTATGGAGGAAAGAGCTTTAGGCTGTACACAGTGCAGTCTGTAATCAAATTACACCTTGATTTCTGCAAACTATGAATAATGTGACTGTGTAAAAAAATTGAAGTCTATTTGCCTATAGATAAAACACAATTGTTTATTAGAAGGATATTTGGAAATTCACAATGAAGATTTATTGTAGTGATATCTGAAAATTAAATAATTGGCATCTTTACATAGTGTAACCAATTAACTACATTAGAAGTTTTTTACTCACTGACTCAAATAATAATATCCACAAGGTCTGCACTTTCTAAGTAACAGAATTATTAGCAAAAGCTGACTGCAATTTGGAAAGCAAACATGGCTAGTCTTGCAGTGGAATTTATTGCTGCCTAAATATAAGGGACTTTGAATGTAAATGTTAAAGGACATAAAACTAATGGCCATTTATATAAAGAATTGAATATATAAATAAAGGTTTACAAAATGCATTGCTTGACATGTTTCCATCCCCACTGTGATTTGGATTCTTATACATTCACAGAGGCAGTCTTTTTTTACAGAAAAAAAACAAACTATTTTCATGATATTTAAATTCTAGATAGCACATGCAGGAAAGATACTGTTATATTTTGTATATTACTGGTGACTTTCTTAGCAGCAATAATATATTTTTTCCACTCCTTATCCACATCCCTATTTTTGCTAGTAATATCTTAAGCTAGATATATAGCATTTTATTTAATTTTAAGTGGAAAAAGCACAACTATATTTTAACTATGACAAAGAATCAGATCTACATATACTTGTGAGAAAGCATGCCCTTAAAACCATCACTGGCCAAAGGATTAAATCATCCAGAGTGCATTCTCTATCACTTTAAGTATTTAAGTCTCTTTTTTTTTAATATGAATTAAATATGGCCTTTTGTTAAACCTGAATCCTGGAACACTGCCTAGAATTTTCAACAATACAGGGGTCTCCCTGATTTGCAAAGCTAAAATAAAAAACTACAACATATCATTTTAGGGCGATAAGACTGAGAGGTGGTTATCTAAGTTCTGTGTGTCTTACACTCTTCTCAAGAAACCACTTCCCTACAGTTTCAGTGCTTTAGATCTTTCAAGTACCATCTTTGCTGGAAAGATCCATTTTCCCAAGTATTTTTATATAATAAAGTAGGGTCAAAAAGAGTATTTTAATGCCTCCTTGGAGTTCTGATACAGCTGCTGTCAAGGGAAGAGCTTTTATCAGACTGATGATGATGACTGAAGCATGCACAGTGTTTGGGATGGGTTTGGTTGCTCTTCATTTGTATTCTGCTTCCTTTGAGTCAGAAAGATCTTCTGTGGGAGTTGTCTAGGAGATGAGACTCAAAAAAGCGAAATTACATAAACTTTTATCTCAACCACTGTTTTCTTCACTTGGACATCTTTTTTTTTTCTAAGAGACTTTTGCATGGAAAATCTTTTGGTTTAATTTTATAGGTAAACTCTTACTCAGAAGAATTCACCCCTAATCTGTGGGGAGGTGGTCTTCGCAGGTCTCAACTTGATTTAATGAAGCTCTTCTACATGAAAACAAATTATAAAAATGGTTTGGTAAATAGGCAAAAACACATAATGGGCTATTTTATGCTGCATGTAAGAGATGTACCTGCTGAAATCCAACTGGTAATTGGCAATCCCAATGGATAAAGCCATGGTAAAATGCAGCCTGTAAAATTTCTTTCAGGGAAACACTGTGTCTCCTTTCCTATCATAAGCTGTAATTATACACACATTTGGGATAGAGAGTAGTGTCTTTCACATGAAGATCTGCTCACTAGATAATTACTCTCATGAAAGAATACATATGTTGTCTTCCATATTTACATGATTTGAAGAAGAAATGACATGTACATGCTATCTAGTTGAATCAGTTAGATGAGCTGGTAGGAACACATCTTTTTAAGCAGAGGTATCTTGAAGAACCTGCAGCATTACAGTGTTATGAATCAATGTTTCCGATACTGCAGCATAATTCCATACACTTGTACTTTCAGGAGGCAGTAATAACAAAATGTTGGCAGCAACAACTAGTAGGTAATGGTTAAGAACGGTATATAGTGTGTTTCAGAATACCCACAGGTTTTGCTGTGCCAGTTCAGTGGTTTTTTTGGGTGCAGATATGAGACTTTTAAATTGTTAATTGTCACAGGCTGTTAGAACGCATTAACTCAATAAGCAAAGAAAAGTTTGCTTTCATTAGACTGAAAAGAAGGATTCATGTAATTTTGACATCGTACTTATGCTACTGTGCAGCTTTGCCCATTTGCACATGCAGAGTTGTGAACTGTGGAAGTGACAATGCTGCTGGTTACAATTTTCAACAAGGGTTCTCTAACTACATTAGTGAATTGCAGCTCCAGCTCCAGAAATACTTGTAATGACATTCTCAAGAGAGACACTCAGACTGAATGTGTTCAGTGATTTTGAAGTATACTTCTTAACTAGGCAAAATCTTGTAAGAACATTATTTAAATGACTGTAAATAGAAGGAAAATTATGAAACAAAAATAGATCAATTAAGTCTGCAGTATATGCTTGCATTGTCACAACTGGTGCAAATAAGAGTAAGTGCATGAAAGTAAACATAGCTATGTAGACTTGATTTATTTTTTTTTTTTTTTAACAAAGATTATACTCGACAGTAGGGAGTAAGGATTCAAATTAGGATCCTGCAGAGCAAAGGGCAATATTTTGGACATGGGGTAAGTTTACATATGAATGCTGAGCAACTTTGAATTGAAAATTTAGGAAAATAGGTCATAGGAAAACTACCTCATGTTCTGTGTAAATGTCAAAAAAATGTCTGAAAGTGACTATTTCTGGGTAAATCTTGCTCTCATGTGTAGTTTCTGGCAAAAAAAAATAGGAATCATATGGAGACCTTTACATCAGCTCTTTGCTTATCTCTCAGTGAAGGATTTCATTGTATCAGAAAATATAATCAATTAAAAAGCCTCAGAAACAATCATATTTTAATTTTTATCAATTTAGCAGTATACCAGTATGTACTTCTAACTATTAAAAATACAGTAATCCTCTCCATGATATTCCTTTGCAACTGTAATAGTATAAAATTTCATATTTTCTTCATATATGTGTTTCAGGTTAATGATATTTTGCTAGATTTTTGCCCTGATACCAACATACTTTTCCTAAAATTCATATTGCTAATAGCTCAAAAGAAAAAAAAGAATCAAGGAAGCATTTTCATTGAATTGTGTATCATTCTTGTGTCATATTGATATCTAGAAGCTTTTGTGTACATTTTAGTGATTCAAACAAATGTAGAGGATTTAAGTTTGAAAGACGTTCTCTTTCACACAATCTACTCAGAAGTAACAACACTTTTGCTTTGATTACTTTGTATAGATTACTTCATTTTAAAGTATATATAATAATACCTATGTAGTAGTTCCCTGCAAACACTCAAACACCGTCTACAGGAAGATATGCAATTAAGAACATTTAATTTATCCAATTTCATTATAAATTTATAGGGAAATAAATTTAGAAATAGTTTGCTCATGTTAGGGGTGTTTTTGGAATAAGTGCTGGAAACTCAGTGAAAGTGTAAAACCTGACTATTGAACAACAGCTCTAGGAGTGAAATTATGATGGCCTTTTTGTCACAAATCATTAGTGGTTATTGTCACTACTTAGTCTAAATATGGATGTCAGGATCTGAAAACCATCTGTAACTGCCAATAGAACACTAGCAATCTCACTTATTTTTGAAAATTTTTGTCTGAGATTTTACATTACAGGTATAATTTTCATTACAGGAATGTTCATCTCTGTCTGAGAAATGAAGGTATGTCAGCTATTGAACTAATCCAAGAAAAAAATAACAAGGGCTTCTTCCACATTTTGCTTATGATTCTGAGTCTACCTGGCTAGTACCAAATCTTTGTACAACGGATATCCCAAACAGTCTCTTTTAACATGTTCTGTGACCAGCCTCCTTTTTTTCCCTAGGCGTACATGGAAAGGAAAAATACCAAAATGACCACTTTCCATATTCTGCACATAGGAATTAGATCCTGTGTTTTCCTGGCATGCTTCATCTCTTGATGCAGAGAGAAGGAAATAGGAACTCTGGTGGGACCATACAAATGTTGAGATTAAGAACGATCCTTTTCTTAAAGTAGAAGTAGCTTTTGAGGTTGCAGAATAATGTGATTAATAATGATTTCTTTTGTAATAAATTTTGAGCTATTATGAAGCTCGAAAGAAATCTGAGTCTCCAAAGATTTGTAAAACAGCCAGCCATTTATAACTACGAATGTCTTTCTAAGTGGTACCCTCTACATCAGTTACCAACAAGCATTTTTGTCTAATAGGGGATATTAAGTTTTTGGAGTTTTTGAAAAGTGATAAAACAGTTCTAAGGAAGAGGTGGGACCTGCATCCCTCATAGCAGTGTTTAACTGCCTACATTACCTGACATCCAAAGAACAAAGGTTCCAAAAGAGAGACTGGTAAAGTACAAATACCTGCATGTAGTCTTCATGTTCTGAAAATGTGCTAGAATTTGTCTGGGAGAAGGTGGAAGACAGACAATATAGATTACTGTATTTTTCATCAAGTGGTTTGTACCATCTGTATATATTTTATGTGTGCCTTTTGAGTGGAAAGTAGTCTAACTTAGATCCCCCTCGGCTTTGTTCTCTGCCTCTACACCTACCACTTGGCATAAGATGTAGCCAGTAGAAGAAAACGAAGGTTCTTGGGACCTTTTTCTTGTCTTAATTGCAACAGCTGCAAAACAGATGTGGGCTGACATGAACTCTGCCAGGGATCTCTTCCAAGTCTCCCACCCATTTTCCACCAAAGAGAAGCTAGTCCGGTGATATGAACAGAGTTCTGAAGGTCAGAACAAGATGGGAGTTCCCAATCTTGACTCTACAGAGACTATTGAAAAGAAACAATCAGTAAACTTGGATTTATCACTTTGGAAATTAAAAGAACCAAAATTGCTAAAATTACTATTTCAAGCAGTACAACATCAATAGGACATTAAAAGGCAACCTGTACATGAACCACAGCAACACTGTAGTGAGAAAGTCAGATGACAAGAGTTCACAACTCATGGTCACCCAACTGGTATACATCTAAGTCTCTTTTTAGATATATATTCAATATTTCAAATGCATTGAGCAAAATACCATTGTCTAGCTGGTCAATTTTTTGTTGAAACAGATCTCCTAGGATTCCAGTTGCTCTGTTGCATTAACTTCAGTATTGAGAGGGAATCAGCTTTCGGTGTACCTGTCCCAGCTTTCTGTATACGTCTCCAACTTCTGCTTTTAGCAATATTTGAATATACCACGTGGTTGGGTTTTTTTGTTTTAGCTTATCTCAATTATTACAAATTCATTCAATGATATTCTCAAAAATTAAATACCTTCAGCTTTTCCACTGTGTCAGTTTGCTGACAGAATCTTACTACCGACACAACTGTGGCTGTCAGGTACATAGAATCCAGCATTGACTTAAAGGTATTATCCAGCAGTGGCAGAAATGTCTAAATAACCAATTGTCCAAGAATGCTTATATTTGCACAGAATCTGTGTGGGCTAATCGACAAGATTTTTGAATCCTCTGTGTTGGGAAAGGTGAAGGACATATGCTACTCATGCAGTTGTATTTCCCTTTCCTTCTCCCGGTATTCCTTCTCTTTTCAATATCTCAAGAACGTGTAATTTGTATGCTAACCACATTTGTAAATTGGGAATCATTGGCTCTGAATGTTGTGAAAAAGCATAACATTTTACTGCCTGTACAGCAAATCAGTTTTCCTCATGGAACCATCTTCTTGCAGAAAAATTGCTTGTGTTGTAAGTCTCAGTCATTTATGGAGATCAACGTCCTCTTTGGAGATGTTTGGATGGGTATTCCTGAAGTCTTTCCCTTCAAATATTCACAATAGCTGTAGCTACCAAGCTTTTACACCCTTGACCTCTATTTCTGTATCGTGTCCAGGCCTATGTCTTCATTTCTAGTATTTAACTTTCAATACTGTATCACATCATCTGTAGGTACATTACTTTTATTTAAGATCACAACCTTTAGTCTGGAAACCAGTGAGCCTTGGATCTTTCTTACAGCAAGTACTAACATGGGAAGGCTTCTTGGCTCATGGCCTCACACAGCCATAGGGTGTCCAAGACGGTTATAAGAGGACTTGCATGAGCAATGACTTGCATGTCACACTGTAGATAAGGACTATGCACACCACCTGCTTTCAAACCTGTACTAAACGCATGGAGGCATAAGAACAGTAAGCCCAAATGCTAAGAATAATGATTTAGGTATCTCTCTTCAGTGATTCATTGGAATGATGATATATGGGTTTAAGTATATAAGCTCAGGTGATCTACATAGTATTTGGTCCTTATAATGAGGTGGCAAGACAAGGAAATGTTAAGGAATAAAAGGCCTGCAAGAGGAAAATGTGAAGAAAAGTTATAGTCACTCTTGTCTGCCAACTAGTATAAAGGAAGAAATGTGAATTTCTAGTTTTAAGGTGGTTTTGATGTGTCAAATTTTCTGTGTAGAGTTTGGATAATAGACCTTGGCCCCACACTGTAGTCAATGGGTCTGCCATCTAATGGGGTTCCATCCTAGAAATCTCTACTCCAGTTGCGGCTGAACGGCTCCAAATCCACTCAACAACTTTGGTGGATACCTTCAGTCATACAGCCAGCAGTACACTGCACATTTGAAGAAACATTTCGATGTGTTTCATGTCAACAAAGATAAAGAGGTTTGGTTGTCTTAAGCCATTAGCTTTAAACCATTTTAAATTAGTGAAGCTTTAAAACATTTTAAACTAGTGACTATAGACTGGAGTCAAACATCAACAGTTCTCATTTAAAAAAGAAAAAGCAACTCTAAAGTCCCCTTCCAAGCAACACAGTGACTGACAAAGAGTGAAAACATTTTTGCACCTTTATAAAATGGAGATTTGAAACCAGACTCGCTGGCCAGTTGGACAGTCTCAGGCAAACCGATGATTCATCTGACACAGAATCCCAGGAGGGATTTCTTGTGGGCCAGTTCATTTGGCTGTTGATGCACATTTCTATTTAAATCAGCAGCTGAAGTGTGAATTAATCTGTGACATTTTTAAGATGGTTTTAGAGGCCAGAATTTGACTAATGATACTCCTACTGCTCTCCTGCTAATTTTGGATTTATAGGTGTTGTAAACTTAAAAATGTCTGATCTTTTTATTTATTTTTTTCTTCCTTTTTTTTTTCCCTTTTTTTAATTTCCACTCTCTCTCTTTTTTTTTTTCATTTTTTTAAAACAGTTTGAACTCTTTTCATTTATTTAAACAGGCTTCACTAACAACAACATAATGACTGTCTCTGATTTACTGAGTTCAGTAGTTTGGGCCAGTACTTGTTTCTGAGAGTAAAAGGAATCATGAGGGTGATAATGAAACTTTCAGCAGAGCTCCTCAGATTGTGGCCAAAGTATTCCTTAGGTAGCTTTAGTAGTAACAAATTTCCTATACTGGTACCAGCTGTGGCAAAACGTTTCTACCTGCACCATGGCATGAGCAGAAGATCCCATGGGACATACTCACCAATTTCTTTTTGATGTGTGTTCAGTTTTCTATGCTTTGTCTGTTAGGTTTCCCTGAAAGTATAACTGGACTAAACTCTAAAGTGTATGCTTTAAAATAGAGCTTTGGCTTAAGGTATTAGTGAAATGATAGGAGTGAGAGAGAGAGATTCTTGAAGTATTACTCATTAAAACACTAATCAAATGATATACATCCTGTACTGGTTGGATACACTGAGAGTTGCCAAAAGTGGGAAGGAATTAAGCTTTGCAGAAATTCTACAGAGAATTGTTAGAAAATTAAACACTGCAAGGTTTTAAGCTAAAGTTTGACGTGTGTGAATGGAATCAGCAGCTCATGTCTGCCAGAATTACTGCTGCTTTCCTGATTTACAATGAAGAACCCCTAGGAATGAAAGCAAGGGTGTGTTTCTGAGAGAAGAAAGTTTGAAGAATGTAACTTTAACTTGTTGTTATCTTTGGGCATGTTTCTTATTTAGCTGTACACTTGTCATTACATCTATTTTTGCCTTTTTTTTTTTTTCTTTTCAGATTCCCAAGAAGGAAACTACAAGACAGAGGTCAATAGTAAACCCAGGAAGGAAAGGACAGCTTTCACCAAGGAGCAGATCAGAGAGCTAGAAGCAGAATTTGCTCATCATAACTATTTGACCAGGCTGAGACGATATGAGATAGCAGTAAACCTTGACCTCACTGAAAGACAGGTACTGATGCAAAATAATGGCCCACAAATGCTTGCTCAGTATGTACCAGTGGTTAGTAGCTCCTCACAGTAGAGCTCTTTATAATGTTAATAGTTACGTTGATCTCTCAGATTTAATGTTTTTAGAAAAATTATATGCATTTATTATCTCTCTGCTATGCACGTATTTTTATTTTACATATTTTTAGATGTACCACTTACAAGATTAGTTTCCTCTATTAGGCAAAGGTGGAAGGTAAAAGCACCAGTAATATATCTGTTAGATTGGGGTACATATTTTCTAATCTGTCTGCAGTAATGTCGCTGAAGAGGTGGTAGGTCCCAAATACTGTATAAACAAAGAGTTGATTCGCCTGCATGCAACAAATACTAGCATCTTGGTTCAGTCTATTAAGTATATGCAGTTGCCATTTATCCAGAGTTTCTGAACATCCTGCTTCCAGATGGCAATAGGAATGGGAACACCAGCAAAACTGGAATAAAGGCATTTTAAACCACTTTATCTTACCCTGCTCTGTGAAAGCAAAGGAGATGATGGAATTTCTTATCACTGTTATTGGTTTCCTGCTCATCAAATTCTGGTCCGGGGAACACTTCTACATGTGCTTAAGTTTCATCATGCATGTTGTCACATTGATTCCTAATGGAAATATCCACATTACACATGTACTGAAATGTTTCAGGATCTCATTTCCACATACTGAATAGGTAGTGAAATCACATTTCAAATAATTACATGAACATACACATTTAAAAAATGTGCTTTAGTAAAGTTTAAAATACTGGCCTCAAGCACACCAAATCTGAAGAAATACTACCTACAGTTTTATTATTAAAATGGAAAGCTTTTGTCCACCCATGAACAGTCATTCTTTCTTCAGGAATTAATACTAGACTGAGGGATTGCTGTAGACGCAATCAGTAAGATGATGCTATATTCAAAGGAAGGTATATCAAAATAGCACAAAAACTTGCGAACTCTACATATAAGAGGTTTTGCCATTTTCTTGAGTTTCATTAACACCTGCTATAAGTAGACATATCAGCAAAAATCCAGATGTGAAGACACACACACACAAGCACATGCCACAGTTTTTTTCTTTGAAAGCTTCTAGAGAATGGCTGTCCATTTGAGCTTGTCAAGAATACAGCAATTTCTTGTTTGACTTGACACATTGCCAGATTCCACTGGGGTAACTTTCAGTTATTAAATATGGTTGTTTTGTTTGTGAAGCACACCATTTTGTATCAAACAATGGACAAAATTTTGCCTTTTTCATTTCACTGACTAAGGTAACCTGAGACAAATAGATTAATTTTCGCACCTGATTTTGACAGTTAAGCGGAGGAAGAATGAATTCTTGTCTCAGTGATAAAGGTAGAGTCAGTGTGAAACTGAACAATGATAAATAAATTTGATAGGAACCAGTCAGTTGAATTCAGAAAATATATCCCCATATTAATAATGGTGAATTTGGCCTGGAATTTAATTGTTCTCCCTAAGAAATTCTGTATTCATTTCTTCAAAGATCAGGTTGAGCAGTATAACTAGATGAAGAGACAGTTCACTGTTCTAAAGGAAATAGTTATTGCAAAAGCATTTACCATACTGAAAAAGGAAAAATAAATACTGAATACTGTCTCTGGTAGAGAAAAGGCAGCCTGGCTACACTACTGCAGAAAACTCATTTAAGTCATGCAAGTACTTGCTGTTTTCCAGCTCTCACAAGATATCAGCTGTAAGCATTCTGCTGATAATTGTGATAATTTCTATAGAATTTTCATTGGTCTCTCTAATTATGTAATCTAATTCTTCTCTGCTTCCCCAGATTATCACAGAGTGACAACTGAGCCGCTAGAGATAACTCCCTTCCTTCCTGCTTTCCTGCCTTCCTTCCTGCCTTCCTGCTTAATGCCACCCTTGCTTAGAAAAGGAAAGCATTGAGATTTTTAGTTTGATAGAATCCAGTTCTGTATCTTGCCACAGTAAAATGGTCTGAGAGGAGGATAAGAAACAAAAAAGGCATAAATACTTTAATGTTAATCAAAACCAAAAAGAAAATGGAGAGAAAATTCTAGATATATTTTTCAGTTTCTGAAATATACTAAGCAAAGTAATGTTGTAAACTAGAAATGTCTCTTTTAAATCAAATATATTGCTTTGATGGAAAAATGGTGTACATAGGCATGAATCTGGGTGTGAGTTTCCGTGGTGTATGGCAGACTTCAGAAGATGAATTTCATAAATCAAACAAGTGACTCTTCTTTCATATTTGTTTTACATCAGTATTCTTTCAGTGACTTATAAAGTACTTCAGAGTGAGCTTCTTTAGAAAATTGCTATTTGTGAAACAGTTTTCCTTTACTAGTTTTCATCCAAAGCTGCATTGCAGAAAATGGTATTTGATAGTTCCTTAGTTTGAAATAGTAGTGGTTCCTTTCTTGAAATAAATGAACACACAAGTGATAGCCTTGATGTTGTCACAGTCTATAGACCTATTTGTGTGCTTTCTTGATCTCTCATGAAACACTGAATTTTCACACCAAGAATTGAAACTTGCTTCAGATAATACAGTGACAAAAAACTAGCAGTGGGTATTGGGTGAACAAACATATCTGCTCAGAAAGCAGTTTTGTGAGCAGACCTAACCCCTGATGGAATTATTTGTTTAGCATTATTGTTTTCACTGGGATTTTAAAAAATGGCAAAATTTAAAAATTCAGAGACAGAAAACCAAAAAATAATCCGGGGAAAGTATTGTCAGGTCATCCTAAAGTTACAACTTTCAGTTATATCCCAAGATGCGAGATAAATCACAGAGTCTATTATCTTAAGAAAGCTCTATCTTCTTCTTAACTATAGTGATAATTTCAACCATACACTGCAGCTTAAAAGAGCCACTGACCAACCAACTCTTTATAATTACCTTTTGGCATTTAAACAAACTGTAGAAAAACCCATGTGTTTGACCATATTTAAAAAGCTGTATAAGGGTATTAGAGTTTTCTACAGAGTCACCAAAGTAAGGCTCCATTTGACTTTTTGAAATAACTTACAAGATCCATTCGAACATAAATGACTCATGGAAGGCCATTTCACAAAAATCATAATGAAAAGAAACTCCTCACAACATATGGATCAGGAGAAGGAAGTAATCCTATCACTCCCTTAAAAGGAAATCTGAGTTACAAGACAGGAGGATAAAATGAAGTAAGTGCTCCAATTGTCTAGATATTGAGTGCACTTTGAGAGCATTATAAGCACATCTGGTGGTAGGATGGCTCTATTATGGTACTGTAAGCATTCCAGAAATATAGGTACATATAATTCCTGCTCCGTCTCCTTTTGAGTGCACTCACAATCCCAGCTCAGCCAGCAGTTAATAATTTTCAGCTGGCAGGCCTCTACTATATTTTGAAGAGCTAGTTAGACTAAAAACTGTTTTAGCTCCCTAGATATTTGTAACCTTGACAAGCGCATTCTTGGCTTTTTTGTACATCCAGATAAACTTGGAGAAGGTTCCATGCAGACTTTTTAATATCTCACTGTGGGATGAGGAGAGGAAGCAGCTGCAGTGGGGTATCAGAGGCGTGGCAAAATGAACATTTTTATGGAGTTGATCCTGCCAAATATAGATAGAGTAGGAGATCATTCCACCTCACAAGATCTTTTTGCATGGAGCTAATCAAAAGAGTAATGTTGCAGTTCTGAGGGCTAGCTAAGGTTACCGGAATAAACAATCCAAATACGCTTCTGTTTGCCAACATAAACGGAAAATCCCACCTAGTGAGATTAAATTCTGTTGATGGCAACAAGAAGGTTTATTTCTTCTGAACTTTAATTTCCAATACCTGCCCGGAAGCCACCAATCACTTATAAAAGGCGTAAAGCCATTAATTTTACATAGACAAAGGACAAAATTTTGTCTAAATGAAGAGTGCTTTTGCATATTTGTTTGGCTTCCATGTGTGTGGTACCAACACGGGAGGAGTAACAAAGGAATAGGCTTTGGATACCTTTTTCTACAAGAAATGGAAGCAAGGAGTGCTAATATTGAAATTATACTTTGGTACAGTACCATAACCCACACTGTAGCATGGCATTTTTATGACCATAGAAATACTAAATTAAGGTTACCATAAGAAAAGTTTTCTTCAGACCTGGTTACCTGAGTATTTCATCACAAGTGACTTTCAGCAGTGCAGAGCTGCAGGGAGGCTAATCACTGCATTTTTTAGACTTCACTGATAAGGTGAAGCTTTCCTTAGCCACCAGGGTGAGAAACTGGGGAGTTCAATATTCCTCAATCACATATTTGTCCTGCACAGCCTCTGGACATGTAAATTTCTCTCCATGTATCACGGAGCATGACTAGTTTCCTACTTTAGGAAGCTAGATTTCTGAGGCTAGGTAGTGAAGTTATGCCCCTGTATACTTTCAAACAAAATCAGACTTAATTGATAGGACATGCTTGACCATATCTGTCTGATTTGTCATGCTGTCATGTCCTCTCTGAAAGACAGCTGCTCATTTGACACTTCCATGTGTTAAGCACTCTCTATACACATTATAATAATGAGTCTATGTGGCTTGAAATCCTTTGGATTTTTCATTTATTTACAGTGACACTCTTAATAAAATAAAACTTTGATATTTGTCTTGCGCAATATAAATATCAGCAGCAAGAGTTATTGTGCTAACTCTGTTCTTTCTTTAGGAAAGAATGCACTTAGAAAACTTAATTATAACTTGTGCATAATTTTGATTTGTATGATAATTCTTTTTTTTTAAAAGTACAAGGCAAAACTTCAATCAGTATATTTACTTTTGCAGTATTGATTAAATTCAAACAAGCATGTCCATATGCAAAGATCCAAGTGCATCAAGCTGTTAGTTGTGAATGTACCCTACACCTAGAGAAACCCTGTGAGGTTCTGAGTGGGGAGAAACCTCTGTCTGTGCCAAGCAGCACATGTGATATAGACAGAAATATTAGCAGCTTATAAGGTTGCTTTTACAAAGTATGTAAGGCCCCTGCCCTTTCTTAGACTCAGGTTGAGAATGATGCAGCTTCTTCTGTCATCTGTTTAAGGAGAGAGGAATTTTTAAGGTCTGTCACTTGTGTTCACTTTAAGAAACAAGAAATCAGTGGGAACAAATGGTATTGGAGAATTAAAAATGAGCATGTAGAATACAAGAGATATTTCTTAGACAGGCCATTGAAAAATGTTGAATTTCCTGTTTTCGCTGGTTTCTACTCTTCAAGTAATTTGCCTTTCTTTGTACTAAAGCAGTAAAAGAAAGAAGCATCAGCATACTCATCGCAAAAGCCAGTCCTGATTACCTACCTTTTCTGACTTTCACATTCAACTGACCTGTGCAAAATGGGTACAGATTGGTGCATGTTATCATTTCTTTTTAATCATTAAATAAAATACCCTACATGTGAGTAATTCATGGAAGTAAATGCCTACACAAAGAAGGCGAAAGTTTAGCTAAAGGTGACCTTCCCCACAAATCAGTTTTCCATCATTTGTTTCTTTAATAGATGTAGAATCACAGAATTATGGAATCATGGAATAATTTGGGTTGGAAAAGACCTTAAAGATCATCTAGTTCCAACTCCCCTGCCATGGGCAGTGAACCTTTCACTAGACCAGGTTGTTTAGATCTCCATCCATTCTGGCCTTGAGCACCTCCAGGGATGGGGAGTTCATTACGTCTCTGGGCAGCTTATTCTGGTGCCTCACCACCCTGACAGTAAAGAATTTCTTCCTAATATCTAATCTAAAACTACCCTCCTTCAGCTTAAGACCATTGTCCCTTGTCCTACATGCCCTTATCAAAGGTCCATCTCCATCCTTCTTGTAAGCCCTCTTTAGATACTATACATATGTAAAAAAATTGGATGAATGTAGACTCTAAAAATATATATTACAGGAGAATAAGGTAGAGGAAGTTCTAGCAGCAGCCCCACAGATTGCCTTTCTTTGCCTTTGGCCAAAAAAAGACTAACTTTGTAAAAAATATTTCCTTAGACTACGTAAAACAAGTCAGTAGGAGGAAGGGACCTGAAATGGACCCCTTTCTGCTTAAGGCATGTTAACTGCAAAACCTAGTTTAGAGAGGTTTTGAATAGGGAGAGTTAGCCATTTGATCACAAAATCAGTTTTGAAGATCATTGGTGGAGAAGTGGCAGTTCTTTGGATGGAGCAGACAGAGGGAAACTGAGTGCTTCCAAAGACTTCTGAAACTAGAATAAAGTACTCCTATCACTGCTGTCCTCTGCAATATAATGTCTATTCCATTCCTGTTTAAACGTGGGAGGTAGAAAGGAGAATGTATCACCTAAGCAGTACCCAAACCTCAACTGACTTCTGTGTAATGATAAACCAGAACTCACTCCTACACCTTCCTGGGTGCCAAAAGCTCCAGCTGTCCTCTGTGCACCTGCCAAAACCTCCTTTTTTTTTTTTTTTTTTAACAGCTGCTGCAAAGTACTTGTACACACTCAGTGCAAAGTCCTGTAACGTAACACAGAGCAGATCGCTTTAAATTAGAAGGTTCTGGTACCACTCATTAATTTCCAAAGAGAAGCTAATTTTCTTCAAGTGAAGAATTTTGGTAGAATTTTATAATAACTAAGAATATTACACTCAGATTTTTATAAATTGATTTTAATCTTTAAAATATATTTAAGATTTTTAAGAAGTTGTTTTCTTAGAATGGAAATTGGAATTCCTTTAAATCATATAAGGAAGAAAATCAAGTTTAATTGAGTAAAGCTACCTTAACTTACTCTCCCATGTATCCAGCATGACTGAAATACAGGGAGTGTTTAAAATCTCGTGGTATCGTTATTGAAGTGAACTGATAACTATGACTACCATTTCTATACACATTTTAAATCAGTAGATTTAATTCTTCCAATACTTATTCATAGGGAAAGAAACTTCTGGTTTCTTTTCTCGTACATTTCTATTTGTTTTAACAAGTTTGCTGAATAAGATATCATGAAAACACTATATCTGTAAATGCAAAAAAAGGTAAGTTCAGCTGTAAACCACCAGTGATTTCTGTAAAGTTAAGGACTTTGATTTTTCTTAAAACCTGGCAGCATAAATGTACTATCTAAAAATAACAGGAATGTTTTCAAAGCCAAAGAAAGTTGAGAAATAAACCTTATTTTTTTTTTAATTTTGAAAACTTGGGGTTATTTTTTTGCTATTCATATGTCTCTCTATATTAGAAGAAAGCAAATTGACAGATTTAAAAATAATAAAAGTTGAAGAAAATGGACAATGGCTGACCGGAGCAGAATGCTTAAAAGGCTTGATGCTTTGGTCTTCATGACATATTATTTAGTTACAAAAAACCCATGGAATTTAGGATATTGACTTCAAAGACTCTTAGAAATATGCATTCCTTAAAGCAATATAACAGTTGCAACTGGCACACGCTCTGCTTTCTAATTCTTAAGGTTTTCTAGATATCAGACCAAAAGTTTTAATCTTGTTTGGGGCTCCTGCCACTAAAACCTGGAAGAGGAAACCTAATTTTAGGAAACAGTCTTTCATTTCAGAAAACAGTTTTTTTAAAGAGAGAGTCTTTTTACTTAAGAAAGACAGCAGACAGTGCAACTAAGGTAGTTTGAATTCAGTCATGCTTTAATTTTTAAGTCAGTCATTCGTAAAATTAGTATGACCTAAGAGTTCTGCTGAAGAAGAAGTATTAAGTCAGAAGTTTAGGAAAGATGTTCATTTTGAACCAAAATGATGTGTTGATGTCCACATCAGGAAGTTGTATTAAAGACACACATGCAAGACAACACATTGTGCAGCCCGGCCCATAAAACTACCAAGGACCTATATATCATAAGTATATAATAATTACTTTGGCAATGTAGACATCAACAGTGTCAACCTCCTTATTTTGACTCTCCTCCTATGATTACTACAGAGCAGGCCCTAAAATAAATCGGTCACAGAAAAGACATTTATCTTGTAAATCAGGAGAAATGCAATGTGAAATAATTTATTCGTATCTTAAGTAACAGTCTAATCATCAGATGTGGAGACGGAGATGCTAAACAACTTGTTGACTGAGAGAAAAGAAACAAGGCTTTCGTGCCAGTAAGCAGATGTGCTCAATAGACTTGTTCATAAGTGCTGATTTAGAAACAGCTGTTAATGCTACCATCATCTTTAATAGAGTTCATTTCCCTCCACTTCCTTTGTTTTCTGTACATACATATGCTTGCTCTATACAGTCAAGTTGTGCTAGTCAGAGGGTGGAGAAGAGGGAGTGCATTTTAATAAATAGCATACAATCAGGACCTGATTCTGGGAGGTGCTGAGCACTCTCAGATCCTGTTGGAGCTAACAGATTTGAAAAATAGCATTAAAAGGTTTGTAAATTCTATGGTATTAATTTTGCCACAGTAGATCTTTAAAGTACTATAAGAGCATATAATTTTTTGCAAAAGTTGTAAATGGCACCAGCTAGTTCTTTCACTGGGAAAAAACTCCAGGTTTTTTTTTCTTTCTTTATTTTTATTTTAATTTTTCTACATCTTTCTTTCAGTCATTCAGTCACTCTCTGTAGCTCTTGATCTATTCTATTCTATTCTATTCTTTCTCTGCTCTTTCTTTGTCCTCTTTCATTTTTGTTTCTCAGAGTGTTTAGTTCTAGTTCATGTTTTGTACAACACCTGTAAGTTTTAAATGAGTCATGTGTTTCAAAAGAATGGTTTTCCATGAATACAGATAAATTGGTGCTCTGAAGTACTTCACACAAAATTTGCTTCACTTCCTTCCCATTACCAAAATATAGATGGATCACATATCAGTAACAATTATACCCTCCATAACTGACTCTTCAGCTCCAAAGGAAGTTCAGAATTCCAATATCTAAATTTGATCTCCAGAGGAAAAAACAAATGAAGTACCTGTCTAATATTATTAGCACATGAGTATGAAAGTCTTCATCTAGAGTCTCTTGAGCTGTATGGAAAAACTTTATATTGATGATATTTGTGTACTTTGGATCAGGTCAAAGGTGGACTTCAGTACTTTATATTAGAGGACATAAAGAAATATATAAAAAAATACCTAATTTATTCCCTCATATAGGAGTCCTGTGTGTACATTAAAGCAGCAAATTACACCAAAAAAACTCATAATATTTTCAGTAATTACCTTCACTATAACTTGTTTCTAGCTTTTGAAAATAATCTTTGATGTACTAAATAAAGAAATTTCTTATTTTATATTCTCTCAGTTAACAAGATGCACTTTTTAAAAAGTCATTAACAAAAAATGACTTTTTAAAACTATTTTCTTTTTAACATTGTTACCATTTTCTCTTTATGGGAAGGCTACATGCCAGTCAGTAGTATATTTTCTCCTACGGGATTGTCATTGTTACTATCTTCCTGCTACACTCAAGAGTGTGCATGCAGAGGTACCTGGAATACTTTCACCCCAGCTTTCCTCAAATGCCATGTTTCCCAGACAGTGGATTGTGTGCAGACATAGCATTACATGCTGGATACTCTGAGGAATATATAAATGCATCTTATGCTTACTCTTGAAAAGGGAAGTCATCATCCTTTAACTGGTGTATATCAGCTCATATGCAGACCCTGACCTCAAGTCATCCCTGGTGGAGGCACTTTGAGGCATGATCGTATGAGCTAATCTGAGGGCAGGTGATCTGAGTGGAGAAGTACTCCCCAGCCTGACCTCAGCTCCTCATTAGCTGGCAGCTGCTGTCAGTCAGTTCTCTTGGGTTTAGTGCTCAAGGAGATAGACTCCTCTCACCAATGCTGTTGTCAAGTGATCGGAATTATAAAAAGTAGAAGCAAAATATACTGTAATAAAAAATGGAAAACAAACAAACAACGAAATAATTTATTAAATTGGAGTAGAAAACAGCCAAAAAAAAGTCAGCTCAGCAGATGTGAGAGTTTAGCTTTGTCTGTGAGAGAATAGAAATAAGCACCTGCATCAGAAGCCAGGCAGTAATTATCCTGTTGTCCCATCCAGGACAGTTTCTTACAATGGTTATAGGAGCATTAGCTTCAGTTTCTCAAGTATCCAAAAATGAACTGGCTGCATCTGGAAGTCTGTTTGTCTGAATGTCTCCTGTTACAGTAAGCTAAAGTAGGTTACATACAGGCTGTGCACTGAAATTTTTGCTTCAAATGGATCACCATCTTTCTTGAAATCATATTTTGTATATATTATTATTTTGTTTTAGGCTTTCAGTGCTGTCAGTTATTCTGCGAATAATATTCAATGACATAGAAATATCCAGAGAATTTCTTAGATCTTTTAACAATTACTCCAGTCCTGTAATTTCTTCTTACCAAATAAAGTTCTCTTGGCCCTTATTTCAGAAGAAGTGGGTTAATATCCTATGGTGCTAGGTTGAATCCAAAATGTATTATTTTGATGTTTAGATTATGACTGCAGTTGCATCTACTGCACTATCTGGCACCAACAGAGTAGTGCCTTTTGCAAGGGAAACTTCACTGTTTAAAAACTATCAAACTAACAACAACAGGAAACTAAACAAAATAACATCATTACTTCCCGCAGAAGGCTGCCAGCGCTGTACGCTTTTGAAGACATTGTTTCCATGGACACTTCTGATAGCAGTCCTGAGTGTGATAATTTCCAACATCACAGCAGCCAGTAATATTTACACTCATTTCATTTTACAAGCCAGACTCTTTGGCTCTGAGGAGTTGACTAGAGGAAAGGATGTACTGTGCTTTAAGGCTCTTAACTAACCTGGAATCATTTTGGTCTGTTCCCAAGTGATTTGCTTTAACAGCTCACTTTGGCTTTAGCAGGAATATAGAGTATTAAAAAAAATAAATATACCCTTCTTCCTTCCCACATCCATACACAAAGATAGTGACGTTATCTATCAGTTCAATTGTAGTAAAATTTTAATGTAAAATTCAAAGTGATAGTAAAGGTTAAACACTGCAATGCTTCCTGGATGTGTAAGACAGATTCAGCAAAACAGCATTTTTGTGGCTCTATTACTCATGTTGTACAATATGTCCTGCTGTGCCTGTTCCTTGCTGTTTCTTTTAGAACTCTGAAACACATTCTGCTAAGCACAGCAGAGGATATACCAACATTGCAAGTTTTTTGCTTTCTTTCCAAGTGAAATGTTGCAGACATTGTTTATTTTTCTGTGGAACCTTCATCTGAAAAGCTGCACAGACACATGCACAAGATTTTTCAGCAACATTAACTCTAAATGAATCAAACCAAACAATATTCTACATTCATACAGTTTTCAGTGATAATACTTTGAGTTGATCTGAAATCAGTCGTTAATCCAGTCCAATATATTTGACAGATGCTATGCACATCTTTCTTTTCTTTACTTTTCTTTTGGCTATTGAAAAAAGTCCTTGTGGTTTGCAGTGCAAATAATTTAGGTTTACTTCTCCCTCATATATTTCCATACAGAGAAGGGGAGGAGGGGAAATGAGTTTCAGCTGGAGTAAAATCTTGGGGTTTAGTGTAACTTAAACACAGATACATTTTTAATCTTCCCTGCTATGAATTTCTTTTCCACTGTTATCTGAAATTATTTGCTAATTTTTGACTCAAATTTTTAAATGCCTTGCCCTCTGACTTTAGGGGCATTTGTTTTCTGAAGAACTTGACCAGGGTCTATGGCTAAATGTGGCAGAATCAAGGATCAGTTGACTAGAATAATTCAAATACATTTATGAAGTCTTAAGTTTCAGTGGTAAGAAATGCTGTTTCAGATACTCCAGCAAGTTAAAAAAAAAAAAAAAAAGGCACTTTTAAACCGCTGCACCTGAAACTCACCAGCAGTTTACAGAAACAAAGCAGAAAACAATGCCAACTTTTCAGTGCAAGTTCCTTTCAAAAGTAATTACCCTCCTATCAAGGGTTCTCTTACTCAAAATGCACGTTCTTTTGTGCAGTGCAGGGAAATATTTTGCCTTGGTTTCTCTCCCTGAGAAATGGCATTTGTGTGTTTTTCAAGAGTACGCAAACTTTCTAATGTTTTTTGAAGGGCTCTGGGATCTTCCCATGGAGCAGTCTGCAGCAGATAGCCGAGCTGTCTTCTTACAGTAACCCCTTTTCCTCCTTTGCAGTCACTATTGTCACATCCGCAGTGTTCATATCCTATTCAAAACTGGATTGCCTGATCTTCAGGGCAGGCTTGCTAAGCTTTTTACCACACAAAGGCACATTAAAAAAATAAGAAAAAAATCCCCAAGTGCTGCACTACAGATAGAAAGGTCATTATTACCTTCAATGACCCCATCTTTATTTTCTTGTTTTGTCTTTCTTCCGTGAAGGTAAAAGTTTGGTTCCAGAACAGACGGATGAAGTGGAAGCGGGTAAAAGGGGGCCAGCAGGGAGCAGCGGCCCGGGAGAAGGAACTGGTGAATGTGAAAAAGGGCACGCTGCTCCCCTCCGAGCTCTCTGGCATCGGCGCAGCTGGTCTCCAGCACACGGGGGACTCACTAGCGAACGACGACAGCCACGACAGCGACCACAGCTCTGAGCACGCACACTTATGATACACAGAGAGTGTCCCAGCTCCGTTCTCAGGAAAGATGCTTTGCTGGCAAGCCTTACACAGGCATCGTTTACTTATGCAAGTGACTCTGGCAGTGATTTTTAAAGTTGTTATGGAAAATTCAGGCTTATCATGTCTGCTTTTCTCGATTTTTAGATGGTTTACAGTAAGTGCCATGTCTTAAAGGTGCCTCAAGAGTGGAGAAGTGAAAGACAAACTTTGAACATTCCAGATTTGTTTGTCGTGTTTATGACAGCGGGCAGGTATTTTTGCTTTAGCTTGCACTGAAAATTACATTGCTCTCAACAGATGTTATTTTCTGAAAACCACAGTGCCACAAAATCACTATCTAGTGAATAAGAAATGTATTTTAACTCTGTATATATTTACCTTACAGCATTTTCCTGTCTTCACTAATTTTTAGCAATGCATTCATATTAGCTGATGGCAATAGTCACTCATGACAATAAATGGCTTTTTGTCTCTTTATCTTTGTTTTGTTTTTCCAAAGACATACAATACATGCAGATACTTTTGTTCAAGTAGAGAACAACACAATAGTGTCTGCTAGGACACATCCTTGTATGACAGACAAAACAAACCTTATGTTGCATTTACTATCAACTGCTGCTAATAGGGTATTATTAAACTTACCTAGCTCTTCAATTCTTCCTATCTTATAACTGAAAAAATGATTTTTAGGATCATAAGGATAGTCCAGTAACCTGCCAAAAATGTCATGTTCCACTCATGCTCAGTGGAAACTTTCAAAAGGATTATTAATTTCTACTTTGTCATAATTGAGTACATTGATAAATACTGACATTCTGCAGAAATGTTGTTGCTTCATATTCAGTTTAAAAAACCAGCAGAAAAACTGAAAGTTATTATCAGCCGCTTGTGTTGGTAGAAATCGAAATATGAAGGTAACTATATTGTGTCCCAAGTGTAAAATCAAGACACATTTTCTAAGCTTTTGTGTACATACAGGCAAATACCAAACCCCAAAATTTAATGCAAAACATTGATTGTACTTTGTAAAGAAATATGTTTAATAAATAATCATTTTTAAATAATTCTGGTCTTTCTACAATGATTTCATAGGATTTTAAAAGTGATTTTTGCCTAAGCAGCTCTGTCTTTTTTAGGTCTTTCGGAACTTTGTCTTTCTGGGGACAACACACAGCTGTTTTCAGATTTAGGCTTTTAATCTTGGATAAACCTTCTACCTTGATCCACTCGGGAAACTTTTTCCTTTAGCAGGAAAAATTTAACTGGCAGCTAATGATGTCTTTCTTCAGCCAAAACCAACAAGAGTTTGTTCAACCATTTTTCCAGATTTTGAGCAAATGGTAAAGGGTTATTTTGTTGAAGCTTGTTGAAATGGATGAAAGGGAATAAGTATCCAGAAGGGATGCATACTTATATTATCATGCCTTTGTTCAATAAAGCTGTTCAGGAGAATAAAAGACAAAGTATGTCCAAAAAAAAATCAGATATTAATTCGACTGGGTTGTGTGACAGAAGAAGATGAGTGAAAGAAAGAGGGAGCAAGAAATGTGCATATCCTAATAAATGCTTGTGAACACTCACTGAAGCTCTGCTATGTGGAGCAGTAGGGCATCATAAAAGTTAAACGCGATCAAGAACTGTGTGTCTATTTTAGAAATCCTATCCAATGTAAGTTTGATCTTTCTTGCACATCAATTGTTGTCATGACCATTTTAGTTTAAAATATCCAAGCAATGGGTAATTAATTTCTTAAAAGACTTCAGAGCATTAATTGATTCCAGCAGTTAAGGGGCTTTGCATTTTTTTCTCCAGTTCTTTTTCAAATGCCTTTGTCATATAAAAGTGCTGAGAATGGCAATAAGATAGAGAAGTAAGCCAATGACTTGTGAACACTTGATCTTTTTTACTTCATGTCTGGATGGGAAAGGTTTCTTTGTGTGTTGTTAGAGATTATCAAAACAAGAAAAAAATACAGTGATTCAGAATAAAGCTTTTTCTTTTTGGCTATTTTTTCTTTCCTCTTAAATGAATTATAACTACATTTCAAAATGAACAATTAGAATGAAAAGTTGAAAATAACTATCTTTAATTTTCAAATAACACTTTTAAACCACAGACATTTAGCCAAATATGATGTGATTTGTTTTGCTAGTGAGGAGGGGAGAGAAGATTATCGTCTTTCAACTACTCTGCCAAAAATGCCTGTTTAGATTTACAGAATTGTTTATTACTGTCATTCATTAAAAAACTGTGACTGAATCTGAAAAGGGATCAACCAAGTCTGAGCTGACATTTTACAAAATAAATGAAAGTGCTTTATTTACATTACCTGAAATGCACCAGCAATGTGTTTCTAGCCCAACACATTTTGAGATGTGTATTATTCTGTTAGCTGCACTGGGATTGGACTGGGATACTTGCAGCGGAGAAGCAACCAGTATGTGTGATGATGGCAATTTCTGAGCCATGATAATCTAATTACCAGAAAGATTTTTTTCCTATTGAGGAAGATAGTATTTTTCCATTATCTTAGTTTTAACTGAATCTGCTGAGACTAAAAGCACAGGTTGAAGAGAGAGAAACATGCAAATGGATTTGCAGTGCTAGGAGATCTTTTTGTTAAGATAATTGAATGAAACTTCAAAAAAAAGGACCAAATGATGTGCCTTTACATTACAGAAAAAAAAAAAAAAAAGATGGTTAACAAAATTGAACATCTCCCATGTTTTAAAAGCAGCTCAGACTTTGAAATTGGCTGTAAGGTGCTAGCTCTATGTAGTAAATTGTCAGATTACTTAAAGACCTTAGGTGTCTTTAAACTATCGTTTGTGGGTGCGCAATTGGTGTGTGCAATATGGTGCAGAAAACTCACTGGGAGCAGTTGAAGCTATGAAGTCTAGGCACAGTGAACTTCCTACCATGGTCTTGAAGGAATTTCCTTGCAAGCACAGCCCTGCAAAAATACAGACATGCTTCTTCCAGATTTCAGCTAGCTCATATTCAAGCCACATATAGCAGCAATGAAGGCCTGTCATTTTAACACCGCTTTGTGGGTTAGCAGGTCTGCTCAGGACTGATCAATGCAGATAATGTCTTATCCTGTTCTGAATGCCCCAATAACCTAAAAACTGTCTTATGCAAGCTCCAGAGATCAATCACATGTGGTAAGATATTATGGCTTTGTAACAAAGTTTTAGCACAGTTTTGTTGCTGAAAACAGCTATGGATAAGGCTTTTGAACTATAACTTGAGGTTTTGTTTTATCTTCTTCGGTTTATATCTGTCTGCAGACTGTTAAGTCTTCTACCAGTCAAGCCATATGGTACAGCTAAGACTATACCATTTAACAGATGGACAAAATCAAGTCCTAAGATTGTGATTTGCCCTAAGTTGTGCAGGCATATGGTGGTAGAGTGAAATGCGAAGAAATCTAGTCAGGTTTATTTATCTTTATTAGTTAACAGTGGGCAATCACTTTTCATGACTTGTTGTCAATGAATCTTGCTTCTCATAAGTAATGATGTATTTTTTGAGTTACCATAATTTTGATGTTGTATCTCTCCAGAGTCAATCTCTCTTTGATGTTCTGTTGTTGGTGTGTCACTGAGCCAGATGCATACATATGTACACAGATGCATACAGATGCATACATACTCAGGAAATATACACAGAAAATGTTATTGACTGTAAAAAGACAGTGATGTTTAACACCAATTTTCAACACGATGAATGATAGGAATTCTTTCTGCTCTTTTGAGTACAAGCCTATAGATTATTTGCAGGGTTTCTTTCTCTTAATGACTGTTTTTATTTTATGTTTTTATTTATTATGGTTTTAGATATTGTTTTCAGATTTATTTTGACAATAGCAGTTCAAACAGAATGGTTAAAATAATACCATTGCAAGCTGTGTGAATTTATTAAACCATACAGTGGAAGTAGTTTGGAAATTTAAATATATGCTTATCTTTTCTTGACTTTTCATCAGATCAAAAAGTCATCAAAAAAAGGAGCACCAGAAGAGACTCTATACCTATATCTTTCCATCATAGGCCAAGTTTCGAGGTAGTTTATGTATCCTACTTTCTGAAGTGAAGGTTCTCACTGCTGCAATAATATTTGTACAAATAAAGAAAGAAGCACCATTAAGACATGCAGTCTTAGTAGCTATGAGGAAACATAGTTATGTAAGTTAGGGACAAGCTGTCAGCTTGAGCCTTCGTTTAGAATTTCCTGGCTTCAGTCAGTTGATGTCTCTTGGGTGAGCTTGTATTTAATAGAGTACATGCAGTATTTAAGATCGGCTAGAAGATTCAAGAAATTTTAGAGAGTAACATTTAACTAATTATGTACTGTAATTTAATATCATTATGTAATGTGTGTGGATTGAAAGGGAAAATTCTGTACACAACCTGATATCTACATTCATTTAAAAAAGGCAATGTAGCAGATAACTGGTAGTAACTGGCATAGGGCTTCAGTGGTGATGGACACTGTTACCTCAGATTAATAATGACTCACTGGAGCTCATTTGCTTTTATATACTTCTTTCCACTTTAATTTTCATTTTAAGCCCATAGTCTTTTGGCATCATTTACAGCTGAAAGCTGCAGTGTAGGAATCAATTTCAATGTAATTTAAGGCCCCTGGCTGTTAGTCAGGGCCTCCATATGGCATAAAAAGAGGTTATCACAGTCATCTGTAAAAACTACAAGTGTATTAGCAGTTTCTTGGACCTTTATTACTTCTGTCCAAGTCTTGCATGCAGATCTGCTAGCCACGGTTCCTTTCCTGCCATCTGAGCTGTAATGACTCTTGTCTGCAGAGTTTGGTGAAAGTTTACTCTCATTCAGTTGAAGACTATCACCTGGACAGTAGACTTGGTTAGGATCCAGAAACAAAGACCCCAAAGAGCATTGTAAATGAAGAGTTTGTTAAATAGTAGCTGAAATAGGAAATAATCATAGTTCCACTTTTCTTTGCAGTGCTTTTCTGTAGACAAACTCCAAAGATTTTAAAAGAGAGGAAAATTTTGAAATAGGGCATTCAATAAATTTGTACTGGCCACCTTGTATCATAGGCTAAGTAAGCCTTTGGATTAGGTTTCGGTTCCCTACTAAATGTGTTGTGACTACCTGGCTCATTTTTTTTTCTATATTTTTCGTCTCTTGAATGCCTTCTATGAGAAATTCTTCCAACCCTCATGACCCTGATTCCTTCCCCTGAGCAAATATGTGATTCTTCAAAGAATTGAAACATATAGTTTTTAGAATTTTTTCTAAATAATTTTAAAGAATGTGATCCAGGACATTAAATAATACCTACAATTACACTAGTTCTGTTCAGAGGACTACTTGACTGGAAAAAAGTGTATTGTCACATTCCTGTTCTTTCCATAAATGATTTTGTATTTTTGTTTGTAATTTGTGAACCAAAACAGTTTAGAAATTTTTGCGTATTATGTTTTTATCTATTAAGATTATATACTTGAATTTAAATATTCAATTCTGATGACTAACAAAATAACTTTACGAGCTCACAGAATGAACTCGAGAGAGAGAGACAAAATTCAGACTAAGTCCTTTTCTGCTAACTATTTGGATTTTTTGGTAGATTTTGAAAATTTAGCATCCATTAAGAGAAAACTTGTAAAATGTTATTTTACATTAGTGACAAACAAGGGTGAGAGTCACTCGTCCTTTAATTAAACATAAAATAATTGATTTCTGCAGGAACTTTCTTGACTTATAACCACATGATAACACAATGAGATTTGTATTACAAAAATATACACCAAAACCATATGAAGCAATGAACATAGCAAATATCTATATAAGTGGTTTACTATTTAGGGACAGATTCTCATCCTGAGTGTCCCCATGAACATATAGATGCAGCATATGTAATGTATGTTTGCTTATGGACTTCAGGGGTTATAGAAATATGGGTATTCTGAATGCTTACCACATTATTTGCCATGAAAGTCACATGAACAGCTGAGAAAATACTGAAATGGACATTTGCCCAAATTAAAAACGTATCTTGAAAAGTGCACTTAGAAAAATTTAATGAAACCACCACAGAAATGCATTTAAAAGAGTAAAAACTACCAGGGAAGAAAAAAAAGCCCCAAAATTTGGAGTTACAACACATATTAAATAATTTAGTATACATATTTCTATAATTCTCATGCATCTATCTATTCATTAGAACTGTGGAAATGTAATACACAATCTTTTCTTTGGTACGCAATGCTAAATACAACATAGAGCTGTCGCTTCTCTAATTTTAGCATATTTGTGTAAGACATTTGATTCTGATGACAATATTATGAGACCTTGGGATTCCTTTTGTATGGAATATTTTGCAAGAAAAAAGTAAAGATTCTTCTAAGGCAGCAAAGGACCTCATCTAAAGCCTATAGATGGCAATGGAAAGACTACGATTGATTTCACAAGGATTTGGATGTAGCCCAAAGTATGCACAAAAGTTCATACAAATCAGTGAACAGTCCAAGATTAAGACATTAGCCAATAATTTCCAAAGTGACTGTTGACTTTGTGCTTCTGTTATGACACATGGTATCCTGATTTCAACAAAGTTTTGAGTATGCAGTGAAAATTAGGACCACTTTAGGGAAATGTGAGTTGAGAACCTCACATTATGGTGTTATGAAAGTTTGTTCTAACAGGAATCTTACAATACAGGATCTGTATAGCTGGCAAATCATCACATTATCTTATTAAATTATAGGTTTTGTAATCAATATGAGAGAAACTTGCTATGCTGCTTCTTTTTCTGCAATTTTTGGAATTAGTAGATAAGAAAAATAGAGTGTGTTATATAGAGAGGTAGGTTTGAACAGATGTTCCCGAATGGTGCAGGGGGGTAGGGGTGTCAAGGAAGGCAAAAACTTTCCTTCCACTCAGATGTCTGTCTTGAATTTCTCACAGTTTTTGCAGACAGTTTGGCTCACTTCCAACATACATCATTGCCTGTCTGGTATGAAAAATGCCATCTGTGGTGTATGGAAGTTCTTTCTTTAAAAGTGGCCTGCTAATTATTCTTCAGGCAGGTGTTACTAAAGTGAAGTCAGGTGTCAAGCATGGCATAAATGTCAAATTGACTAAAATTGCTCCGTTCTTCTATGCTGTTCTTTCCCAAAAGAATAGAACAGAGTATTAGAGAGAATTGAAATGTTGGTTGATACCGGATTGAGATAGCTCATGCAGCAGTGTATATTGTGGTGACACTCAAAAACTGAGAGTTAAAGGATGTGGGTTGAACAAAGTGTATAATTTTCCAAAATATCCTTCTGTTTCTTACAAACTGACTTTCAGTTCCTTTATATTTGCACTGCCGTCTTGCAAAATGTTAAAGATCCTGGTGCTCTCAGAAATTTCAGACAGGGTAAAAAGTGGTGGAAAGAATTTCCTTCTGTGCTCTGAAATACTGGGAAAGCTGTTTGTTGAAAAGAGTGTGGAAGATGGCTGTTTTGTGTGAATGACACCTGGAAATTCTCACCTATATTCACTCTCCAAACCACTCATGCCTTAAAGCTTTTTGAAGATTAATAGGACGGTTAATGGGCCAGAATCAACACATGAGGACTGCAAGCAGCCATTCAGCTGATCCATGAGCCCCAGCTCCCAGGATAAGCACTGCTGCTGCCTCTCATTTACAGCAGTTAGTGTGCTGCTCTGTTCCTCACATGACATCAGCCCTCCCATCAGAAGATGAAAACTCACCACGCTGAACCAGATGTTACAAAACTTCTCTCTCCCCAACAGATGAGTGTTGTTAGGAGGTGAGGAATTACCAGTATAAATGCAAAGCTTCCTATTTCCTATGTCATTTTTAGAAGGGCTTTTAAATAAATAGTCCTTTTACTCTTTGTAATCTTGGCATTGAGAATGATTGACATTGTTAGTGGTTTAAAAAACTGAGGATGAGGAAAGCACAGGCACATTTACTCCTTTTGACAGTGAGACTTTGCATTGTTTGCTTTATCAGTGGTGAAAGTAATCCAACTTTCTCTCCAGACTTAAGCAGACCCTTGACAAAATATTTACAATGGATTGATATGACATTGAGATAAAGAGCAGTCCTGTAAGTAACTGAGCATCTAGTGATGTTACTTTTTTGATCAACACTGAGACATCTGGATGATTTTGAACTACCAGTCTTCTACTATGAAGAATAGTTTTATTTTCATAAGGACTTCCTCTTGTGTTTTCAATATCATGCTTAGCCTCCAACGGCCTTAGCATATTGTGATAATGAGATGTACACAAAGCACTGGCATGCAGCATTATTGAGATGATTTCCTTTTTGGCTCAGCCAGATTCCTGTTAAAAGTTATACGGACTCTTTAGAGACTAACAAAAGAAGAATTAAAGATCCAGCAATGGCACGAAGATAAGCCTGATGAAGCTGGAGTTAGGCTTTTGTGAAATTAAAAGCAGACTTTATATGAATACATTTATGAAATATACCATTGCAATTTCATTACACAACAAAACCACAAAACCCTAAACCCCTTTTTTGGCTCAGGTTGAATGCCTATCAAAATCCCAGTATTTACTTTGTAGAGTGGGTTCTTCATTAACTTGCAGAATGGAGGCTTGGATAAACACATTGTGATTAGAAAGAAAAGGAAAATAAAACTGAAATTTGCACCCTAATTGTTTCTGTGCTGTATTTCTTTAATGGCTAAAACTCATCCCATACCTGCTCACACTATGGATTAAATGAGGATGAGGCCGTAAGTTTGTGATCAAGTCCATCCAATAGCACTTTGAATGACTTTGTGAATAGAGCATTTGACAGTTCAATGCAATATTTTCATTCTAGCAGAGACTATAATCTCCTAACACATTTGCAAATATGTGCAAACATCTTCCACTGCCTCAGAATAGCATAAAATCACAACAGTTTAAAAACAGGCTTCTTCACTGAACACTCCTTTTGGAGTCAACTTTGATGACTCTGGTAAAACTGAGTGGACCAAGAAAGATAGGGATTTCTTAGAAATTTAGTTAGCAAAAGATTATATCATCATACTGATATTTAAATTTGCATCTAAAGAATCATGCTGAAAGGTATATGCAGCTTTAAGCAAACCATAAACTCCTACTATCCCTATTTTTGCCTATCACGGCTGTGCAGCTGTCCTTCTGAGGTGAAACTTCACAGGTGTATAATATTTCAGAGAATGGCAACAGAAGAAGTGAACGTGAATAATGATATATCTATCCACAACTGCAGTTTGCTTACGTAGCACTGCTTTGATTACTGCAATTACACATATTGCATTTTGACTGGGACACTTGATTTCACTCCTCTGGTTTATAATTTCTCCTGTCTGGAAAGAAAACAATGTGTGATTTTTTTTTTAACTTTTTTTTTTTTTTTTTACATGTAAATTGAGGAAGCCAAATATTGCAGCAATTGCTTATATAAAATATAATTTGTGATTTTTAGTAACTATGAATTGGCAGATGTGTCGCACATATCAACTGAGTAATAGCAAATTCCCCAGACTACCATCAATCACATCATGTCTGAGCATGATATCTCTAAAATGCAAAGAAAGGATGACAATATATGGGAAAAAAAAAAATGTCAGCTCAGTTCCCACACTGGTCTTCTTCAATTTAAGTGTGTCTGAACCTGGCCTGGCATAAAATAAGAAACTGCATTTTACAAGCAATGCTGTGATGCTCCAGAAAATAGAGAGATCTTATTTTGAAGGACATTAAAGATTTTTCTTGTGTTTGTTTGTGAGGTACAAAATCAAGGAAAGACTTACTGATGTATCTGAGGTGAAGTCAAAGCAGTCCTCTGAATTTAATCTATTTGAATTCTTTATAGATTCTATCTATGATATCTACAGTATATCTATGATCATAGAGAATTTTGGGAAATGTATTTCTTGTTCTCTGGAAAATGTCATATTTGAAATTATTTTTCACCCTAAATCAAGGTATACAGTGAACCTGATCATAACAAAATCATCAACAAATAAAACATTTACAAGGCGAAACTGAAACTTGTAGAGAACATATATATAAAATGCTAGAATGCTACTTGCACATTTCATTTTGTTTCAAATAGGAAATTGATAAAATTTTGGTCTGTCTCCACGCTATTGCTCTGGCTAAGGCATCCCACATAGGTGTGATTCAGAAAAAAAAAATTAGATTAAGTACTTCTGTGAGCAAAGGAGAGAATTTCAGTTGCCCAAAATAGCCAAGAAAAATATTGCAGAAATCATTGCCCTTCTCATTTGAAAAAGTAAAATGAAAACTCTCAGCTTTTGAAATGCCAGTTGGCATAAGGACAAAAACGTTATTAATATAATAGTGTCAGTAGAACAAGATGCCTGTGGAGGACGTTGATGTAGGAATATGTTTCACTGGGAGCAGCATGACTGAATGTGATAGTTATCAACATTTTATATGCTACTTGCCCGATATTTACACACTGTATAGCTGGTAGTTCACAATTACACACCAAATATCTCCTTGCAAATCCTAACATCAGCCTCAGTATTATAATGCTAGAACAAATACATATCTGTATATAACCATTCCATCTATTGTCTAGCAGAGGAAAAAAAAAAGAAAAATAAACCACAGAAAAAAGGGAATGATTCCTTTAAGAAGCCTTTATATTGACAGTTTTCTTTGCTCACTACATTAAACACAGGGTTTGCTCAGCAAAAAAAGCTAAAAAATTATAAAAGCAAAAAAGTATGAGGAATTAAAGTGGAGATACAGATCTATATATTTCAAATTCCTTTAGCTTTGTGACAACACCTGGACTCCAAAGGTACACCCATATTCAGTGGAACTTTCAATTTGAGTCTTATGTTAATATTAACTTTCTTTTCTGGAAAGCTGATAGAGGTAAGCCTGTGTTAAGTCTTGGTTTCCCCACTTCCAATCCCATCACTTCTGCTCACTGCATTCTAAATTCAGATTCACCTGTCTGAGGCCCAAAGGAAAGGACTAACAATGTTGCAAAAACGGCTTAAATATGTCAACAGCAACTTTACAGACTGAGAGCCATGGTCTAAAATCTTCACTAATTTACAAGTAACTATAATGAGTTGGGAGACCAATGTAATTTTTTTTTTTTTTTTAATTGAAAAACACAAAAATAATGTATTTTAAAATTTGATTGATTCAGTTTGAATATTTAGGTTGTGACAGATTTCATAATCTTTTAACAATGAACACACATTCCCCAGGTAGCTCATCAGTCTCTTAAAAGCTAGAGGTGGTTCATGTCAAAATTATGCAGCTGATTCATTGCAAACCTGCTCTAAGTAGACAGAACTGACCTTGAGAGTTGCATCTGGACTCTTGCAAATCTTTTTCTGATTTTCCACTATTTTGTCTTCCAGTATCTTGAAAAATTGCCACAGAAAAACCACAAACCCCGAGGCATTCCCCAAAACACTACACACACAAATTTTACTATTCTGATTGGGCTTTGGCTAAGATATTAAAACAGTAAGTGAACAGGTAAACAGCACAGCAAAGAAAACCTTACAGACATCTTGATCACAGCTGCTGTATAAACTACTCTTACTCTCTTAACAGTGGAAGGATTCCCCACAACTAAATATCAGGGAATACATTCCATACTTATGACATACAAATTTGAAGCCTATTTCATTCCCTGAACATAAAAAGAGATTAGAAACATTCATGAATATATGGGGAACTAGGACGAAGGAGGAAAAAGTGTATAGTCTTTTTTCCCTCAGAGTGATGTGCATGTATAAATGAAATTTCATATTGCTTTTCACTTACATTCATCATATAAAAAAGATGACAGAAAAAAAGCAAAAACAAAAAAAAACCCTTTTGCTATGGTAAAATGTGACATATATATATTACTTGTAATTTGATTGATCATACTCATTTCAATCATTTGTTTTATCAAATAACTTTTAGAGTTATTCTTGCTTTTCATACTATATTAAAAAGTGCACAGCATGAAATGAACTTCAGGCTTGCAAAATGAAATGCACTCAAACATTGAAAACATTTACCCTTAAGTTTAACAGACATTTCTAGCACTTATGGATTACAGTAGTCTTTACCTCATCATATGCTACCTGATGCTGGGGCCTCTAACTAGATTACTGCTCTAGATTTTAAATAGTCCAGGAACTTCAGGGTTTCTATGAATTTTTACTTGCTTGCTTTCCTTTGGGTTTTTATCTTCTTTTTTTTTTTTTTTTTTTTTTGTCCTACCTTCTTTCCCCCCAACAGTTATTTGCATCTTTTGTTGTATTTATTCATTAGGTTTTGCTCTGGTTTTAATTCAGTTCACATTTCAGCAGTTAGTCATTTCTATAAGCTTCCAGGGCCTTCTGGAGCTACAGCTTCATGTAGTTACCTTCTGAAAAGAATGTGGTTGATTTTAAAAAAGGCCTGCAACTTCTGTTTTTATCTAATTGCTAATTAGGAAAGAATGTATTTAGGTCAGTAGGACTTTAGCTAGTAGGGATTTTGGCAATTAAACAGCCAGCTGAGGTGTGAAGAGCATGCTGGAATGTCTCTAGGTAGGATGGAATTGCACAATATTGTAAGGTTTGATTCTCAGCATGTGACAAATTACTTGGAGTGTATCAAAAGAACTGGAACAAGGAAGGATGCCCTTACGCAGGTTTGGGCTGCAAGGGAGCATTTGGTACTTCCCTCTGGGGTGGCCTCACAGTGGGAGGCGTGCTTTGGCAGAGATACTTGCGCACTGGCTTAAGGGAGTAGTAAGAGGATGTCTGTTACTGTGTAACTTCAAGGATAACAGATAGGTAAGGGGCTGTTCTCGGTGTCTTCACAGAGCCCCTGGAGCAAGCATGAGCATCAGCTGCAGGGTGTAACAAACAAAGGAAAGTGAGAGGTTCCTTGTGAATGAGTGGTGGATAGAGACTCCCTTGGTGGAGGATGCTGGAACTTGTGACTCTAGGCAGCACAAGAAAGGTTGTTTCTTTGCCCTCAGACCTGAATTTGGAATATTGATGCATTGGCTTAAAGGCGGGGAAGGAGAACAAACTCTGCAAAGAGGGGACACAGAGGCAGCCGGAGCAGAAGTGAGCACTTGCTCTGAAGCGGTAGGGGACAGTGGCTGTAGACTCCCTTTGGGTGGCAGGGAGCTGGCAGTGTCCAGGTTTAGTGGCATAGGAGGCTTATTTCCTGCCAGAGGCCCAGTTAATCTATTCATTGGAAGAAAAGAAAAAGGGGATTTCCACCTTTCCAAAAGTGTTCCACCACCTTTGGTGCCTAAGCTTTTTACTCTTTTTATTTTATTCAAACACATTAATTGTAGTCAGTATTATAACTCACTGTATTTTATTCAAGGGACTAATGCACAGAAAATTATCTCTTTCTCAAGGACTTTCTCATGCTAGAAAGAAGTAGAAACCATGTGATTTTACCAGGAGAGATTATTGCCTGTTCCTCATGATAAAAAAAAATAGCTGATTTAACGCCAAATGATTCTTCAAGATCATAAGGTTTAAAATATTACACAGTGATTTTTATCACGTACATCTCCTGCTGGAACTAGAAAATCTTTAAAAAGATGCTCAGTGTTTACTTGTGACAGCTGTCTTTCTGTTGAAGTTCACATATATGGGCATAATCTTTATAATGCTCTGACTGTTCGTTATGATAAAAAAAAATCAGTGTTTTTATTAGTCTTGCTTGAAACATTGTATTTCACATCATTCCACTCAGAAATGAGTGCTATGATTCTTGATTGTGCACACGGAGTAAAGTGGTAGGCATGTGCTGTCATTATGTGTGCATCTCATATGAGATGTTTCAGAATTTTAGATATTCACCCATTTGGGTATTTGTTGATACACATTTGTTCCTAATTAAAAAAACATGAGGTACTGTTCTGGTGATAACAAACAGTTATAATCTCCAGTCAGATAGCACAAAGACCTTTTAAATAGGTTATAACATGTCTCATCAAATGATCTTGATGTATAATCTACATATACCGAATCTGAGGTTGTAAGCTATATAATGTTGACCTTTCAAGGCTACAGCATGCAGCAATGTGAACCCTGGTGTACTTAATAAACTACACTAAGATTTTCAGCAATAAAAGTGCAAGAAATTGCACAGTAGAGCATGCCAAATAAAATTTGGAAGTAGTGACAACAGGTGGACAGGCAGTTCTTCTAAAGTTACTTGATAGGCCTCCCTTGAAGATGGAATTTATTTTTCCAGTAACTCCCATGCTATCCTCTCTCCCAGTGAAAAAGAAACCCCCCACCTTTTAAACTTGGTGAGTACAAAAGGATAAAGTATTTCAAGTGCATAAAAGGATGGAAAATTTCACAAAAATATCCCAAGATAGTTTCTGCCTTATTCTTCACCCTGCCTGAGTACTCTGATGACTGCTCCCTGACTCATTAGGCAGCTGGGTTGTCTGCATCAGAGCTGTGCATGAGCAAGTCAGCTGGTGGAGGGCTGCTCATTGCTTAAAAGCTTGGAGCTGTTTCAGGTTATGCAGACATAAGATAACTTCAGGGAGTGCCAATAACTGCCCTGTTAGCAGATCAGTAGCTGAACACCCAATTGATGGGGTAAAGAGCCCAGCCATGGCAGCTGACAGCCCAGGTGATGAGTCATGCAGACCAAATATGAACAATCATTTAGTCAGACTGCATGCTGGTTTATTGGCAAGTCTTTCTACAGAGCTCAGGCATGAGATGTATAAATTTGTAGTTCTGAAATCCCCAAGCTTTCCACGGCAGGGTAGAGTCTTGACTAGCATGTTGATCATCCTTTCTATTGTGAATCTCTGTCTTGTCTTCAGAACAACTCAAGCTAGTTTTAGTGATTTTAGGGCCATTTTTTTTGTTGATGGTGCATGTTAAAATGGCTCAGCACAGTATCTAATGACCCCCAGGGTTGCATAAGGGAAGAACCAAGAGCGCACAACATGCAGCTGGAAGTGGCGGTGGGCTGAAATCACTACTTGGGCTCTCTTGCGATCTTCTTGCTATTACAGCACTATTCAAGAAGGCTAAAATGCAAACATGTTATAGGATTTTCTGTTGTGATTGGGTCTCCAAAATCAGTCAGAGCTTCAGGATGTACTTCCCAGGATGTCTTTCCAGACACCAGAGCAATCACACCAAAAGGATTTTCTCCCTAACATTGTTTTATTACAATAGAAAAACTTAAACCAAAGTTGCTCCTGATAGAGAACACTCAGGTTTTTGCTGTTTGAGGGCTAATAAAAATACAGAGCATGAATACCAATTCTTCTGCTCACTGTATCCTAATAGGGTGAGCCATTACTTTCAGTGTGTGTATGTCTCAGCTTGCAATCTCAGCTGCTTTTCTGCAGCAACCTCTGCAAAGCTCTGTCTCCAGGAGAACCTTCCTCCTGCAGCTCTGGGCCACTCTTGCCCTCTTCCTGATCAGGTCTGCCTCTGTACATCTTTCATCTGCTACACCCCTTGAACTAACCCTCCTGGCTTCCTTGCAGCCTGATGGTCCCTTGTGGATCCCATGGAGAGCACCATTCTCCTGTCTTTCCAGAAGATGTCCCATGACCCCGCCCATCTATGGCAGCTAGAATATAAAGTACCAGGGAGCTTTCCTGTCCAGCCAAAACCAATCCATAAAGTGCAGTATATAGCAAACAAAAGAAAAAGATTTCATCCTGGAAGGTCTTTAGACTGACCTTTTGTGAGGGGTAGGGGAAAAGAACTTTGAAACAAAGGTGCTGAAGTAAAGGAAGCATCAACTGTTTGGATGTAGTTCCCTGCTGACATATGATAGCCTGCCAAAGCCATATTTTTGACAAATGCACAGGAGACTTTGACTCCATAAGCTGTTCAGTTGCTCTAATAACTTGCTGCTGCTGAAATGAAGAAGTCCTGTTTCCACTTCATTCTCCCATCTCTGATTTGTAGCTGTGTGGTCTTGCACTTTCTCCTGGGCTTTCATGCCAACTCCTGCACCCTGTGGACACTCGCTTAAGCCATTTAGCTCACTAGAGGAATAGAAAAATGTAAAACTGTTTACATTCTGGCTTGATTTCTTGCTATGCGTGTTTGTGAAATAAGCTTATGGAGAAATCCTGTCAGTCTCAATGCCAGGGCAAAATAAATGATGGAGAAACCCTGTCAAAGAAGGAGGGAGCAGGGCTACCCACATGGTTTCTAGGAGAAAGTCAGCATCCAGCTCAGCTAAGTAGAGAATCAGAGTCTAAGGTGCAGATGATTCACTAAGTGACAGAAGAAGGAAGATAAGGAATTTACAAATAAAAACTTGAAAAAAATTTTCTCCATAAAAGAAAGAAGGAAAATAGCAGATCTATCACTGTTGAGAAAAACCAAAACAACCAAGACCCAAAAACACACCACAAAAAATAAAAAAGGCAAAAACCAAACTCAACCCAAAACACTCAACAAAAACAAACAAATGAACAATAACTTTCCATAGGATCAGGAATAGATGCTAGTAACAAACAAATATTAGAGGATAAAGTTCTGAGGCTAGTATGTACATTTATCACAGTGTGGTTTTCCCCAACAGACTTTTTAAAGGATGTATTATTTTCTCTGAATGTCCTGGCAACCCTTGAATAAATTGATTTTTATATCAAATTGCACTGAATTAAATAATTTAGAATGATCATATAGGAACACTGTTCTATGGTTACCAGTCCTGTGCAGAAGAAATGGAAAGCTAGAACTAAGTGCCCAAGTGCATGATGCTGATTAAAATGCAAAACATTCCTGCCTTTGGGTCTCTGGAATCAGTATTATGCTGTTGTTAAGAATTGTGTATTAATACATATTGCTTATAATATGAGCAAGTAACCACTTGGCTGTTTTTTTCTTAAGTGGTACTGTATTATGTAGGGTTTATAATATGAGCAAGTAACCACTTGACTGTTTTTTTCTTAAGTGGTACTGTATTATGTAGGGTTTATCCCTGGCAAAGACAACATTGAGAATATTTCATAATACCAGTTTCATAATAATGCTGATGCATTTAGTGCTTCCCTAATGTCATCTACTGCCAAGCATGAATATAGGTGCAGGATACCTGGAGTGGTGATACAAAATAATCTGCTTGCCACAGTGTACTCATATAAAGTATGTTTATATTCCAAGATACTACCACAAAAACAGAGCATACTAAGCCCAGCTCCATTCTGGATATGATTCAGTTTGCTGTGAATGATTGCCAAGGGAGACTGTATGGCTCATCCCAATTTCAACCTGCCTTAATTCCCTTTATGACTTTTATTATTTAGTGCTGCTTTAGTGGGTAGAGAGACCCAAACAGGAAGACTCTGGGCATTCTCTGCTTATGAAGTGGGTGGGATGGAGCTCTTTAGAGAAAACAAAATATGATCCACCTACAGATCATATTAGGCCAGCTCCCCAATTTCCTCTAAGTAGAACAGAGGTCTTTGTTGCTTTAGTTACTGCAATGAGCTACTAGTCAACAGCAGAAACCCAGTCTCCAGACAGAACATCCTTCTGCATTTTTGATGGCAGTATAAGATGGGAAGTATCAACTTTTCTATTTTTTTTTTCCTTTTGTTGTGAAGAGGGGAAAAAAGTAGATTATTTAACTCTTTGTAGAAAATAAATCAACTCTTGCAAAAGAGTTCTACAAGGTCACTGAACGAAGGGAGCATTGTCTGGGAGACGGTTAGTTCCTCCAATAAAGGAACATCCCTGGGTACTTTATTTTCTATTCCTTTCTTAACAACAAAAAGATTGAGCACTGAAAATTTCATGCTAAGCTTTGAGGCATAAGCAGACAAGAACAGCAATGTTTGTAGAGTCAGACTACTAATGCTCGTGAAACACTCAAAGATGCTCCAGATAAGGTTTAAAATTGTTCTTCTCCTCACCAGAGGGGTAGCTATTGTAGTGCTATCACCTATTTTACCTTGGACACACAGGCTGGAAAACACAACCCATCTTTTTGCACTTTTTGAGAAGCATGATCAAGTCCAAATTCCTTCCTTTGGTTTTGAAAGCAAGAGCTTCAGGGCAGTGACAATTCACAATGAAATGGAGGTCCCAAATAATAATTTTTAAGAAAGTATAGAGTCCTAAAAACTTGATGCGTTATCTTTTTTGCCCAGAATAGTGGAATATGATGTAGTGGTTCCATCGTACCTGAAATGCATCTCAGCTTGTGTGGTCATGGGCTCCCTTGCCCTGCTAATTGTGCTTACCCCAGAGTGGTCCCCAGATACAGTTTACTGCTAACGATTTTTATGGGAATAAGTTTAGGCCATTTTCAGCTCTGTGAGCTGTTGGTGGAGCAAGACAAACACCAGCACCAGAGCAATGAAGGGCTCAGGGTGGCCTGCTGAGAGGGTGTGTTAAAGGAGCTTGAATGTAAGACTGATTTCATAGAAATACTGAGGCTAATTTAAATGAACAAACAAATGTTTTCTATCATTGCCTGAAATGAAGATCTAGTCAGAATCCTGTTGATTTGTGTGATTTTGAGTAAATTTGGATTTTTTCATTTAGATTGAGATTTTAGAAGTTTATAACTGTAGACTTCTAGAAGATTCTCAGATTATCATAAATCATCAATGAAGTCAAGAACATTAGGATGCAATTTTAAAGCATTTAAAGTTAATTAATTTTTCCTTATATCATAATACTACTATAAACTTTACATATTAAGAGAGTGCCCAACTTTATTTCATCATCAATGCCATTTTACAATACATGTGTTTTGTGCAGCTTAAAGTAAAATATTTTACTGGTATGTCCAGTACTTTTCTGACATCCATGCTCTACAGTATTATTGTATTATTCAAACTGCAGAATATTGTCTACTTTCCATGCTCTTGTTTAAATGGCAACATATTTAATACAAACATCACAAATGTGCAATACTTTACTTTTTCTGATGTCAAGTTCTATGTAATTTTCTTTTCCTAAACAGAAACTTCAGCTGAAATTATCTGGTGTAGTTCCTTTCCAAAACTAAGGGTTGATTTAAAGTAGAATGCTTTTCTTAATATAATTATTGTCAGAGTTTAAATTGTGGTAAATCCTTAACAGCAAGATTTACAGTCCATTTCTTCTGCAAAGATTGTAAGTAGAACTGAACACTTGACACGAAGAGATTGTTGGGATCCTGTGTTTTGATTTCTGACGAATCTATTTCATCACAAAGCTCATATGTATTAACACCAAACATCAAGTATGATTGACAAACATCTGACACGCTCCTTAGCTTCAGATTGAGGGCCTTGAATGCAAAATCCTGTCCTTATTCACATTTCTAAAAGTAATTTTCTTTAAGCATCTAGCATACATTTGTTTTCACTGTTTCTTTGTATTTGTCCAGTTTTCATTCCTTTGTAAATGAGAACACAACAGATGGCTTCTAGAGGCTACCTTCAGTGTAGTCATATTAACTGAAGCTATATAAGATTGAGCCGTGATAGGCCTTATTGAAAAAGTAAAATCCTTTGATGTGAAGAATGCTGGACTGACCCCTGCAGCTGCCAAAAGGAGCCAAAAAGCACACCTTGGCTTGTTTATCAAAACGCTTAAAACTTTATTTTATGCAGAACCTGAGCAGTAATTTTTATTTTTGTGTGGAAATCTGTCTCAAAGTGAGAAAGGATAGCTTGCGCCGTGCTGTTTTTTGAGGTTTGATATTTTGAGGGTGTGAAGGGAGCTGGGGTGTGCGGTGGGGAGGGCAGGTGTGAGGGGAGCGCTTTCTCTCAACTTCAGCAGCGGGCCGGGCAGCGATGACACACGCAAAAAAGAACCCCGAACCCAAGCAAACCTCCAAAACAGCACGACGCAGAGAAAGGAGAAACTGGAGGCTTTCCCCGCAGAAGCCCTTAAGCCCGCAGCTGCGCGGGGTAGGGAGGCGAGGCTGCGGTGCCGGGGGCGGGCGGTGGCGCTGCGCGCACGGAGCGGAGCGGGGACAGCGCGGCGGGGCCGTGGGCAGCGAGATCGTGGGCGGAGGGGCCGTGGGCGACGAGGCCATGGGCGGTGGGGCCGTGGGCAGCCCGCGGGGCACCACGCCGGGCCAGCAGCTGCGCGCCCTCTTCTACGCGCTGCCGCCCGGCGAGAGCTCCTTCCGCACGGTGGAGGAGGTGCCCGACTACGTGGAGAAGGTGAGAGTCCCCTCCTCTCCCACCTCCGGCAGCATCCTTCGCCCTCCTCCCCTCAGAACATCTCCGTCCCTTTCAAAAGCCACAGCCGGCCCAAGGAAGCGATGTCTGCGAAAGGGCAACTAAATTAAGTACCTCGTCTTTCTCTGACGGCTTTCACTGCTGGGCTTTCTGCCTGTAAGCTGCCAGTGTAACCGTGCCCTTTATTTTCATGTATTTTAAATGAAGGCTCAGATGCTGTCTCCTGATATCAGGAGCTAAAGTTTACAGAGAAGCACCCCAAATATCTGAGGGTTGGTGCTAATGTTACATCCAACAGCACTGACAAGCTGAACAGTGACAGCAAATGAACTGAGTAAACCAGAGCACATGATACTATGTGCTCTTACGGTTCTTGAAGCAAGCAAAAAGTCAGGCCTCTCTGTGCCCTTAAGGCAAGTGCTACAAGCTCAGTAAAAGAAAGAAAAACAAAAAAGTTTCTATTTAAAATAAAAAATAAAGATTGTTTAAGAGAATTTAGAACAAATATTTGTGCTGGGACAGTGTTGTGTCCTAAAGCTCCAATGCAAGAGTACAGAGGTCAGGGGTGAGAACTCCCTTGTCAGCAGGCAGCAGCATATCCCTCCCTCTTCTCCTGCCCTGCCAGTTTATCCACTTCCAAGAAGGAACCTTTGCTCCCTTCTGTCCAGCCTACTGCACAGCTCCTGCTGAACCCGATCAATGTCAGCCGTTCACAAAGCAGATAAACACTATTTTGCCCTTGACAAAGTAAATTTGGCCCAGCTTCACTGAAGATCCAAACTTTTTACATGTGTCTTTGTAATTCTGACTAGCTTCTCTGCCAGGTATACCTTGGACTGCTGTGCAGCAGCTGCTGTCTGGCTGCAATGGGGGTGTCATGGGTTGTGCGGGCTTGGGCAGTGCAACACTGCCAGCAGCTTTCTTGGAACTGTAGTGTGCAACTGCCCCTCACTGATCGATGTTATCAGCAAAGGTACCTTTTGGATAGGGTAAGCAGACAGCTGCTGCAAGCCCAGCCTGTGCCTGCAGCACTTGATCAGTGGACTGCTGTCCTCAGAGGTGTTTTGCAACTAAACTATAGTGTCATGATCAAGGAAGGCTGTCTAGAGCGTGATGGTTTTGCCTTGTCACCTGATCTCTCCATCTAACTCTGTGTACTATCTCAGTCCCTTTTACTGTTCCCGCATTTCCAACCGAGTATCATTCACTTTCTTGTCAGCAGCATTCCTTAATATCCCTAGGCTTTCTTCTCCCACTGTGAAATACTAAGCTCAAACCTTGGCCAAACATGGAATTTCTTTTACTGGGCACATAGCCATAAGTTCGTGTAAGGATTCTTAATATCTCTTTTAATTATAAAAGTACCCACAGACTTCTGCTGTTGTAGAGCACTGTTAAGTTTGTAAAGGAATATCTCACAGAAAACTACACTAAAAAAGGGGTTCCCAGTACAAGTTGTACTTTCCTATACTTCCTGTCTTGGGTTAGCTGTACTAAATTTCTCTCCTATGTGTTTGCTGCTAAAACAGATATTTTGATGTGTGGCTATGTGGGTGTATGAAAGTCTTAGTGGTATAACTGTTTTAACTCTATGGCTTTGGTCTGAGTTTAGGCAGTGTTCATCTTTCCTCTCCTGGCCATGTTTTTGAGCAGAAGGTAACTATCTACAGTTCCTCTCCCGCTGTTTTCTTGGACTGTTTAGGAAACAGTTGCAAGAGCAACATATTCTTTGGATTCATCAGGAACAAATTTAATAGTGACCTGATGAGCCTTTCAAGGAGGGCTTGGAGTGGTAATCCCTTGAGCTGGTACAGATGGAAGTTGGTACAAATAAATGTTTTAGCTCAACCCAACACAGAACAACAACAAAAAAATTCTACTGTACAGCTGTTAATAAGTGAAGGCCTCAGCTCAAATAACTCACTAAAATACAATAATGATAATGCATGTGTGAAACAAACTATTGATTACATTAATGTCTCCTAAACAGTGTGATATGGGATTTTTTTTGGTTGGTTGGGTTTTTTGTGGTTTTGGTTTTTTGTTGGTGTGGTTTTGTTGTGTTTTTTTTTGTCCTTTTTTTTTTTTTTTTTTCCTGAGATATTGTATAGAAGTGTGATTTACATTTTGGATCTGTAATCTATCATATATCAGAGATGAGGGTATTTCTAGTGTATTAGATCACATGGCTACAGTTGTGGGGATATGCACCTTCCAAAATCAAACAGGTGGCAGAACCTCCTAGTTCACTCAAATATTCATAGGTTTAGTGATCTGCAAAACTGAACACTTGCGTGCTTCATGAAATATATGCACTTCATAGGAGTGGCTACTTAGAGCTCGACTTTAATCTGTGCTGTTATTACTAGGCAGGAAATGACAACAGTGGGTGAAGCAGCTCTGATTTTGAGAACAGAATAGCTTAGTTAGCTTAACTTGTGTAGTGTAGTTTCTGGTTATATTACTTCCATTTTCAGAGGCAGGACAGCTCCTTGTCCCTGCATGTTGTGCTGTATGTGTTGCCAGAACTGTATGTGAAGGCCCCATGTCCTGTTTAAAACATGAGCTGATCAGCTGCTACCAGAAATGAGTAGAAAAGTTCTGCAGCAGTGCCCAGGGGAAACTCAGCCTTTCAACTAATCTTCAGAATTCTGGGAAAAGGGGTCTGAATCATGGATAATGATCATAGAATTTATTTTTATGTGAGTTTTTGTTAGATAAATGTGACAAAATGTGAAGGTAGAATTCAAACCCCTTGATTTCTGGGAAGACAAAGTATGTCAATTTTCTTTCTCCAGGGCAGAACATTCTGACTTTTAAAATCACTACTGATGCTTGCCCTTTCCTTTTAAGAGTATCCTCTTTGCTATGGGTATAAGATTAGGTCCCACATGCTCCGGTTGTTTTTCAGTTGTGGGGTTTTTTTTGTTTGTTTGTTTGGTTTTCTTTTTTAATTCTCTCATAATCTGCAGATGGAATGTTGTTTTTTGTTTGCCAAATATAGTTTTCATGAACGATAAGCTCATTTTGCACCTTGCCTTAGTCTGAAGTTATCACTTGTGCTCAGTAAAGACATCCATGAGTCAGATTTTGGAAGAAGGAACACCATTCCTTCTGCTGAGAACCCCAAAATGAAAGCTTAAAATTTAATAATAACTATTTTTCTTTTCTATTTACTCTCTTGAGAACCTAAAGAATAAATTCACATTTAAACTCAAATCACATTTTAGGGTTGGCTTCTAAATAATTAGGCACAGAACTTTCATATTTAGTTTAACTTGAAAGTTGAGAATCATAAGAACCTGGGACTTTAAGAAAATAGAAACGGTTTCAAGTAAAGCAATAAGACTATGAATGTGTGCTGAGTTTCAACTTAGAATATTATTTTTTGCAACAGTATAAAGCAGAAACCGATTTAAAAATGGTCCTTTTCATTCTGTAGAGTCAGTTACTTATAATGGAACCTCCCTGACTCAGTGCTCAGAGTAAGGCTTACAAGTTATGGATCAGTTATTCAAGTAAACCACAAGCTAATACAGATCTCCCTTGAGTATTTCTAGTGATGGGTGAAGGGAAAAAAAAAAAAAAAACAAACCCTGAAAGCAGAGAGAGAATAACACATAGACCAGAAGATGCCAAAAGTATTTGGCTTCTGTCTCTGACCTGTGATGCCAACAGTAGCTATTTCTTAACTTTGTGCCATTTTGGTTGTAGAGGCAACTCTGAAAAACTGTTGCAGAGCTACTCATCCTCAATGAGTTCTTAAATGTCTTCATTGCTATTTTAATTTAAAGAAAAAAAAAAAAACGAAAAAACCAAAACATAATGGTTAGGCTGGTGAGACCATTTTCTCTCTTACTGTCTCCTTTTTTCCTGAATTATTTGCAGTATCCTTCTGTTGTGTTACCTCTTGTCCTTGTAGGGTCTTTGGGACAGGGAGTGCCTTTTCATTCTGTTTGTGCTGCATCTAACACATACATTCCTGCTCCATGACAATAGATGTTATGGTCACATAAATAATACATACTAGCTTTGATGTAGTTTATCCCTTTGGTCTGTGGTAGAGAGGTAGTAATTTCTTAGTAAGGTGTATGCCATAAATCTTTCTTTTTGCAAGCTCCTTCATGGGCAGGAGGTTAAGGCTGTCTGAATGTTTCTTTCTCCTCCTTGCTATGACACTACCTATTTGTGAGTCAGAAAGTACTGTCAAATGCTTGGCTGTTTCACAGCTTCACAGTGAGAAGAGAATATTTAATTATGTCAGCGAGAAAGCAGTTATAATAGTGTGTATTAGTTTAAAGTCAAGTGTCTTAACTGTTTCAGAGATTTCTGGGGAAAGTGAATCATCACATATAGTACAGACATTATACATCTCCCATTAACTGTATTTATTTAGTGAAAAAAGCATCTCACTTTTCCTATCCTGAGCCCATTCCATTTGCCATGCAGCTTCTGCTGTTTCATACCTTCAACTGTTTGTAGTCTGTGTTAGACTTGGCTCTTAATATTGTGGTCACATATTTCTTAGTTTTTCTTATTAAAACTCTTTTTTCTCTAATTGAATGTACAGCTGTGGTCATCGATCTTTGTTTGATAGATTAGGAATCTGTTCTTTGATTATAACAGTTAAGAAGAGTACATTCAAAGTATTTTCTACTTAGAAATTAAGCGGCTAGATAGAGCAAAGCAAGCATTTCCTAAAATGCTTCACTGATTTCAAATGGAAGGTAGTAGGGTTTCGTTTTTATTTCTTCCTTTATTTTTGATTTCAATATTGAGAGATTTGCCACAGTGGTTTTTCTGGGTGTTGTTAAGGCTTTCTGCATAGGTCTTCCTTTGCTTTCTAAGTTTTTTATATCATCAGTACATGCCACAAATATTAAACAGACTTTTAGATGCCTAAAATGCTGTTACAGAGCAAGCTAGGCACCTAAATTAAAAACTGTCACATTGATATTAATCTCTGTTCATGTGTTGTTGTAACCTAACCCTGGGCTGCTGAAGTTTATGAACTTTCACATTTCCTAGATGCTGTAAATCTCTTGCTGCTTGCATGGTTTGAATCATCCAGTTCTTCTCTGACTGAGCAATCTGGTCTATATCTATCTTAGTCTCTTTAGTGTCCCAGCCTAGTAGGAATTCCCAGATCATATCTCACTTGGCAACAAAAAATGAGCACCCTCCAAAATGCAATGGCATTTGCACAGGCAACATGCTTCTTCCATTAAAATGTTACATAGGCAGGAGCAGCCTCTGTCCTACAGCAGTACAGTTTGAAGGGTTTCAGTCAGTGAAGTAGGTGATTCGAAGGGGCCAGAAGCAGCGGAAGACTAACAGGGCAAGTTTGGCAGTGTGGTGCCTCCCATAATGGTGCAGAATGTCTCACCGATCTTGCATTTCTCTTGTCCCACAAACATGGTGGGAATTTTATGCCTTAATATAACCAAAAAGCAGTTGTCTGAATGTCCCAAAGGTCACCTCAGAGTTTTCCACAGAGTGAAGGAGGCAGTTGAAGGAACACTCGCATGCACAGAGATCTGATCATTCCTTCACAGGCCACAGGCCTTCTAGATTTTGGTGGCAGTTGCTAGTATGCTGCCACTGCCTTGTCATTCCTTCCACACATGAAGTACAACGGCTGTTAGGATTCGTGTTAGTAAAAAATATGTGCTCTACCAATTACTGTTACTCAAGGCTTTTTCTTTTGTTGCCTGTGATGATGAATATTTGAGAACAAGTCTAACAATCTTCCTCTGCTGGTGAAAAATTGTGTTGTCACTAAAATGTTACCAGCTCTACTACTAGTCACAGCCACACTACTGGGTGCTGCTGTTGTGCATTTTCAACTTGCCAGTTGATTGGGAATGCAAGATGGACAGTAAGAATTGAATCCTAGATTAAAGCAGTGTTGAGTGAGAAATGTTTGTCATGCTCATCGTTATACTTTGTTTTAGAAAGGCAGAAAATTATTTTATAGTCAGTACAATCCAAAAGAAAAAGGGGAGCATTGTATTATTGCTACTTGTTCTGGAAAGAGAACGTGTTGTATTGCACGGCTTGGAATGGGCTGCATAGTTACTGGGTTCTCTGATGAAAACACATATGGAAGAGCTGTTGCTGTCTGCAGTGAAAAGCATGGCAACAGAAATGCTGAGTAAAAAGAAACTCACTTTACTATGTCTTTCAGATAGTAGTGTTGGGTGCCAAATTTAGTGGCTGAACACATTCTAAAAAATTATACACATCAAATAAAAAACAGATTCTGTTCTACCTTGTGATTGGAGAAATCCATAAATGTTGCTGCTCTCACTGATTTACTTGCATATGAGAAATATGGGTTTAGAAAGACTTTTGTGTTTTGTTATGATACCTTGTAACAGTTGGTGTGCAGAATATACAAAAGAAAACTGTGTGGTTGGAGGTTACTGCAATGGATTTATGCTGGTGTTGTGGATTAAGTGGTAGCCTTGGTTGTTCTGATCTGTAAGGTCCACGTGGAGCTTTATCACAGTAGTAGCTAGTAAGGTGCCAGCTAATCTGAGAAGCATCTGGGTGCATAAACTGCTGTTAGAAAAGATGTATCTAATTTTGTTTGTGTTAGGACTCCTTTTTTTCAGACTCTTTTTTTTTTTTTTTTTTGTTCTCCAGAGTATTCCATTCTTCATTACTTTTATTGCGCTGGAATTTGCTGTCAGCTGGATTCAGAAGCGTAAACTGTCAGGTCGGATCAATGATGGCATAAGTTCTCTTTCCTTAGGTATCCTGTCTCGACTGCCAGAGTAAGTATATGTATACAATCTTAGATTATTTTTTAATCACTAGGAAGGAAGAGAATTATATATTAAAGTTGTTATTGCTAACCCAAAATTATTAAACAAAGCATCTAGAGCTTTCTTTATGCAACTTAATTTCAGCAAAGTGTATAAAGTCTTTCTAATCTGTAAGGCTAAATATGATACTTGCAGGATATTGTTCAGCTCCAATTCTATTCATCTGTATTTGATCTTGGCTGTCACCTTGTGCCAGTTTTGGGATTCCAGCTGACTTGACCATATTTTATGTTAGACTATATGTTATAATCTGAGTTTCCTTTCATTAAAATACAGGAAGAAGGTAACAAAACAAAACCAACAAACCACGTCTATTCATTAGCCTTGTGTGCATATAACCAGATTGATAGAATTGCGAATATGCATGTGATTCAAAGTTCTTTGAACGCAGCCATAATCTTTTGTTTGACTTCAATGGATTTTTATTCCTGAGAGAATTGTTGCAAACATGACCATCTAATCTACTCTCTGATGTAAATGCCATAAGATTTACCTGAATTAGTTCACAATGAACAGAGTTATATTTTAAAGAAAGAGCCACTGTGAATTAATTGTGGATTCCAGTAACAGGGAGTCTAGCAAATTCTTTATATAAATGGCTCCAAGTGTTTTTCAGAAGCTGTAATTACTTGTGAGGAATATCATGTTTTAGATCTGCCTTTGCATAATATGAGCTTCCAGATGATAGATTTTATTACATTTTTTCAGATGGGATTGCATTTCTATTCCCCATGTATGAATTTTCAGGTGACCATCAAATTGTATACAATCTCTTCATTATATGAAGAAAAGATTTTATAATTTGAGTTTGGCTATAGGGTGTATTTATAAGTCTTTTAATTATTCCCACAGTTCTTTTTCTGAATTTTCTGCAGTTTTTCATCCTTCTTAGTGTTGATGTCTCAAGTGCACTCCGTATTTCAGAAATTACTACATCAGTGCCAAATAATGAAGTCATTTGTTCTCTATTTCTACTTGTTGCTCCTCTCTTTATATATCCCAGATCCTTTGGGCCATCCTTCATCCCTGAATACTTTTTTGGATTCTGTGGCTTACATTCCTCATTCATAGGCACTATGTTCTTAAATATTTGGCCATATAGAAATACATGGAGTGTACATTTGGTCCTCCTGAAATAGCCTGAATCCATGAAATGTTGTCTTTGTTACTTAAAGATCCCTCGTTTTTGTTATTGCAAATTTTACTATAAATCTTTTCCTTCAATTTAGGTTCTTGATAAGAGAGATTAAAAGTGCACAGCAACAATTAAAAAAAAAATAAATTAGCCCCTCTGGCTAGTAGCACTCATTTTCTGAAATGTGTAAATCACCCACTTTGTAATCTATTGAATGTTTGATATTTAGTTAATTATTCTAGCTTTCTAGTCAATAAAAATTTTGACAAGGTCCATTATGTACAATTTCTGATGGATTGTGTTAGTTATCAGTAGTAAATATTATAGATGAAGCCTTTTAAGGACACTCTCCCAAACTTGTCAAATATTTGAAAATAAAAGGCATGAGCTTTCAACATGAAAAGTATTCAAACATAAAGTAATATATAAGTTATTTGAGAATTTTGTGAAGCTGTTTTTGCAGCTACTGTGCAACCTATAATCAAACCATTTTGTTGCTCTTAGTGATTTGTGAGCATGATGTGGAAGGAGCAGCATTCAACTTTTCATTATGTTTTAAGCTGTGATAAATGTTCATCGATACATTAGATTTTTGGGGACCAACACATAACCCTGATAACAGCTTCTTCTAGTGTGCACCAAGCTAATATTGAAATAGATCACATGTCGCTTCTTCAACTTAACCCAAATTTTATACACTTGACAAGTTTACCATGCTAAATACTTACCATTTTTTTCTGAAATATTTAGAACTGATTAAGTTAAACAAAGGGACTGAGATACACATAAAGTAAGTTTGAATGGTTTTGCAAGGCCTCTCAGCTTTATTTTTAAGAATACTAAAACACTTCAGATACACTCTTTCCTGGAAGAAATGCTTGCTAAGAAAACTAGTGGTGTGTGTGTGGAACTCAGCTTTGCAAGGTGCTGAGTACTTTTATTATTTTGGCACTCAGTACTTTGCTGCAGAATTTGGCTTGCAGGCTATGCAGTTTTCTTTTGCACGGTTGTTTCAACTGAGTGAACAGAATGATCCTTAAGGACTCAAAGTTTGCAGGATCAGACAAATCTGCAAGATCAGGACAAATTTCTTGCAGAAGTCTCTTCTGGATTGCTTGTGCAGCTCATATCTCTGGAAATACAAGACCCTCCTCAGCAGTTCTTTCCAAAAAAGAGATCTGTAAAACTTTTAGCTTTTTGGCTGAATGTGAAAGAAGCAGGCAAAATACAGACTTCCTAAATTATTTAATCTCATGTTAATATCACAGTTCTACTGGTGACTGCTTAGTGTAACAACTCTTTTGTAAATAAGAGGAGTTGTGAATAACTGACTGGCTGAAAAGACTTGAACTGAAAAAAACAGTTTACCATTCTGTCTTCTGATTCCATGGTGTGAAAGAACTGGGTCAGGAAAAAAAAAAAAGGGGAAAAAATAGCAAAGGCAAAACCTGTCGCTAAGACTTTCACTTCGGTCTTTCCCTTTCAGGCAGAAAAAGGTAGGGAAAGCTGACAGAAACTGCTAAAACAGTATTTCAGCAGAACCCACAGCATCAGGGGAAATAGTAGTGCAAATCATTAACAGCTGAAGGTTAGATTAACACACCATTGATTGTATCCTCTCCCAGGGACTAATTTTCATTTTCTCAACTAGCAGCAATGGTTTGCCACTTCCTTAAAAAAAATCTGTGGTTGAGTCTAAAATGGTAGGCTTCAGTCTATTAGTTAAAATGAAGCTTCAAATGTGTCATTGCAAAGAGGTCTTTACATTTAATGGCAAAATTATGAGTCATAAACCAGATTCAGCCTTTAAGTATTTTTTCCATTTCACAGTCTGTATAACAGAAGTATTGCATATCTTGAGGGAAAACAGTATTTATTTAGTGTTTCATACCTCATTGTTGAGAAAGTGCAAATCATAAATTGTTGATATTTGTACGCCAAATATTAAAAATGTAGGTGTAAGAGGAAAAGTCTAATCAGACAAGGCAATGTGTTTTGTTTTCAGGCTTATTAGACTCAACAGCATGTAGTAAGTTGAATTGCTTTGTGTGTACACATCATCTCTTGTAAAATAGCCCATACATTTCTTAAATATAATTTTTTTCTGCCTGAATGCATACTATGCATTCCTCTGCATGTATGAATACTAAATGTTACATGCAATGAAAAGTAATTTGGAGGAAAGGGAGAAATTTGAATTAATAAGCTGACTCCCAGCATCCTAAATGTTGGTGGTTAAAAAATTTCTGAGAACTTTTATTCTAAATAAATAAATAAGTTTTCTAGCTAACCATTGCCAGGAGACTTTAAATGCTGCTGTAAAAATATTCTCCCAAGAGAAAGTTTATTTTGGGTATAAGTATCCACTATACAAGTATGTGCATTATTTCATATTGACCCATTTCTTCTTTTAAAGCAGCAGAACATAAATCAAATTAAAAAAAGTATTTGAGGGATAACTGAGGTAGGTACATTTTCAAACTAGTTGGGAATGTCTCCATTCTTTATGGTCATGCTCATTTGCCAATGTTTAGTGCTCAGCTCTGCAACACAATTCTACAGTGTATGAGTCTATGTACGTTTAACATCTAACACAGTTTGGTTATGAATTTCATTTCTAAAGAGAACATTACATTCTGTATACATTATTTACTTTGATTTTTGAATCAGAAGAAGTTAGAGTTCTCTGAAGTATTGAACATGAGAATGGAATGAGAAAATGCTTTTTGATTGGTTCATACCAATTCATACCAATGTATTTTAAGATATCTACACATCAGCAGTAACTGACTCAAAGGAGTACAAATCCTGTTTCTGCTGTAGACCAGTGTATTCAGTTTTTTACACCATCTGGGTTTTAAATAATCTTTTTTTTCAGAAGCTGTTTGAAGAGGCAGTTTCATATAGATTTTAGAGCAGCAATGCTGCCAAATGAAGCACCTCTGACTAGCTGATACTTCTGGTTGTTTGTTCCTCCCTCTGTACCTTTGCTCCCCTTTTGCCAGCATTAGCACTTGTGTTGCCCTGTGGTGAAGTGGTCCCAGAAGCAGGTCCAGCATCCTCCCATCATAGTAACCTGCATCAGTTCTTACTATCTCTATGCAAAATCTTGTGCTAGCACAAGAAACGGGCTTTGGAAAATTCAGCCAGGTTTACAAGACAAGAAATACTCAGTGCTTTTGTAGCATTACTGAGTTCCTTGCTTTAAAATATATGTAAAATTGCAATTTGAAACCAAAGGTTTTCAATTTTTAGTAGTAACGACATATAGAGCTGATTAGAATACACTCAGTTCAGGTTGGTGCAAGCTGTTCACAACTCTGTGGAGCTGGCTGTGCCCTGACAGAACACAAAGTAATTGCCTGCATGGATTTATCCATTGAAAGTATGTGCCGGTTCCTGAAGTATCTACTAGATACTTCATGTGTGACTATGGAAAATTATAATCTCATAAATTAGTGATTGCATTTCTTAGAAGAAAATTTGATACATGCAGTTTCCCATAAATTATATTTTCACTTGCAGACTTATTAGGTACATTTTTTTCCACATCTGTTTGACTAAGGCTTTCGACAGATGTTTGTTTAGAGCATGGTCAGATGTGTGGCTTCTGATCCAGCTGCCCCCTCAGATCTGCCAACATAGCTGCACATTTAATTGCTCCCTAACCTGGTCCTGACATGCTAAAAGCAGAAACAAAAGCCCCCCAAGAACTATAAAAGAGGTGTTTAAGCTCAGCTGCATTCATTTTGACAGAGCCAGGTCAGGGAGCAGCTATGCATGCAATTATGATGGCAGATCTGAGGGCTGGTAACCACCATGCTTAGGGCAGTGATGAGCAGATGGGGCCAAACTGGAAAGGTGATCACTTAACCTGGTTAAATAAGGAGTAAAGCTGCTGTGCCATGCCATGCACTTAAACCAACCAAACTTCTGGCTACTGCACTTTTGTCTTTCCTGTACTCACTTATGTAGTCCTCCTTTCTTTTGTGTTGATCTGGGTGCTCATCTGATCCCAAGTGGAGTTATTTTGGTTCATTGTGTGAGCAAAAAGGTATTTGCTTAAGGCACAGAGACAAGCAAATTTTCTGGGAGTGGGAATGGGGCAGCTAAGAGCTGTTAGACTGTAGGTTCAGTCTCTATGGAACCTGGCAGTCATGATCATGTCTGAGGCAGCTAGGTATGGCAGTTTAATACTCTATCTGTCAACAGATGTTTCCAAAAATTAGAATTTTTATTAGATAACTAGCCTGAAGAGACAGAATCTACTCACCTTCCCATTCCTCCTACTTTACAAGTAGCATTACGCTGTTACATATTTCATGAGAGCACCCTCCTGGCTTCACTATACTTCATAGCGTTAATTATTCCCACATTTTTCCAAAGGTCACAGCCCTCAAAGCTTTGTTAGAGGAACATGTTTTGAAATATCTCAGTAATCTTCTGTCGGTAAAGCAGTCAGAGTAGGACAAACAGTTTCAGTAAGGGGGATAGTGCTGTGCAGCAGGATCTGGTAAGATTTTCAGTGGCCAAACCTGACCCTGGAAGGAGACACTTAAAACTGGTTCAGTTATGCTCATGTTAAAACTGGTTCAGTTAAGCTCATGACAGTAACTGTCTTACCTGAACAGTTTTTGTTTGGTTGTTGGGTTGTTTGGATTTTTTTTTGTTTGGTTTTTTGTTTTGTTTTGTTCTGTTTTTGTTTGTTTGGTTGGTTGGTTTGTTTTGGTTTTTTGTTTGTTTGTTTTTAATCTGGTTTGTATCGATAAATTGAGCAGAACTAAATCAGTAAGTTAGTAATTGCTGTGTGGATTAAATATCCCATGTTCTTGTTGCATCGGTTTAACAGAGTTTTATAATTTAGTGTAGATCATCCAACAAGTCCAAATCCTGCTGTGCCTAGTAAAGATGCTGGTGCATCCTATCTGCTGTCGGGTGCTCATCACCACCTCCCTGATCCCTTTTTACCAACTGAACTTTTGTGGTGAATCCTTCCCAGGCACATAAGTAGCATTATCTTCAGAGCTTTAAACTGGAGAATTTTGGTACTTTGGTTCCATTTTTTTGAAGCAGGCTGGAGAGCACAGATGTGGACATGGTTTCTGGCAGAGCACAGGAGTACCAGTGAGCAGCTCTAGACAGTGCTGCTTTTTGGTGATGACTAAGGAAAGCTTTGAGCCAAAATTTAAAACTCTGAAGTTTCTAATAAAATGGCATATAAACTATCTCACGTTAAAAGAAAGGATTTGATAGAGTTGAGACATTCTCAAACTAATTGACTGAAACAGCTGATACTCCATACCTACCATCATGTTCTAGAGATTGCTGTATTTCACACAAACTTGGGATCTAATTACTCTTTTGGGTTGTAACCTCTTACACGGAATGCATGTTTGTCTGTGTCCTTAGTATTGTATCATTGCCTTTTTCTGTACAGTGGGGCCAGTAAGTGGCTTTGTCATGGCCCATTCTTGATGTCAGAGCCCAGCTTTGCACCTGCCCTATCTTTAGAAACAAAGAGAAGCTGTCAGAGTTCATTTTGAAATATATTTGTGCTCTTCTGTGAAAGTACATGCTGTGAACTGTTTACCCTTATTGAAAATGTTATTAAGTTCAGTAGTCTCTGTAGCTCACAAACTACACCAATTTCTCAAATCCCATAAATATTTTTTATTTCATGTTTCTGTATTTTAAGATAAATTATGTCAGTTTTCACCCATTTTGGAAAAAAACTCTAAGAAAGTGCTTCTGTATAGAGTACCTTTCTGACTGAAGCATGTCTGCTGAAAGATGAATTAGGCTTAAATCAAAATTCCACTAGATGGAGCACAGGGGTAGCATTTTTAGAGCTGGCCAACCTAGTTTCTTGGGTCAACACTTAGAAGTTATGGAAATTGGGGAAAAAAGTCTTAATGATTCTGTAAATCAGTGTTACAGATCTGAAAAGAATAGACTTTTTTCAACACTGTTTATCATGGACAAAAATAAAGTGTCTTTTTAAATGTTCAGAAGTATTACCAAGGGAGTTCAATATAAATTCTCTTGTAAATGTTTTTCCTCGTTTCACCATTTGATGTGCTATAGTGTCTCACTGAAGCTATTTCAATGTATGTTAATAGACTATAGGAACGGTTACGAGTTCCTTTAGTTCTTCTGAATCCATCTAGAACAATCTGAGTTCAATAGAACACCCTTTTCTCTTTACTCATTACTTGTTTATATGTGACCTTTGAGAATATTACAGGCTTGTTCCCAATCTCAAACTGTAAAGCAGATTTTCTCACTTCAGTGGAACGAGTAAGTAGGACAGACCAAAATCAGACCCTAGAATGGAATGAAATTCTAACCAAGCATTTGTGTTACACTCATGGTGATACGTGTACAAATATTGAAAAATCAGGTCCATTGCCTTTCAAGAGATTACCTTGTTGGATCTTCCAGTATTATGTATCCTGAAGTTACTGGAATAGTGTTTACTGACCAGTGTGCTGGGCAAGTATAAAGAGAAGTAAGCCACAATACCAGAAGCTCAAATGTACTGAAGGTTTTAAACTAGGCTTTTTAATCTTGTAAAGAAACCACTGACTTTTACTATTTTTCTTCCAAAACCTGGAATTTCATGTTTTATTCCATCTACTACTGTAAATGAGCATTAGTTTCAAAAATTAGAGGATAAAAAGTGAAGTGCAACAGGAATAGGTTTGGTGAATAAAGCGTCAGTCAGGCAAAATACTATGCAATACTGTGTACAGTAGAACTAGTAGGGATACCTGAGTCATCTGCATTTGACTTAATTTTGCATTTGATATTTTCTTTTCTCCTTGAGGAAAACTGAAGGTTGGTATTGTTTAGCTAAAATGCTGGAGAAGAAGGCCATACTGAGGAAGAGGAGAGGTTTTGATTCAGCTTTTGTGTCTGGTGGGAACATTTTCTCAAAATGTAGGTGCTATTTCCTGTAATCAAGGGCTTTCCAGAGTCTGATAATAATTTCCCAGCTGTATCATTTTGGTGAATTATTTTTTAGCCTTGGGTTATTTCATGACTGGTTTTGCATATTAAGATTGGGAGAAGAGATCATATTCATCTTGATGATAGAAAACAGGGAATAGAACTCCCACAGCTCCCTCTCCCTTTCCCTCCACCTTGTGGAAAGTTTGGCTTTGTGCTAAAGCGTGAAAAAAGGCTTGACTGCAGTGTGTCAGGCATATTTCAGCTCGATTTGTGTCAACCCTAATAAGTCAGCTGACAAAGTAATAAATTGGGTGTCAGTTCAGGACCTGGCACCTGTACAGGAAATAAAAGGGGATTTCAGTTGCAGGAGATTTGCTTTGTTCTGCAAATGGACCTTTTCTCAAGGCTCCTCTACCTCCTTCCCCCCTTCTTCTCTTTACTGAAATCGTGTTATCAAAATTTTTATTTCAACTGTGACTGGAGCCAGTTTTTCATCTGGAAAAGAAAGCTCTATTAGTATCCTTGGAAATGGAAATCCTTATGCTTTCTACTCTGAAAGGAAGCCTTACAGAGCATTTAATTATTCATGTATCCTGCTGTTATATAAATGGTCTGAATAATTTCAAATTATCGAGAAACTGCCTTTGTTCAACATTTTGAAGCTTTACATTCATATAGTTCGAATCAGGCTAGGAAAACAGAATTTGTTTAACCCAGGGAAACGGTATTAGTAATATCTCACTATTTTTAATGATAATATAACCTTGTGACCAGGGTGTCTTAACATGTTTCCCTCTGTGTCTGACCTCCAAGGATGCGAGTCTGTTACAGCCCTTGAGAGCAGAGCTTTTGTAGGTGCAGCTGTAGAGTTGTGTTTTTAGCTCAGGGGCACCAGGTCAGTTCCCAGTGTGACATGAGGTGGTGACTGCAATAATGGTAAGAGCTGAGGGAGTTTCCTTGGGGTGTTCACTTTTGGTTATACAGATCTTCATCCATCCTTGGAAGAGAGACAACAGCTCCTGTCTCTGACCCTTTTCCTTTTTGGTGACTGTCCTGGGGACCATGGAAGAAGTTTTCTAAAGGTGTGGTTTCAGGCTCTGTGGCTGATCTGTGAGTTGGAGGAAGCAAAATGGGACCTTGTATTCTTTGAAATGGGCAGCTGCGTTTTCTTCTGATTGAATTTCCTCCACCTTTTCCCTCCTTCATTATCCCATAGGGATCTACCATAAGTAGATCTTCATTTCCACATGGAGAGTTCATCTCTCAGAATTTCCTTCTTGGACTTTTTTAATTAGAGGAAGTGATAATCTGACCCAGTGGAAGGTGAAGGGGGAAATGCTGTATTAAAAACGCTTATTATCACCATTGAGTAAAGTATGTATGAACTTTAGAAACAAGGAGACAAGAACTCTCTCAAAGTCAAAACGGTTGCCTAAGTGCATGTTGCACATAAAATTTTCAGCAGCAATGTTCAAAATCCAAGAAGATAAATCTATAGAATGTATATAATAAGGTTTTCTATGCAGTCTGTTTTAGGATTTATTACTCCTTATGCAGAGGATTGGACTAGATGAAAAAAGTCTTACCTATCCACTTCTGTCACATTTATGGTTAAAACATGTAAATGAGGAAAAAGTTTTCTTAAGTTCGCTTCAGTATTTTCAAGAAGTGAAAAAGAAACTTGGGGGAGAAAAAAGGGGGACTTTAAACCTTTAAAACTCCCAAGTGAGCTCTCAGAATTGTAATTGAATGCAAGCTCTGGCCTTTCCTATCTGTAACACCATACATTTTAAAAAAATACATACCTAAGCAACTCTTCTTTCTCCAGCATTGCATAGTAATATGATGGATTACTTTAAATTAATTACAGTAATCAGCTAACGTTATGTGCTGTAGAGTTGTGATTCAAGCATGAAGGAAAGAATGTACAGCAAATTACATACATAAAAAATGTGTTGCAGGGTTAGCTCAAGTTTTACACCTTGGCCTCAGCCTGTGGAAAAAAAAAAAAGAGGACTCGAGGGTGAAATACTGAAAGCTGATCAAAAATGGAGGAAATGTTCCAGGTCACATATCTTTGGATGTACTGCAAAAGCATTATGTGTTAATAAAAGCAAAGAATAAAGTAAGAAAACAGTACCTAATAATAACTGATATGCTGTGTTGCAAGAGGTGTTTTAAATTTCCTGGTCATTGAAAAGATGTTAAGAAATGCCCATTTCTTTGTGTTTGAATAATATCACCTCACTTCTGACCTGTTGTGAAATGGATTGAGAATTTATACTGAACTTTACAGATTCCTCACGAGGTGAATTGCAAAAATCTGGTTGGACACATATAATCTTCTTTAAAAGTATTTATAGAACACAGCTCTTATGAAAATTAAACATGTTCCAGGTGTGTACGGTCCACCTTCTGGGCATAGCCAATTTGTTTTTGAAATTGCAGATCCACCTGTCCTTGCTTGTCAAGAGAAGTTCTTCATGGGTGAGCTGCTGAAATGAAATTTCACAATTTTTTGTTGGGTCTTGTATTTGTCCAAGGAAAAAACCTAGTATGATTATATTAAAGATATGAATGAGTTGCAGGTAAGAGGTGCACCTGGTTGTGGAAAAGATACTGGTTTTCTTCCTGAGCAACAGCAACTTGTAATGCTTCAGCTCTCAGAATAAAGTGGTAGATGTGATGCTATTATGCTTGCAGGCTAGAATTGGGAGCTTGGGATTTTTAGATGACTTTGTTCCTCATTAAGAGAGAAACTCGCACCACAGAAGGTCAAGGTGTTTTCTTCTAGCCTTATTCAAAACACTTATGGGATGAAGTGCTAATGCCAGAAGTATAAAAGCTCTGAATGGATGTCTCTGCAAAAAGATGGGAGTGACCACAAAGTTCAGCTGTGGCAAGGGGGATGGCTTGCAAACTGAAACAACCATATTTGCTGAGGTTCCCTTATGTTTCAGTGCAGCTGCCCAGAAGGACTGGGCATGGCCAGACTGTTTTCAGGAATCTTTTCCAGATGTGTGACACAAGACCTTAGGGCTGAAGGAGTATGTGTCTTTTTTATAGTTTTGCAGATATAAGTATATTTGTGGCTATGCTGTAAACTATATGAAAAATAATCTACCCAGAAAATAAAGGAAAAAAGAAAAAGAGGCAGGGTTTTGGAAGAAATACCATTGTGAATTGGTACTGAGACAAGAATGAGCAGACATGGACAGAGATGGAGAATCTTATAGCTGATTTCAATGTAAGGAAAAGTTCCAGGGACTAAAATGAAAGAGAGGTATTGGTTTGTCTTTCAGCTGAGATTTTACAAGGCTGTGACACCTACGTGCAATTTGTTATCACCTCTATTCAAGTACTGTCTTGCAGGTATTGCCATGTGCAGTGTCCTTTGGAAGCGCTTGAATTTGAATCCCTCAGTCTTCCTTCATCCATGAATGTATCTTATAGGTTTACAAAGTCTTGCACAAGTTTGTACAAAGGTGTTGCTGGTAATTCTTCCACTTCCCCCAAAAAAAGTGCCAGCAGCAAAACATCTGAGAACTGAATCATTTGTGTGCGTGTAGAGGATGGTGCTAATGATTATCTTATTTCTAACTCTTAGGCCCTAAACTGAGGTGCATTTAATTAATTGATATATAAAAAAGAGTATGTGTGACTTTCCTACAATTAGTATCTTTTCCCTACTTTTTTTCCTGCTCACTGCTTTTCAGAGGCTGCTGCAGTTCACCACTATTGCAATACATTTTCAGCAACACCACAAAGGAGAGTAGCAGGAAGAGTGTGAGGAAGCTGCTGCAAATCCTGCTGCAGACTAGTTTCTTCTATGAAAATGCCAGTTTATATATATATATCAGTCTGCAGCTGAGGCACCATTTCACAGATACCCAAGCAAGTTGTCACCTGGGCCACCCCAGTGCCTACAGCATCTCAGCTCTCATTTGCTGTGTTTAATGCTTCCTGATCAGTCCAAAAACTCACCCAGCAAAATCAGACCAATTTGTTGGGCATGGGTCAGGAATTAGTGAAATAAAGTGGTGGGATACCAAGGGGGAGGGTGTGACTGTGACAACCCACATTTGTCTTACCCTGAGCAGCTGTGGAGAGTTACCACTGGGTTTGGCCTGCCAATCCCCGCGTTACTTTCTTTCTCCTCCTTCTGCTCTCAGCTGACCTGTGTTAGGTCAGGAGTAGCTACTCTGTCCCTGTAGTCCAGGAGCTCAGCAGCAATAAAAGCTGCTGTCTGGTGGCTTTCTTATCTTTGCAAATTAATGATTTCTTTTCTCCCTTTCTGGCAACTCTGCTGTTTCTCTCTTCTTTTCAAAGACACTGGCCTTTGGCTTCTCCTGCTGTATTTATCCTCTATTAGAAGTGATATGCTGAGCAGATTGAATATTTCCCTGCTCCCAAAAATCCTGTCCCCTTCCATGTCCTTCCTTATAATGGAAGTAGTTAAGGTATTTTAATGTTGTACATTACTGTTTGAGCATAATTGGTGCTACACTTCAGTTACTTCTGACTTGTGAGTTAGCAAGGATGGGTTTCTTTCAGATTTGGGAAAACAGGAATGCCATAGCACCTGCAGAACACAGGAGTGCTTCAGCCCTTGAGCATGCCTAAAGGGTGGTGAATCGATGAAAGCTGGTTTTAGAAACCTTGTAGGCATTAAGCAAAGGTTCTACTGAAGTAAATAGTAGTATTACTTGACAAGGTTGCAGATTGTGGATGCTGGTTTTATGTGTTATAAAAAGACTCCTAGCTGGTAGATAATAAATACATAGTAAAAAGGTGCTGAAATTAAAATTGACAAAATTATTGATAAAACTTTTTGGATCTCTATTTCAGTGTTTTGTTCAGAAGTGTTGACTTAATTAGTTACATCCATGTGTGGAATAACTACAGACTGTTTGAACTACCCTGGGACTCACCATGGACGTGGTATTTGACACTTCTGGGAGTGGACTTTATATACTACTGCTTTCATCGCATAAGCCATGGTAAGATTTCGCAAGTTTTTTGCATTTTAAAATACAAAATGTATTAATTCTCTATTAGTAAAATGAGGTATTTGGTTTTGTTTCTGTACCTATTTTGCTCTAAGCATATATAGCCTCTCTTCTTTCCAAGGATTAGCAAAGACACACTTTTACTTGGAGCATAGAAAAGAGTTTATACATCATACTCTTTATAGTAAACATTATTTTTAAAGGAAGGAGTATAATTTTGAAAGCAGTACCACAGAGAAAGTGAAGTATCAGGAAAAAAAGTAGTAAGTACATAAAAATTTAAACAGATCACTGTCAAAAGCAAAGTGGCCAAAATAATGGAGCCTGTGTAAATCATGCCAGTTGTTCCTGTTCATATACATGGTGATGATGTAATAGTATTGATCCATACTATGTGTCTGTCTCATTACATATTTCTCTTCTGTAGTGACAACATACTTTTGCTCTAGCCTTTTATACTCTATCTGAAAATGCAATAACACTTCCTATCACTCTTAATTGTGGGCCTGATGTATCTAAAGTCCATAGCAATGAAATAAGAATCTTCTTATTCTTTGCGAAACTTTGGACTGGGGTTCTCAAAGATGAGCACCCACGGCTCACAGAAGCTGTGAGATCTAGTAATGATACTTTATGTAATGTGCTTTCAGAAAGGGAAAATGCTTTGATGCCAATAGGTCAGGGGAATATATGGAAGTAGGTGAGAAAAGAGCCTGAGCTGCTGCAAGGAGTGGGAGGGAGGAAGAGTCCCTCCCAGGTGGAGATGGCAAGCGGGCGTGAGAACAATGCAGGGTGGGTGTAGGGGGACAACAATGGTAGGGGGACTGGGTGGGAGGCGAGGAAGCAGGGGGAGCTGGAACAATGCATCGAGGGGACATCATGGCCGGGAGCTGGGAGCCCTGTGTGGGTGTACACAAGACTGGGAATATGCTTGACAAACAATGACATTAACAGTGTTGGCAGGGCTACAGCCTCAGGCTGAGAACTGGACCAGAGCAGGAGGCTATTCCTGCATTTTAAAATAAAAATAATTGCCTTTGAGTGTTAGAAAATCACTAGCTTGGCTGTGCCTTCACTGGAGTCAGTGGTAAAATTCCCACTGACAGACAAGGGAACAGGGTCATCTCTGGACTCTCTAAAGCAATTGGACGTTCATGCAGCAACTTTGTGCTTACTCTTCTGTTTTTCTATGTTCTGAGGGGATTGCACACGTTGAAACGAATCTCAGTGAGTTTTAGAATTAAAATACAAACCAATTCTATATGTAATGGAGTTGAGGAAACTAAGAAAATGCTGCTCTTCTCTTAAGAAGGTCAGTGCTGAGCTATTCTGTAAATGTTACTCTTCTTCAGAAGAGTATTGTTTGCTGTTAGATCTCTGCTACTTAGTAGGGAACAGATACAACATTGTGGAAAATCACCCTAAATGGAGATTTTAGTTTAACCAACATTCTTTTCTCTGGTCAAACAATGATGAAATCTGTAACACAGCAACACAGCTGCAAAAGTCAGCTGCATTGGAAGTTGCTGAGGAAATTTAAGTGTAGGAGGTAGTTTTAAAAAGTCCTGAAAAATACCTTTGCCTGTTGAGAAGTAAGGGCACTGGAAAAACCTCTGGTACAAGCAGACAAAACACACCTTTGCACTAGAAAAGGGGCTGGTGATTCAAGCTTGGATCCTAGAGCAAAGTTAAAAATTAATAGCACATGTATATCCCAGGAAATTCAAGCTGTGTGGGTTTATGTGTGGGGATGTAAATAATAGCACTAATTGTTTCAAACGGAAAAACTAAAATTCAGATATGTTTTTCTGTTGTTTCTTAATACCTGATATAATTTTGATACAAAGAATTATCATCATCATGAAGCTTTTCCTAGGTGCAAGCAATAATGTGGTAACTCAACCTCTGGCCTTTTTACTACCTTGTTTCATGTTGTTCATGCAATAATTGAATTTTCCATCCTACTATTTCATAAACAGTCTGAATAATTACAGATTTTAAAGTGTTGTTTTTTTTTTTCTGTAGAAGAAACTCTGCTATGCAATGTCAAATTTTTACCCAGGATTTGGGGAGATATTTTTTCCTTTTCACTCTGTGTGTGTAATAGCTATTATCACAAACTGAAGTTCTACAGCAACAAAAGGAAGTATTTTTAGGTGTGATCTCATTTTGCAAAGGATAGAGTTATTCTAAGTATGTGCTTGTATTTTCCATTGTTTGCAGTAGCCACTAAAAGGTTAGAAAATAAAATGTTTCAGCACTTATTCCAGCATTCTTCTGGCTCTGATCCAAAAGCCATGGCAGTCAACGGGACTAGTTAGCCACTGCTCTTTTTTGTGACATTTTAATGGATTTATAACTCAGTATAACTTTTCCCTTTGTTTCAGTAAAAACACCCATTTTTAGGCTATACTACTAAAAAAAGTAAGCTGTAAAGTCACAGGTTTTATTTTAAACATTCTTTTAGGGAAGGATATGTGTGGGTTTGAAGGATTTTTACCAGATATTTTAATCTAGCATATATGGATTACTCCTCAAGTTTCCTCTCCAGGTGCAGAGTCCTTGCAGAGTTATTCCTGCTAGTAAGGGGGATTTGGTGGTCCCAGAGCAGGGCTGAGCCCCAGCCATGGCGCAGCACACCCTTCCCCGGGCCCTGGCCTCACAGATACTCCTGTTGCAGACAAATGACAACGGCAGTAAGGAATTTGGAGGCTCTGTAAACTAATTTCTTCAGCAGCCACACCTTTTAATCAGGGGAGGAAATCTAGAGAATTCCAGATCCATACAAAAACAAGGGAGACGGCGCTGGGGTGGAGCCCAGCGTGGCAGTGGCACTGCGTGGCAGTGGGGTGTCTTGTGGCTGATTCTAGTATGGGGGGTTCTGCTGCCTCTAGGGTCACCTCTGGCCCGAGCAGGTTCCTTGGCAGCAGCAGTGCGCTCAACCCTGTGCCCCAGTGGGGAATAGTGGGGAGCTGTAAGGGAACGGGTTTTAGTCTATGCTTCCTGACTGATCACGTCCTGCAGAACAGAGTGGGTTTCCGTCAGCCAGGGGACGCTTCTTGCTTCTTTCAGGCCCTGGAAGAAACTGTCTAAGTCTGGCAGCCAGCGGGTTTAGAGAGAAAGCCTATCGGCAGCTTCCAACACCTCTTCTTTTGTTCTGCTTTACTGCTGGGGAATTTCCATTGCTTCAGTGTCCCTCCCCTTAGACAACCTGGGAGAAGCGAGTTTCCTTCAGCAGGGCCAACCTCCGCAGCAGCTGCATTGTTCTGCCTGGGCCCCGGTGGCCGGTGTCAGCCGATCACCCCATTGTCCGCTGGTGGCTTCCAGCTGCCCTGTGGGATACGTGACATGGTCCCTGTCCGCGAAAGGCCGAGCCAATGTGAACTGATGGTTTGAGTTACATCTGAGGTCATAAAATAGACCTCAACTGATGAGTATTTTCTCAGAAGATTCCCCAGATGCTACATAAAATTTTCAGTTAATGGTGTGTCTCTTAGTAATTCTGAGTTTATTTATGGTGGATGAGGAATGACCCTTCTGCACCAGGTGTGTTCTAGAGCTAAAGACTTCAAGTTTGTCAGGTTCTCCCACCCTACAGGACTGACCTTTTGGCCAAGGCCAGCTTCTGAAGGGTCAGAGAACAAAGAAAGAAACCCTGAAAACTCACTTCAGCGATGTCTTTCAAAAGACCATGCCTCAGACTGTGGTAAAGTGTTTCAACTGAGAACATTGGGGATTTTTTCTTTCTAAGACTTCCAATAGTTGGAAGTTTCATGAACTTTTCCTCTTGCTTTATAGAATTCTTTTAAAAAGGGTGTTTCTTTTAGCCATGATTTACGTTGCTTCTGCCTCTTCTCCCTGTAAGCATCTTTTGTTAGTTTATTCAGCAGCAGAGCTGGCTTCACAAGCTTCTGTCTGCTCTTTCCTACACCATGCTGCAATTGACAGCACACTCAGTCCTCAAAAAAAATTGTGCATGGAGACTGTGCATAGCATCACTGAAATAGTCCATGTTAAAAAACAAGGCTATGTTGCCTTTCTTTTTTAACAATTCAACTCAGTTCAGTAGTCATAGGGGTCAGCTTAGCCGTGGAGCAGGACATAAGCCAGAATTGCTAGCAGACAACCTATGGGTCAGTGAAGACTTGCAAGAGAACAGACAGAATCTTCCGAGTCAGCAGTGCACAGACAGGTAACTCATTACTTTATAAGGAACCAGGATGGATACACTGGGACAGGTGTCTCAAGATTTGTACCATTAAAATGACTGGAGTGTATAACAGTAAACCCCAGTCCTTTCTGACAATTGTGTATGTATTGTGTAATAATAATCCTAGTGTGTTACAACTTTGGACACCGATACAATACTGTCTTTATTGTTTCATGAGGAGATGAGTTTAAACTTGTTAGAGGAAAAGACAGCAGGGCTCAGAGTCTCTTCACCATCTACATTTGCTGATCATTTTTGGAGGGTGTATTGAAATCATATGAATGTACTATCTTTATTTATCTGACTTATTCCTACCTTTGAAGTGCTGCTTTCATCTGCATTTTATAATGTACTTGTCTGAACTCAGTATATTAGAATGCACTTGTTAAGTAGATTTTATATTAACAATTGATACTATATGGGAATAATTTAGGGTTTAAAGTGTTTCAGATTTATGGGAAATTCATTATAATAAGATCACGTCTGACTTTTGTTATTGGGAGCATGGTTAGAGAAATAAGGTTTTCTTTCCAGGAAAATCTGTATTCCCCTAGAAATATAGTAAATTGCAATGTTCTTTTATATGCTAAGGGGCTCCGGGGAGAGGGTTAGATGCTGGTGGGGTTTTTTAGGCTTGTTTTCGCTTGTGGGAAAATGTCATTGTTTACCTGACTAGAAAGTCAGTACCATATTGACTATCCAGCATGAAGCAAATTTAATTTCACCCTAGTGCAAGATAGAAAATGTTGGTAACTGTCAAGTGACTGGATGAGGCTCTGCTCTTTTTCTTGTCACAGCTTTTGTTGATTGCAAAGGGAATTGATACCCAGCAATTAAGAGAAAAATATTCTCTTCTTGTGAATTTTACAGAAAACATTTTTTGCCATTCTGTCAGTTGTGTTTTCTTATTTTTTAAACAGGGTTGGGAGGGCAGGATATTAAAATGCTGCCTTTACTTGCCTTACAAAAATAGCAAAAGCAATAGCTTTGTCATATTTTCTATTCCATCTTCTGATTGATTCTAGTCTAATACTTGCAGACAACATAACATGAATTGCAAATAGATAGTTCGTGTCATTATGACTCATTTCTCGCCTTCCAAGTTGTCTGTAAATAAACTAGGTAATTTGTTATTTCTGTATGCTTTTTTATAACTGTGTCTTTTACCTTTATCTTACTTTTTAGCAGTGAGAGGTGCTTCTTTACTATGTCTTTTAATTTTCTGAGTGGATGGTGAATTTGTAGAAGACCAAAGTCAATCTTAACAAACCAAGATGTTGCCATTCCTTCTCATACTTAAATGTATATTTTGTTGACAAAATTTACCTGAAAACTACCTCAGCTGCAATTAAACCTCCTGATATGGAATGTCTAGGGTCCCATAAAATTATAGGAGCCTGCTTGTACTGTTTTCAGTTTGTTATTTTTCATAATAAGTTCCTGTTGTTTGAAAGACTGATTTCTTGTATACTGGCAAGAATAATGTCCTGATACGAGGTGAGGTTGACTCATTTAGTCTGTTAATTTTATTGTGGCACATGCAAATGGGACAAGCCCCTTCCTGTTTTACTTTAGATGCAGTGAGATAGGAATTGACTGAAAAATCTTCCTAACCAGAATATGGAAATAAGAGGGAATCCACTTGAGAGTTTTCACTTAATTTTAATTTCTGAATATCCAGAAGAAATTTACGGTTGAATGGATTTTCTAAATATGTGAAATGTCAGAGGTAATTAAGAACGATACTAATAACAAATCTGCCAAGAGGTTAGAGGTCAGACAGTGATTGGCCGTGGATTTTTGGCTGTTTAGAACTGCTGTAGGATGTGCTCTGGAGTGGGAATACAATGTAGTGGAAGGTAGGGCATGTCTCATTGCTATGGGTGAGGAATTAAACTCCAGGGTCTGGGTTCAACACTGTACACTTGTGTGATTCTTGTGGGTTTTCTGCAAATACCTGGTAATTGCTTTTCTTTCCACAGGATGCTGAGAGAGACAGATCTCTGACTGTTATGAATTAGGCTGTGATATGAGTATAAAGGCAATCTTTTTTATTTTTTATTTTTATGATGCCAGAGTCAATGTATCTTTTAAATATCATGAAATACATATTCATGAAAGTGTGAGCTGACACTATTGTGACACAATTGTTATGCCAAAATTCAGGTGGTAATTCTATCTTCTTTCAGCACTGTTTATCTTTTCTCAAGCTCCCATCATGAACAGACCTGGCATACTTCCCAGTACAAACTGAAAAAGAAACTATTCCTCCATTTTCCTTGTTTGTCATCTCATGTTTGGGAAAGTGGCCAGCACAAGGTTAATACTCCTTTTAAGTACTACTTATATTCCTGCTTAGAGGATTTACATAACACATTGGCATTCTTGAGGCCCTATATATAGTTGGAGGTACCTGTGGATGTCTGGAGGGTGAAATTTCATCTTTTGTTCTACCTGCAGTGCCTGGGTTTTTCCTGAGTGCTCAGATTAGGGAAAAAGCTCTGAATCTGCTTGCACAAAAGCAAGTTTGCAACCTGCTTAGTCAGTAAAACATTAGAAAATGTGATGAAGTGGGAGAAGAAAGTTTTTATAAATTAGCATGGGTTGACCGTTCAAAAGGTCAGCTGTCTTCAGACATTCATATCCTTGGCTAGTGCTGCCCTCTAGTCTACACCTGCTTCTTAAACAAAGGAGAAAATAATCCCTTTTAAATCTGAGTGGAGACACGAGTATGAAAGCATCCAACTTGCTGAGCACAGAAACAGTTCATTTGACATACTTTTCCAAGTGTGCTGGTGAAAACCAATGAAATGGTGCATAACTTGTATTTTTTTTAAGGTGTTATACAACATAAAGTAAAATGTGAATTATCAAAGTTAGTGAGTGTGGAAGAGGAGAAACTAGTTCTTTTGCAATAGTTTGAAGATTCTGTTCTGTTATACACTATTTGGCCTCCTAAATGTTACAGAACCACCTTCAATCAGGTGACTTCATAAGTTGAAGACAGAGAACTGTATGTTTAGAAGTCCAGCTACTCAAGGAAAGCAGTCCAGCTATGTCTGTCTGTGGGGTTTTTTTTGTTTTTTTTTTTTTTTAAATCTTTTCAATATGTATCTTAAGCTAGAAACTTGTATTTTGATTAAGTGAAAACCCACGCGCAACTATATATTCCTGTTTCCCTTGATGTATTTTAAGCTATGTTGCTTACTTCATCTAAAGGCTTCTTACTAAATTAGACAGAAATGTAAAAATGCTCACTAATATGTTTCCTGAATAAATTGCACAAAAATCACTTAATCCAAGCTCATTTTAAATATTTTTCTTTTTCCCAAAATCAATTGTGACTTTGGAGATGCTGCTTCAGTTTGTGATACAGCAGCTTTGCACACTGTCTTGCTAGAGAGCTTTGTCTGGATTGGTGGTATCTTTGAAGAAGGGCAAGGTTCATTTTTTTTGTCACTTCCATCTTTTACCAATCTGTTGAAATCAGCAGATCAGCAATAAATAGTACCAAATGCAACAACTGTTTTTAATCTGTGATATGAAACTGTGATTGTAAGGAATTAGATTTCGAGTAACAGCACACACCATATAATTCATCAAACAGCAGCAGTGGTAACTATTTTTTGTCACTAAGTTTTAAAGTAGAAGCAGAGGCCTAGAGAAACAAAAGGCATTGTTAAAACAGATGGCCCATTGAGATGCTTGTGCTTTCTCTGTTACAAAACCTTGTTTTTCTCCTCATGTGCTAGTAAAAATTGCCTGGTCATTATTGCTCTGTTTGTCAGTGTGTGTAGTTTTAGGATGGAGAAAAAAGCGAACAGAATGCTATCTCTCCACACCCCTACTCTGAAGCAGCACTTTAGCTAACACACACTATGAAGACCTATGGTACTTTGCCATTTCAAACAGCTCTTTGGAAATTTCTTTCCAAACTGCAGAATTTAGCTTTGGAGCCCCTTGACAGTCTTATCTACAAGGAAAGGCAAGGTGGTTGCTCTCGCATGTGTGTGGTTTTGTGGCTGGGGAATGCGGAGTGGGTACATGGACCCAGCTCTCCTCCTGTGGAGATGTGCAGCTGTGAAAGGCTGGGACTCATACTTCTGTTCCTCAGCAGGATGTTGCTAAAATATCCTATTTCTGCAGTGTTAGGATCAAGGACGTGTCAGAAATATAATAAAACAGTTTGGATTGGAAGGGACTTTTAAAGGTCATCTAATCCAACACCCCTGCCATGAGCAGAGATCTTCAACTAGCTCAGGTTGCTCAGAGTCCTGTCCAACCTGACCTTGAATGTTTCCAGGGATGGGGCATCCACCACTTCTCTGGGCAACTGTTTCATTGTTTTACCAACCTTACTGTAAAAAAATCTCATTCTTATTATTTAAATCAACCCTTTAAAATCATTCCCCCTTGTCCTATCACTGCAGGCCCTATCATTGCTATTTCCATTTCTTCCATACTCTTCCTGCAATTTGTTCTGTAATTTAAATACAGTTTCAGTGTGTGTCTATGAATATATGTATTGTTCACATGTATACATAGAAATATTTTATTGTATTTGTTATCTGGTTATGTGACTGACTGAAATACTCAGAACTAGCTAAAATTAAAAAAAAAAAAATAGAGGAAAAAGGTTGCCCATTTCTAATTGCACCCTCAGTTTTGCTGACTGATGTGCATGCCTCCTTGCAAAGAATACTGCACAATTAATTTCAAATTCGAAAAGGTTTTTTTTTTTTTTTTTTTTTTTGTTTTTGGGCTGACACTAGTCTTCGCATTGACTGAAATGTTGCTCAGCAGTGTGTGCTGATTCTCTATAAAAAATTTAATACCACAGTTGGAAAATGTACAATTCTTTTTCTTTCCTCTTCTTTCTTTGGACAAATAATATAAGAAAGGATGTTTATAAAGTGACATTTTTTGTCTTAGCATCATCTTACTGAATAAATATTTTTTAAAGTTAATTTTGGCATTCATCCAAGAGGGCTAATTAAAAAACAGAAGATAAAGTTTTCTGATTGATGACTTCATACCTAACCAGGAAAGAAAAAGATGATTATTCTGACTAGAAATTATTTCTTCTGTTTTCCATTTACTGGGAAACCCTTCAGATATATCAGCTTTACTCAACTATGGTATTTATCCCTTAGTACAAGGTTAATGTGTGGGTATAAATCTTATTTTCCTAGTGGATATTAAAGTAAATGGGCCTGAGGAAGTACTGTAGAAATATTTATCTTTTTCCAACTGTAGATTTGGTCAGAGGGAAGTTAGGATATTTTGCATTTTATACACAGAGAAGCTTTAGCTTTGCAAAGCTTCATCTGTCTTTTTTCTTCAAAGCCAAGCTCACAAACAAAGCAACTGTTCCCAAACTGTCACCATAATGTCAGTCAGTTCCACAAAGTCACCACATCACTTCTATCGCTATAACAACACAACATCGTCTGTTGCTAATGTCACAAAAACATTGCATTACCATAATTTTGAAAATAACTCTGAAGTGACAATTTTAAATGCAGTCTTTCTGCAATGTTTTATAGAAAATCACCATTTTAATAAGAAAAACTTTGAATGAAATATTATTGTACCAAATATTAATAACACTCTAGCTTGTAGCTTTTTGTAATAAAATAATTTTTCTCAATATTAAAACACGCTTTTTCCTTCCTTTCCCCCTTGTTATTTTCTATACTGTATAAAATGTTGAAAAGTTTTACATGAAGCTAACACATTGGGTAAATAGTATAGAAAAATTGAATACAATTTAAGATGGACAAATGTAAAACTGTATAGTTATGTAGGAGTAATCCACCTCAGGAATGCAAAATGAAGGCAGAATGGCTCTGTAGCTTTACTAAAAAAAGTCAGAAAGAAAATGCACCAACATCCTCCTACTCATGCAGACAGAACAAATACAAAATTTAGGAATTCTGTCTGCAGTGATCCTGAAAAGAAATGCTGTCCTTTAATTGTGATGACTCATGAAGCTTGAGGTTGGAGGAAGATTTTGATATGGGACTTTGTGATGGACATAGTTCAGCTGGGAAGAGTCCTGTGGACACCACTGTAACCGGTCTGAGGTTTAGAAGTTAGTCTGAGGTTTAAAAGTTCATCTGAGGTTAGCTGTCATGGAGCACTGGAGATACGATACTGCCTAGAAAGGGTGGGCTGGGTGGTGACAGGATCACAACCTTTATCATCTTGGCACAAAGAGCTCCAAGATTGGAAGAAACCCCAGTGGGTGGGAGAAAGCCTTGGGGTTTGATGTAGGTGAGCAGAGGTGGGAAAACTCAGGGCAGGGGAGGAAATTCATGACCGAGTGGCAAGCCAGGCTTTGACACAAAGAGCTCTGACAGGAAGATGCTGGAGACCAGAGCTGTAGTGGAGCTTAAGGAAAGAGAACTAAGAGAGTGTGTGGGGCAGCAGGAGAGCTGTAGGAAGGAAAGGCAGCCAAAGAGCAACAAGTAGAGCAGGTCCACAACTTGCCCATTCAAATTTCTGTTTCCATCAATCCCTTTTCTCCTACCTAGCTATATCCCATTGATGACTGACAGGGCAGAATTCTAATCTAGAATCTCACAGACAGGGAAAAGAGCCAAGCTGGCCAAACAGGGAGGGAAGAGAAAAAAGGATGGAGCCAGAAGCAGAACCTGAAGCAAAGCACCTGGGAAAAGGGCTTTCTGCTCCACTGAATTGCTGATCCACAAGTGGCCAGATGAGCATCCCACAAAGTGACTTATCTGTGTATTGTGGATTATGACTATTATTGAGACTCGTAAAAGGTGAGATAGTATGACTAGTTTGGGTGAACTTCACTTTTAGTGGGCTGATGGAAAATCAAAAGCCTCTATTGTCTTGTGGGAGTAAAATCTGCAGAGACCTTTTTTCAAGTTGACCATGAGTTGCTAATGCTGTACAACCACACACAGTCCCCAAGATCTTCAGTGGCCTTCAGAAAATGACATGGTTACAACAATGCTGAGTGAAAGCATCAGCCAATTTCCTCTTTGGGTCAGGACTCCTATGATTTATCTGTAGAAACATGCCACAGAATTTGCCAGAAGTAGAAAGAATGGGTTCATGCTTGTCAGTTCTTTTTTCCTAGGTTAATTTAATGTCACAGTGACTCCTGCTTTTCAGTTTCTAACAGAGGATAATCAGGTGGACAGGTCTGAATGCATGGGAAAGTAGATCAGCAAGATGGACTAAATCCTATCAGCTGTACTTGCTAATGGCTTAGGTGTCTTATAGCCTTCTTTCAGGCTTTGCATGCCCCTGTGACCAAATAACATGGGAAAAGGATGCAGCAGCATTTCCACATCAGCGTCCTGCCTTCTAAGCACAGATGAACCTGTTTGAAAGCAGTGACCTTAACTGCACTCTCTCTCCTGAAAGGGATTCTGTTTGATGGGGAGAAAGGGGAGAAAGAGGAGAAAGGTTAGAAGTCATGCCCACATGTTTAAGAAAGAAACCTCCCCTTCTGTTCAGGAACTCTGCAGGAATTCCAGACTCAAATGCATCATGCTTGCCACTTCAAAGCCCTCAGTGACTGATCACACACTTGGAAAATATCAAACCTAATTTAATCTAACATGGTTATCAGTATAACTCAACCTGTCTGACAGCCTCCTTCCTCAGAGTCGCTACAGCTTCCTTGCATGCAGAAATGTCTCTGAAAAAACAGCAGGCATTCCTTCCTAACATTATTCGGAGTGATAATTGCTTGTTTTAATAGGAAGGATTTTGTAGATTTTCTTTGGAAATTTTGCAATTCAGTGTTTCATACAGTGCCTTTTTTTTGTTGCTTTGTATTAGTTTTAAATATTCCCTAAATTAAGAAATGAACTCTTATATCTAGTCTTCATATAAATGATGTCACTTTGATGTATTTTCGATTTATTTGTTACCATCTTAGATCTGATCTATGGAATAGTTCCAGTGACGAGGATGGAACTCAGTCTGCCCCTAGTTGTTTTTTTTTTCTGTAGACATTCCATTTGGTGTGAAGAATTAAGAATTAATACAGTAGAATAAACATGGCCATTTCTATATTACATATAGTTAACTCACTTGAGCTGTAGGAGATACAGGTTTAAGTTTGAGCTATAATGAAAATGGAGTCAAATGCACAGAGAGTTTCCTTGTACCTCCAGAGGTCCTCAGTCTGTACTGACCTGCCTTCAGCCCTCTTTATCCAAAGTGTGATGCCTGATGTTTGTTGAAGATACATTTATCAATAAGGAAATATGTTTCCACCTCCTCTCTCTTCTCCTTTGAGAATTCAGATTTTGGAGCATCCAGCTACTGCTGTAACCTGGGTTTCTGCCAGCTCACCACTGGCTTATATTAATTAAGTGGTAATTTTAATAAAATGTGTACCTACCAACATAATCTTTTGGAGTTGAGGGAAAGCAGTCATCTCTAGTGGCTGGTGTTACCCAAAGAGCAGCTATGGGAGCAGCAGGGAGTCCAAAGTTACGTGTTTTCACACAGAGTGGCAAACAAGCAATCTTCAGGCTTCAGGCACTGTTCGGAAGTGATGGTAGCAACTCCTTCCTTGTCTCCCTGTCTCTCGGATGCTGTGATCGTGCTAGTCTCCCTTCATTTCACAATGTGGTGGCTGCACATAGGTCACCATGAGTAGGAGGCATCTGGCCAAGTGTAGGCATATGTAGTGTAAATGTCAACATTTGAATGAGACAATTCTTGGTTGTCTTCACCAACAAAATTCAGAAAAGATTGTTAGAGCATGATGGTCCCACACACAGATATAACTGAAGTCAATTATATATGCTGCATCCTACAAGTTCCTAGATAGTTAAATTAGAGATGTTTAAAGTCAATGGGTGTCACCCCAAATATCCTCAGATGTTCTCAGAGTGCCATTGCATTTACTATAGGCTTTCCAGCAATTATTTCTTAATCTTTGTGATGGAGCTTTTAACAGATGAATTTTTTGTGGAATATTGATTCTGTCCTTTAGCCAAAAAACCATTTTTTTTTCTTACAGTTGTTTTAGAAATGTCAGGGAAATTACAGCAATTGACAGTATTGCAGGAAGCCAGAATATAAGAGTGTTCCTTTTACAATACATGCAAAAAATTAAATTTTTCAATCTTGCAGCCTGCTTACCAAAGCACAGAAATTATCTCATATATCTCGGTATGACAGAAGAAGGGAAGACATCACCTCTGTTATATTTTTGTGGACTTGGTGACTACTGTATGGGTAGAAAGACTCTTTTAAAAGAATTACTGGATTTAAACTGCTGCAGTCTTGTACCTTCCAAATTCAATACAACTTTAACACAATCAGACCAAAATAGGTTTAAAAATCTCACAGTATCAGATCATCCCATCTACACTAGTGGCTGTATTTTTACATCCATTATGCATGGTTTTAAACAATTAGTATCAGGCATAAGGCTAGGTAGAATCACGGCTATAGCACTGGAATCCTTATAGAAAAAGCTAAAAATATACAATAACTTGAAAAGAAGTACCATTATTTTTCAAGGACTTGGGAAAATGTGTAACTTAAAGCACTTTAAAGTCCACTTCAACAGTTTAGCCTTATTGAAGGTCTTTAAACCTATTAGAGATAATCACTTTAAAAAGACACTCAGAGTAAGGCCTTTAAAACTTTTGAATGTTTGGTGCTAATGGAAGATGATGGATTGGTGAGCTAGGGGCATGAGTCCTTGTTTTAGCCATAAGGAAAGGCTGACAGCAGTGCACGCTCCTCTATAGTGTGCTGATAGTGTGCCTTAGTCTCCTAACAGACCAATTCAGATTCTAAGCTCAGCTACACAAATAGTAATACACATCTTCATTTAAGTAAGCAGCTTGGGATATGTGTTGCTGCTTTTGAATCTACTCTTAATGCAGAACAGCAACAAAAAAATTTAGGAAAATTTTGGCCTCAGGGAGATATTGAGGATGGTCAGAACTTTTGAGGAGGTTGCCCAGAGAGGTTATGCAATCTCAGCACTGGAGATGCTAAAATTTTGATAGACTAACATTGAGAAGCCTCTCAGACTTTGAAATTGTATCTGACTTCAAAGCTCAATCTACTTTAAATGGAGGTTTGAAGTAGATGACCTCCAGAAATCCCTTCCAATCTAAATTATTCCATGTTTCCAATTTACTGGTTTCAGCTTGCCTGACCTTACATTCAATGCAATTGTTAGGAAATCAATAAGTTATTTGGAATCTGTGATGCACCTCTCATTTAGAAAAGGAAGTAGCTCTAAATTTCTATTTATAATTCCACTGGTGACTTCTTACCCTTAGACATTGTAGCTGAAGTTAAACTTGCTGTTGCATGCCAATTACACATTTTGTTGTAACAGCGTTAATTAATCCATGTCTACAACAAATTTCTGCAGCTCCTTGCAGGCTGCCCTGCTTTTCTTGCTTTTGGCATTATTGTGGTAGGTAAATTCTGCAGTTTGAGAGCTTTAATTTCTTTAACTTATGCTGTAATTTTCTAATAATGAATGAAGGTCTACTTACAGTTTGAATATTTAAGAATATTCGCTCTTCATTTGGACACCCTATCAGGGCAAAAGCCAGTACAGAATCCCTAAGGAACAGAGGTGAAAAGGTACCACTCTCCTCCCTCACCACATGCAATGATTACAGCCAGTTGTATAAAGTTCTACTCCTTTCCCCAGGCTCTGTTCTCAGTTGCACTGAGGCAAATTCAATTCAGAACATGCACATTCAGCTCCCAGGATAGTCTCTAGGTGAAATTCAGCAATAACAAGTGGTGACATAAAACTAATTTTGCACAAGAGGTCTTCAGACAACTCAGCAAGTCTGTACTGATTTAAAATTTAATAGGTGTTTAATAGAATACACAACCAGTGTGGGGCGGTTGAATGTGTAGAACAAAAAAACTACTAATATAACAGTGAACATCAAAGCAGGCTGGTCCTACAGTGTGATTGACACCAGCTTAGATGACTTATTTTGCAGATGAGTCTAATATTGTTCTGAGTGTTAATAATTGCTCTTGATTGCATTGAAACTGAAATTATTTTAGAAGTAGACAAATAAAGTTACCACCCCGTTCCTCATCATGATACCTAAATGAAGAGATCTACAGGAAAATGATGTGTCTAAGGTCTTTTCTTGCTCCATGGAGATCTAGTCGATGGAGCCTTGAACACAACTCAGTTTAACAGACTAGGGGACATAATTCAGTTACTCTCCCACAGGTATCTGATATCATTTGAGATGCCTTAGGCCATCTGAGACATCTGCACAGGGCTTTTAGATCTAACCCGTGATCCTTTCTCTTCTCCAGGCTGAACAACCCCAACTCTCTCAGCCAGTCTTCACAGAAGAGGTGTTCCAGCCCTGTGATCAACTTAGTGGTTCTCCTCTGGACTCACTCTAACAGGTCCACACTTTACCCATGCTGAGGACCCCAGAGCTAGATGCAGCACTTCAGGTGAGCTCTCATGAGAGTGGAGTAGAGGCAGAATCACCTCCTCTGACCTGCTGGCCATGCTGCTTTTGATGTAGCCCAAGGGCTTGATTGGCTTTCTGGGATGCGAGTGCACATTGCTATGACATGTCAAGCTTCTCATCCACCAGCACCCCCACGTGCTTCTCCCCAGGGCTGCTCTCTAAGGTCACAGCAGTCATGCAACAGCTACTCTCTTGGAATAAGACAGTAGACTAAGTTACTGTGAAGACAGCAGACCAATATCCTGAGATTGCTTTCTCAACCACCTCAAGTATAGTCGGCTCCCTCTGCTGTAGCATTTTCCCATCTAGTTCTCTTTCCTTTAAAAAAAAAAAGAAAAATGACAGTCAGCACCAAAGTTGGAGTCTCCTCTTTACCTCATCTGACCAAGTTTTCTTTGAGTAAAGCATCCCCTTGGCAAGGACAAGGCTTGGAAGTTCCCTGCTGTGGCTGCTGGCCCCATGCCCCGGGAGGGTCACGCCACTCCACAGCCATGGTGCTCAGTGGCTGCAGTGCTCATGCTGCTCAATTCTGAATCCTTCTTGGTGGGGATCCTCAGTGGTTACTGACAATGGACAAGACATCTCAAAGGACTTGGATGCCTTGTAGTCAAGTGGAAACCCGACTTAGAGAATTAATAATGAGCTCTATGGAGTGATATTCCTAACAGCAGCAACGGGCTGTTTATTTCAGGTGAAAAATAATTCTAATGTGTTAGAGAAAAGGGAGCATGTAAGAGGACTAACACTGGAAGACACTAAAATATCCCAGGACATCCCTGCTCACAGTCCTGGACGTGGAAAGGATGAAGACAAGTTCCTAGAAAAAAACACCAACACAGTAAAACAAAATAGACAGTATTCTTCATATTCAGCCTCTTAATCCATTCAGCCTCTGTTACTTCATGAAAAATTGAGGCAAACACTTTTTTTTCCCCCTAAGAAAACCCACCAACCCCTACCTCCTCCCAAAACCCAAAACCAAAACCAACTCACTTAGAAGCTTTTTTTTAAAATTTAACTGTAAAAAGAAGTCTAAGAGGAGGTTTCTAGGTTTACTCAAACAAGACAAAACACCAGACAACTCATCTATCCAGTCAAAGAAACACAAAACAGTTCACAGTAATTCATGAATGTGCTAAACATGCTCATAAAACATGGATGTAAAGTAAGTTTAGTCACAGTGATTCATTTTAGTGTTATGTACCTTTTTCTCTAAGACTCCTGCACACATTGTGGGCATTGTGCCTTTAAGGGCATCATATTTTCACATTTGCCTGCATTGTCAAACTCTGTATAAAAACTGGTCACCCTCAGCCTATACTAAGGTTAGTGGAAGTATCTAGGCTCTTGCTGCTGTGATTCAATAGTCTGATGTTTTAAGGTCTAGTTTAAGATTAAGTCATTCACTCTCATTTGTTATTTCCCCCCAGTAGCTATAAAGGGTCTCTAGCGTATTTGAGGCAATAAATTTTTATTAGTCTTGTTGATAACTGAAACTAGCACTGGCTTTTCTACTTTGCAACTATCTGTATCATACAGAAAGTGTTATCACGTCAGCAGTACCTTTGGTCATCCTTTGTGGCAGTTGTTGAGAGTTGATCATTACTGGGTAGGATTAGGCTCCATCCAGTGCCCACACTCTGCTTTGTGAGAGCTCTGGGGGCTGAAAGAAGCACCAGTACAAGGCTTTGGTGAAATGAAGGCCATTGAAACATGATCCCTCACAGGCCTGGCAAAATCATGAGAGCATTGGAAGCTGCGATTAATCTAAGTTTGATCTGACTTGCAGTCTGGGCTCTGGCGTGAAGTTGTCATTTTCACTTTCTTGCTCCCTGGCATCTTGTCCCTTGACCTACCCAGAGGACAAATGCTATTACTAAATGGTTCCCTAACATCTCAGGAAGGGTTTTAGTGACTACTACTAAAATACCTAGTGAATAATCATGACAATACTTGGGCTGCTTTGAGTCCCTCTTCCCTATGGATTTAAAAGTGCTTAAAAAATGTGCAGGGACTCAGACTTTCTCTGAGAAGATTCTGCATCCTATTTTAAGTAATGAACCACCTCTTTCTATTTTTCAGGTGACATCCTAATGATCAGAAAACAACTCAAGCTCTGTCAATATTATAAGAACATTTGTTGTTTTATTCTTTTTGGTGGGTACAAAAACCACAGTTTCTTACACAGAACAAGATTATAAATAATATCTGTAACATGAGTGACCCGTAGTCTCTTTTGATTCTACACTGCAGACTGATGAAGTACTCTAAACATTTTATAATTTTTTTTCTTGTATTAGACAGATGCAAATCTGTGGAACACAGAATGATGGAACAGAATGAAGGTAACAGCAAACAAGAGGATGACCAACAACTTTTATAAAAAAAAAATTTTCTGAATTTTATTACAGTGATGGCATTTTATATCAATTATTGCAATGATTTTTCCCTAAGATGGTTAGAAAAAAGAATTGTGTTGTCCTCTACTGAATTTACATCAGTTAAAAAGCAAGCATGTTTCAATATTCCTCTTTTTCCAAAGAAAATGTAAATAATTTCTTTATTTTTTTTCACAGGATTTACATATTTATTATTTTTTTATCACAGTTTAGTGATTCATTTCTACAGCTGAATAGCTGAGTATTCTTCCATTGTATATATTGATGTTCTGGAGACACAGGTTAGCATGTTCATTGACTTCTATAGCTATTTTTCTCTCTTTGTCAAGACAAAGACCAAAATGGTGTCCTTTCTGAGCATGTTCTTCACAGTTTAATGCGCTAAATTGGCAAGTCTTATTAGTTTTAAGTCCACTCAAGTGAAATTTGTTGCTGTTAATACACCCTTCCCAGCCCCCACCCCCCATCAAAACTAAATTATGAATTTTCCTGATATAAAATCTGAGTTTGGGTTTCCGAGCTGAGCTCATGCACACATTGTTGCTGATGATGTCTGGCGCATTTGGACGTACTTCCCTTTCTCAGCCAAATTATTAGTTCATCAATGACACTCCCATGTCGTTACAGTCTGTGCTGTGTTCCCATCAGTCACCAACACAGTTTGATTAAGGCACTCAATTATTTTTTTGGTTTTTATGGTAGGTCTGATGCAATTACAGCCAATCCTGAACTTTGTCTAATTGCAGTTCCAGTATGCACGGCCTTCGGGCAGTCAGGAGTCAATACGCGTCCGTTTTCTCCCACACTCCCTGTGATGGATAATCTGGCTTTGTTTCTTATGGCTTCAGAAAAGGTAAGCTAGGTTTGAAGAAAAAGCAGAAAAGAAGAAAGTGTTATAATGTTTCTGTCCTTCAACCAACCAGAACACAGCAAACACCAAAATATTAAATTCTAGACATCTGCATTTTTTTATGTTAACATTAAATATAAAAATAGTAATCATCATAAATAATAATACATAGCATTTAAGTCTACTAGGGGAAAAAAAAAGACTAGCAATTCTGAGGGTAAATTTCATTACAATAAATCGTTACTGATTTAAATATAAAATCTGAATTTGACTGTGAAATTAACTGAAGAGGCAATAGCTTCATCTAAACTGCTTTAACTATATTAATATACAGTGAAAAGACCTTTATGAACCTGAAAGAATTAGCATCTGTGAATAAAGTCATGCACGGGTGTTTATAAGCTTATATCTTCAACTAGGAATGTCAAGATAAAATACAACTATCGAAAATTGTTTATAAATTGCAATGGCTAGATCAGCTATCTTTGTGACAAATCAAATATACAGAAATTATTATTTCTTTTCCAAATGCACGTATTTAGTATCAGGAAATGTGAAAACTGTCCTCAAATCTCTTTCATATATATATTTTCCTACAATTAGAGAAGGTGGAAACTTTCAGAGGAAATGTAATTTATTGAGAGAAAACACGGTTTTCTGTCTAAATTTTCCACAAGAAGGTTTAAATTTTTGTTACTTTAAATTCTTTACTTTCAGATAAATCAGAATAAAATATCTTATTTAGGGACTAGATTACTCAAGCAAAAAAAAAAAAAAAATCTATATTTGTTAAAAGGTTTGCAGTATCTAACTTTAGTCATCCAAAAATCAGTAACCTAATCTAATAGAGCATTCTCATGTTATGACAGAAAAAGCCAAGATGACTAGTTTAGAGTAAATGATTTTCAGATGACTAAAATTAGAGGAGGTGTCTAAGGTCAAACAATGCAGCAAGGACACCTTGAACAACAGGCACCCAAACTATATTACATTGAAAGAGATTTCAAATATAACCATGTTAAGATATTAGTATGGAAATCTGATTTCTAGTCAGTAGAAGTTAAATATGTGTGTATATATATATATATATAAATATATATATATATATGCACAACTAACTCATGTATATGGTGTGTAGGGATGCAGTCTGAAATACCAATTGAAAAAAAACAGAGATGGAGGGTGCAAAGGGAAGACAAACATCATAATATCATTTTATTTGTCTTAATACTGATCTCTGCATTTTGAATTTTATCCCTCTGAGCCCAGTTTCTCCTTCTGAGGTAGCAGTGAAATCCCGAGCTGGGGTTTGATATGTGAAGTTAATTTTATATATGAATGTGTGTGTATAGGGATGAGGAAGAGTCCTTAAAAATCCCAAACATTTCCACTGTTTCCAGGGCACTTCTGTGGAAAAACATCCATCTAGCATTGCATTGCTGTTAGCAGCTCCTTCAAAAAGAGCTGTCAAAAATACAGCGACTGTTGTGGCACAGGCAGAGTTTGGATATAAAAGTAGCTTTCCAAATCAATTACCCTAAAAACTTAAGCCCTCACAACCATCTGAATTCAGGAAAAGGCCTCAGCTTACAGAGGGCATTATGGCATTCCCCTTATGCTGGAAAACCTCAGCTTTGGTAATTGTCAATTGTGATGTCCAAAGTCACCCTTTGAAAAGCTTCCTGCTGCCACTGCACTTAGTGACACGGACTGTTACCAAACATATCTTGACCTAAAATAGCATCCAGATACAAAAAGGGCAGCAGAGGTAATGAGGGAGTGGAGACCTGGGCCCATACACTACCAAATACTTCAACTACTTCCCAGCAGCAAATAAAAACCTTTGCATTTGCAAAGCACAGACACAATACAACGTGGTGTAGGACCACATAGTGCACTTCCAGAGTCCTGCTGCAAGTGGATGTTGAGGACTGGTAAGTGTCTGCAGAAGTGCATAGAACATGTTTTGGTCAATGGCAAGAAAAAAACAGAGGCATTTTAGTTTGGGGGAAGGGTGAGAGTCCAAACTAGATTAGAAAGCAAACCTGGGTAGAAAAGGGACAGCTTACTCCAGATGTGCTAAATTTCCCAGAAAGTCATCAGTATGTACCAGTCTCACTATGACTTTGATCAGCTATCTGTTCATGGCCATTCAGAGTTTGCCACTGGGAAATCTGAGCAAGAGCACAGATTTATATGGGATATATGAGTTGTGTGTAACTGGTTTAGTAGCTCAGTCTATATAGCTTTCTGGCCACTGACAACACACTCAGGACAGAAAGACAACAAAAAGGATCCAGAAGTGAACAAAAAAATCAAATGAGAATAACACTTTCTCAGCAGCCTTCCACAGAAGAGCAGAAAAGCTGCTAAGAAAGTAACTACTCCTCTCATGGCAGAGATAACAACAGCTCAGCAACACGCCACAGAAACAACTCAGACAATTACAAAACCAGGAGAAGCAGGTCAGACTTGTACTTGGGACAGTGCCACAAAGCCAAGTAACCAGGTAAGCTTTTGCTTTGTATTTTTAACTGCTCTGTAGGTAACAAGCCAGGCTAATACTCTGCTTAACTCTGCTGCCACAATTTCAGATTTGTGGCCTGGCTGCAGAAACAGTTTCAGAAGTGGCTGGGATGAGAGGGAAAAGTTTTGATATTTACTGTGAATATTACCCAAACTGTGAAAGTCTCTTAGCAGTACCTGTATGCAGTTAATAGTGGAAATGTATTTTCAAATTTGTCATTAGTTTTGATTAAATTAGTTGTGGAATTAATAATGTGAAAACACTGACTGCCTTGTTCCTAATGGGAAATGGGATATGGGATTTTTGGAAACTAATATCTTAAGTCTATGTAATACAGATATTCTAGCCTCTATGGGTTCTTTTTTTTGTTCATGCTCCTCTGGAACCTGGGTCACATGGAGGTGTCTTTGGAACGAATATCTAAGATGAACCTTCAATGGATTTTTCTAACTTGATTATGAAATTGAAAGTATACCAATCAAAATAAGGGCACTACATATTTACTGAGCCATCCTGTAGCACTTCACCTTTTTTTGTAGTTAATTGTAATAATAATGTTTTCCATTGATTTTTGCAGTTTTGTAATTAATTTCATTTATTAATTATAAACAATAGCATAGGATGGGAGAGCAAGAGAAGGCAGCTGAGCTGGATGCTGGTTCCTGAGGTTCATGGCCCACTGAGAAGGCCATGGAGAGGTGGTGGTGGTGGCTGGCTGGCTACTGGGACAATCCCTTCAAAAGCCTGTGGGTGGGGGTGAGGAACTCAGAACAGCTGGAGAGAAGGATGTTAGACTCCACACTATTCTCAGCATGTATACTAAGGGCTTACCACTGGTACACAAAATTGGAACACTGCTTCCCAAGAGAAGAGGAAGGGATTGTTCCCTCCTTAAAGCAAACCTTCTTCCCTACCTTCAGCAGATGCAACTGCCTGTCATCCCTTCTTTAACCCAGAGACTAGTCCTTTATCATATAGACCAGTCCTTACACACAGACTAGTCCTTCATTTTCATTTTCTTCTGCCTCACAGGCAGGTGAATATCCCTGAGGTAACTCACGTTTGACTGGATGAAACTAAAATAAAAAACATGATAGTGAATATTAATTGCCAAGAGGGTTATTTAAGCTATTTTATATTAGTTTAAAACATATACCACTAAAACTATTTGACATTAGCTTAAAAAGTCAGAGTGTTGGTTACTCATGCAGGTTAGAACCACCAAGCATCTTTCCATATTAGCAAGTTTTAGTTCCAATATGATCTCTTTACTCCTTGGATAAACAAACCTATCAAAGGTTTCAAAATGCGTAAGATAGACATATTTCTTCAGAAACATGTGCAATCAGTGCAGGGGGCTCTGTGCTGCTGCCAGCTAGACAGGGGTTTATGACTAGCATGTGTATGAACAGACAGCACAGTCACCCTGTGCAGAGTGTGGCACCCACACACTGCTCGCTGCCTGTTTGGCCAGGAGAGGATGCCTGGACCTCAGCAGTCTTCCATATATGAGCATAAGCATTTTTATAAGAAGTTCACTTCGAATTTCCCAGGTAAATATTACATCAAATAAGCAGAATACAGAATTTCAGAAGTCTGTAAATATTTGTTCAAAATCCTAGTGATTTGTTTATAAATGTTAAAAGTCTGCCCCCTGAAATGTTTTTAAGTGACTATTAGAAGTTCTGACTGACTCAAACATGAATTTTCAATAAAATAAAATGCAACATTTTAATATATTTTTTTTAATATCTTTTAAAATATATTTTTCCTATAAGAATTCATCTCTGTGTTGCATCAAGTCCTACAGAAATCCAAGTTTTAGAGAAAGGTACTTATGATCTTTCCTTAAAAAACAAAACTCAGCTCAATTTTTGTATTATAAGAAAATACTAAGGCTAAAAAAAATTCTGCAAGTATAATTGTAGTGTCTGTTGCACTGGAATCACAGAGCTGGGTGGGAACTGTGGGGACTATCAAGTCATGTTTAGCGTGCTCAGACAGTTTGGGTCAGGTCAGTATTTGAATGAAAGCTTAATTCTTTTGTTTGCTTTTTTTATGTTTTGAATGTATTGCACTCTGTAATCTTAATAAGGAATACTTTTTCTGGGACCCTTACTTTTATACCAGCCTGGGGATACTCTCAGTTGTGAGCACATCAACAAACAATTTAACGAAAAAAGCACTCCTCATTTGCATTTTGCACAATTACTTGCACAGGATTACTTCTTTTTAAGACCCTTATTACTGACAGTAGGGAGTGAACTTGGGAGATTAATATTAGCATCTGGAAGTCCTGATTCCCAATTCACAGTAATGAACACTGGCCTATACTCAGAGTCCCCTTGACACCTACTATGCCTCACATTTTCTCTAGTGAACAAAGTGCGCAGCTAGCACTTTTTTTTTCTTTACAGGGGGAAATTGGGCAGCTCTGTTACAATCAAAATATTCTCAGGGTCATGACTTCTACAACAGGAAGCAAAAGAAAACTATACAGCAACAGTATGTTTCAGGACAATTTCTCAGCCAGCGTACACCAAGCCCCCTCCCTCGCCCCCCAAGAACCCACCTATTCCTTGCAGCGCTCCAGCTATCATGCTCAAAGACCATTCTCTGCTCACTCTGTGTTTGCTCTGTACTGTATGGTTCGGTATTGTACCGGCTGTGCCTTTAGGCTGTAAGCTCCTCGGGACAGGGACCTGTTATGTGTTTGGCACACTTCACCTATTGTACAGCGCCGTGTACTCCAGCGCTATATAAATAATAAATAAAAAAATAAGAATTGTATCGCCAGTTGTTTCCTACAATTTATTTTTTTTCTAGGTGGCAACATAAATGTTATATTCTTCATCTCGTTTCCCTAAATCTGTGTTTCTTACTTCCACTACAGGGATGGCTCAGTGATTTTGGGAAAATGTAGCTCAAGATTTTTGTTAACAGAGGAGATATGTGGCTTGCTATTTGCAAGGGCAAGGGTGCTCAAGGTAGCATGACAGGGAAGGGTCCTAGCTGCACATTCACTAATAAAGCAGCCCATATAGCTTGAGAGCTATGTAGAAGTTATATTTAGAAGCTCAATTTGCTGCTATGTGCCTTTTCCAAAGGTCAGTAAGTTGATTTGTTTAATGATAAGCTGGCAAGATACTCACTTGATGAGAGCATGTACATTAGTAAACCATCCCTGCACGCCTACTCAGGAGAGCTATGGAGGATGCGGCTCGGCAGCATCAGTGTTTCAGCCTCCAAAATCACTGTGTGAGTATCTAAAATGCACTAGTCTTGACCTACGTAAGGGGTATGTTACTGAAAGCTGAGGACAACAATCAAGGTCTATCCGAGGTTAATGACTCTGTGACTATTATAGTGGTCAAAGATTGACCTGAAGCAGAATATTGTGGGAAAAAAAAAAAAGCCACACAATTAGCATAAAACATGTATCAAAGGGAGGATGAAGGAACATGGAGGGGAGGAGGGAGAGAAGGTAAAACAACATTTAGACTTCTTGTAACAGTGCCTTTTCTTCCATTACATTAACTATGGTTCAGTGACATTGCCTATCCTAAATCTTGATTATAATCAAGAAGTTCCAGTTGGGGCCAACATGGAATAATACAGGTTTGCAGCAATTTGTCACTAGTAGAGTGCAAACCTTTAGCAAAACAGACTGCCCAATCACGTACTTAAACACTGGCCCTCTGGATATACGCTTTCTGATTTCAATTAGTTGTCATCTCCCAACTTATTTGACAACTTTGAGCTGTTCAAAATGTATTTTTCATGTTAAAAATTCCTTGCAATGCAGATGTCTATTAGCAACATAGAATAATATACTGTACATCTGCAGCCAAAAGAACTGAACCACTTTGCACTGAAGTTTTCCAAAATATAAAGCTCTGTTCAGAAGCAAGCACGACTAGACAGACATGTCACAACACTGCGTTACAAGATGCATCACCCACTCGCTGTAGTAGGCCCTAAGTCCTACCCCTAAATTTTAATACTTTCGGTTCCATATACGTTGTAACCTTCTCTATAAGTTGCTAAATTCTGGGTATTCTGCGAGGAAGTTGGGTTAAAAGTCTGT
>JAWWTY010000077.1:28395601-28415601 GCA_035222235.1 Margarornis squamiger | reverse complement strand
GCGATGTGACTGAGGCCAGGCCCTTGTTTGTCCTCTCCACTAGTTTTGTTGCAAAACTTTCTGAATGAAGGCACTGCAGAAACCCAGGGAAGCCTGTCCTCTGCCTTTCACTCTCTTGCCTGTGCTAGCAAGGCTGTGTGACATGTCATTTGCATCTGCCCTCACACAGTACCAGCTGTGATGAAGGTGAAACACTCCAAGAAAAATTTAAAATTATATGTTTAAAATATTCTAAAATATTTTACACTTTCAAAACAAGGTTTTTGTCCTAATTCATATCAGTCAGCTGCAATGCGAAATGTACATGGTCCAGTATGAGAAGCCCAGACAAAGGGGCTGCAGAATGGAAAAGGAAGATTTTTGCTTATGCTTTTCAGAATAGCAACATAAATACCTCTTTGCAATCAGAGTGAGTGCAGGTGTGGTGAATTTTAATGTATTTTAGGTTTTATTTCATTTGTTTTTTGGTTTTTTTTTTTCATTTTAGTAGATTTTCAACAGCTCTCATAGGAGATGCATGCCCAGATCATCTCAGCTCTCAGGACAAGTCACTTATTTTGACCATGTCAGTCACAAACTCAAAGACTACAACTTGTTACTATGTTGTTTATCCAATCAGTTGGTGGATACTCCTGCTGATATTAAAGGGAACAGAAACTAAAAATCAATAAGGCTTGCTGTACGTGAACAAGACTAATGTACTGAAGTCATATACAGGGGACAAATCCAGCATTTATAATTAAATTTCCCATCAAGTTCAGTATTGCATACTTAATATGGCAATGGGAAGTTACTATAGATTTGGGGTTTGTTCAAGTTGCTTAGTGATTCCTGAATTACTAATGCTGGGCTAAATCTTCAACTACAGTAAACTGGTGCAGTTTGTGAAAATTGCAGTGTACAGCTGCTGAGAATCTCTGTTCCTATATAAACAGGATCAGTCTGCCTCAAATTCATGTAAGGATAAAATAAGAGAAATAATAATTAAAACTACCCTTTATCTATGCAGAAGAATTTGCCTTTTGTAGCCATAGTGTAAAAGTGTTGTGTGACAGCACAGGAGACCTTGTTCTTCATCCATGTGCTGAAGTAGGTGTTGGCACAGCCCAGCCTGGGCACAGGGAGACTAATTATCTACCTTTTCATCATGTTCCCAGTCCTTCTACCTCCTCTCTTGGCTTCTTACTCATTTCCTCCTTTCCTGTCATCAATCACTTGCTATTGGAAAGGCTGTTTTTTAAGAGCCTCGGGCTGGATCTAGAGCCAGCAACATCAGCGAAATCACAGTGCTTTAAAATGGCATTAATGAAGTTGTGAGTTAGCTGTGTTCAGGACAACAAATGGGTAATTATAGCATTTAAATCACAATACTGACTGATTGTGAAACTAATATAAAGTTCCAGCAGACAGGGATTCTAAAATGCAATCATGACTATGCTTTAGGAGCATTTTCATTACCCACTCATGGCTGAGCCATTAATTAAGTGTAAGGTCAGTCTCATCTGCTGAAGGAAATAAAGAAGGGCTTCCATGTACTTCTGAGGGATGCTGGACTGGAGAAGATCTTCATCAACACAGCTTCTCTCCACTCACACTTTCATAAAAACAATGGAGCAGAGTGGTGAGAACTGTTTTAGTACCTTTCCATGCACGACATGAAATGATGATGGCATACAGTTAGGATCCAAGGTAATACTTTCAAAAGCACTCAAAGGAATTGGGGACCTCAGTTTTACCTTCAATCATAAACTAATTAATGAGGTCACTAAACCACAGATGGTTCACAAAGGGCAGCTCTCTGAACTATTTTTCTGAATTTTGGAAGATTGTCCCTTAAAGGCAACAATAAATGGGGAGGCTAGAGATGACCTTTTAAGGGCACAGAGTGGAGGTAGGAGAAATCTTGTTTTACAGAGGAGAACTGCTGAGCTCCCAATAAACTCCCTGTAGTCCTCTGTACTATCATAAAGGGTTATTCTGGGTCTAGACTCCCATATTCTGACTTGTGAATCTCAAATAGTAACAGCACAGTTATCAGTCAAGCCTCAAGTGCTATATTTCTTTTAAGAGAAGAGAATGTTCTTATTCTCATTCATGATAGTAGGGAGCCTGTAATTTGGACTGGAGCTGCTAACAAAGCTCAGGGTTTGTTCTTTTTAAATTCATACAACGAAAAGAAGTATTAGCTACAGATGCTTAAGAATTTAGTTTAGGACTTCTTGGTAGCTGTCAGGTTTACAACAACAGTGCATAGTATCCTGGTTATTTCACTAATGATCATTTTCTAGCAGAAAAAAAAAATACAATACTTGGAACTCCATTAATTCAGTAGAAAGCATCTTACTGACGTCTATTGATCAAGACTGTTCCTGAACAAGGAAAATGATTTTATAGATGATAAATGGCTAACTAACACTTTGGAGAATCAGACCGGCTATAGTTTATAGCCCAAGACCAGATGCTGCTGCAATGCAGAATTTGAGGAGCATGATAATGCCCACTTATCTGCATGATGTGCCTGATTCTACCGAAGGTGGGCAGTGCAGGCGCATGATAGACCTGGAGCTTCCTAGGAGCACTAGTACTGCCAACTCACTCAACTGTGCCTGGGAAAAAGTGTGATAAGAAACAGGCCCGAGGTCAGATGAATGCTCATGGCAGGCTGTATATACTCCTAGAACCACAGGTTGAGCTCCATCGTGTTCTCCATCCTTTGTTAATACTGTCTTGCTCACCACATTTTCTATTGTATCCTGAATTGCCTGTGTCACCTATTGTTTATTTCTACTGGCAGTGTGTTCCTTCCTCCCTCCTGCATTCATGGGTCCCTCATTTCTCCAAGGACTGCACTCCTTGCCTTTCTTTTCCACTTTTTTCCCCCCACTCCTTTTTCTGTCACTTGCCATCACACCAAACTTGCTCCTTCAGTACTTTTAGACACTTCCCTGGTGAAGCCCTGCCTGTCCCTCTGCCATGAGCTGCTGCCCTTTTCCCTGCTTCATGATTCAAAGCACCTGTGGCTACTAGTTAAAAACATCCTTAGTTTGCTACCTAGCTTTTATCTCACCTTGAAACCACAGCAGGTTTGTGAGGAGTGTATTCTAAGAAAATGGAGGTATTTTAATGATTTGATTCCCTGCCTGTGGCAGTTAAAAAAAAAATAATAAAAAATACCCCTCCCCCAAAAATGCAAAAATACAGGCTGGGGTGGAACATTTGATAGTAGCAATGTGGGAGATCTATGGTTCACTTATCAACTTTCTTAGTAGAAGTTGGTGTCTGATCCACTTGCAGGTAAGTGCTATCAGGTCTAATATATCCAAGCACTTTGAAAGAGAAAATAGAGACCATTTTTGAAACTGTGACTGCTGGCGAGCGGTGTGGGGAAGAACAGGTAGAGCAACGGGATTGAAGGCAAAGTGAAGAGGATTAGGAGACCAGTTCTGGGTGAGTGCAGAACAGCCCAAGGGATGGTCCCTGAGGCCAGGACACAGCATGAAAGAGCAGGAGGACTAAAGAAGGAGAGAAAATAGTAAGAAAAAATATATGTAGGCAACTGTAAAGAAAGCTACATAAACAGTGTATGACAAATCAGTCAAATTTAATCATCTATATCTGACTAGTTCTGTGCCCTGCACAGTTACCTGTGCAGCATTTTCTCATATATTGTTCACACACAAGCACATAAATAAATATTATTACATGATGTCAGGCATGGAAGGGGTATTTTTAATACCTTCATTCTCCCCCACCTCGCCATCTTTCATGTTTTTGCTTCTTTTCAGCACCAGGCAGTTTCTCAAACAAAGCTGTGAGGAGGCAAGGAAGAACTGGTACTGACCATATGGAAGATATGGGAATGCAGAAAGAATAAGAAGCTGTCAACACCTCAGCCTAACATGCAGCCTAAAATTCCTGTCTGATAAATCCTGATAAATTATGCCTAGGGAAAGACCATGGATTTCAGTTTGCTAGAAAGATATGAGGAAATCTCAGAATGAAGATAATTTATATAAAATTTGTCTTCTTATTTTGGATACTTGTGAAAATTGTAACTTATACCAGTAATAAGTCAATAATAGATCCCTGAGCCTGGACCATACATTAAATTATTCCTCAGAGGTAGTCACACTGATTTTTGCCCTTTTCCTCTATTGCCACTTAAAAATATTTTGGGTAGTACCATATAGTAGGAGAAAAGTCTGAGCTGGTGAGTAGGCTCCTGAAGGTATCAAACTGGTTGTTCACAAGAGCAAGCTTGGAAAACGCTCACCACAATTTCAGAAGGTGCAGGTTTCTGAAAACTGGGGATAGATCTCACCCCAGAGACAGTTTATGAGTTCCCCTTGCAGTGCTTAAACAAATGCAAATATTTTTGCTTTGACAGTAATTGCATACACCTTGATTTCAACCGCAGGTACCACCAGTGCTGTGCTACTGGTGAAGCTGTTTTGTTGCAGGTAAAACCCCAGCAGATGCACCAATTACTTTACATACTGTTTACCCGCTTTTGGTGACATTGAGGCTAACCTTGGAGTCACCTCCCCCGCTGCCACATTCTCCTTTGTCGTACCACCATTTGTTTTTCAATTTGTCCAAGAGGCCTTGTTCATTCAGTTTTAAAACTGCGAGGTTAACAGCATTTCTTGAAACGATAAAACATATTTTGTAAGAAACTGCACAGCTGTTAAGATGTTAGAAGGAATGAGGACTTAAGCTGTTTATAAGCTTGATCCACACACTAAATAAACCTCTCATTTCCATATTTCAAAGCCCTTGGCAGCACAAATAATTGTGGTTACTTTCAAATGTGAAAAATGCGTTTTCAGTGTAGAAATGATTTTCAGAATGGCTTGAATTTTAACATGAAAATTCTATCAACCAACCCAAACTATTTGCAAAATGATGATAAAACTGCCTGGAATTAAAACCGATTTGCACAGATTTATTTTAACCTATATTTGAAGTATGTTTAGTGTGGGCCTAGGCTGTTTTTTCAAGCAGATGGGAAAACTGTCCCCATGAACTTATGAGGCAGGATCCAGACAGCCTATGCTAGACGCAGCCAGTCGCTGTGTCACATACAGTTTTGACATGCAGCACTTCAGACTGATCCTACACAAGTTATGGCACAAGGCTACAGAAACAGGCTGTATAAACAGGCTGAAGAGGAGCGCTAACAGCTCACACACTGACTAAGATGCTGTCTAGAGCCAGTTAATAGAAAGCACTGCACAAAGGTGTCGAGAGTCCTCTCTGTCTGAAGCTCCATCCCCTGCTGTAGGCACATCTGCACATTTGGGATCCAGGCTCTAGAGTCCTACTCCCTTTGTATAGTAGAGGATTAGCTGAAACGCAAGACCTAAGCAAGGGTCTATCTTAGTGCCATGACTCTGGGGACTGTCCTGCTATTCTGGGAGAGTACACTGTCTCCCAGCCCAAAGGGTACCTGCAGTATGGAGGAGGAAGGTGGTGGTGGAGGGCATCTTTGCTGAGGAAACCTGTGAGCAGTGCAGCCAAACAGAAGCTCAGTCACTGGGAAGAACAAACCCAGACAATTAGATGGGTGCTGAGATACAAGAAGGACATCCTGAGGACTTTTCCCTGGAGAGTTTGTACATGTTATGCTACCACTGGATGAAAGACAAATCCTGCTTTGCTAGCAGCACAGTGGCATGGGCACAACAGACTTAAAGGGATTCTGTGAGCCTGGTGTCCTCTGTATCATATTTAAATGCTCTTTTTTTCTGATGAGAGAAATAGTTGAGAGAGGCTTTGGATCTGTGCAGGCAGAGGGGTGTTGCCAACACAAAGGCTGAAGCACAGGATCACTGCTTCTGTATGAACTCAAGGCTGCTGAGAATGGTCTGAAACTTGGCCAAGAACTAGGACACAGCTGGTCCAAGGATGAAGTTGCTTCTGTGCATGGTCAGAGGTTTTCCTTTAGGTATCCAGAGAGCATTAGGACTGGATGGCAGAGGGTAGACAGTATAGATTATCATACAAACCCAAATGTAAGGCATTGGATTTATGATAGGAACCACAGTCACTATGTAACATTTTAAAATCAGTTGATAAATAATCTGCCAAGGTATTTATGTAGCCTTTATGACCTTCAGATGAAACTTTGCCCTTGTTTAAGTGTACAGCTTCCTATCTGTATTATTAAGACCCTCAACAGTCACGTATCCTACAGGTACACAATTACACCAATATTTATTCATAATAATAAAATTTAATCTTCCTATTTTTATGTCCAGAGGTCCCTAGTGCATCCATACCTATCAGACATGTACACTCTTTCTGATGGGTGTCGGCCCAGGCTTGTTTGTGGATCTGCAGAGGCACAAGAAGCAGTGGCACCATGCATCTCCAGATGATCTCTGAGGCGTCAGTAGCTTCACTGTTCTTCAAGGATGACGTGGTTGAGAAAGATGATGATTGATGGTTGATGAAAGTTTAGATTCTCTCTCTAAATTTAATGTTGTCAAGATCTATCTATCAGGAATGAGTGGGATTTGACAAGAACTATGTCAATGGCATCATCATATCAAGAATAATGAGAGGATGCAACACCTTCAAAGCACTCGGAGAAGGGCTGGGAAGAGAGATTCTCTGGTGGCAGGGCTCCATCAGATCATATGGCACCAGAAAACACTGGGGCTTGTGATTCACCCTCTCTAGAGATGGCTGGACTCTGGTCCCTGGGGGTCCATTCTGGACTGAGAATGAAAATTTTTCTCTTACTTCTTAGGTGAGATGTCTTCCTGGAAGACAGGTACAGACAGTGGTACTTCACACTTATGGAGTGTTCCTTACTGCACTGGCCCATCTGTGGGACAAATGTTAGTTTTAGGACTGTCTTCTCATAACAGTTTTTCATAGAGCTCCTGCTGGAAGCAAGGCAGTTCTTTGCTGGCTGGCCATGAAGTTTGGAAACTGCTTGTATGTAGCTCTGACTTTACCTAGCTTCAGTGTAGTTAGATTTATATGACATTTTCAATACAGATTAAGTAATAGCTTGTCTGTCCCTGAAAGTGAAAATGAGAATTGTAGGCTATAGTGGGAGTGTTAACAGACTGCTCTTTGTGGATAAATCTTTAAGAGGAATTTAGCAGCCAGGCTGACAAATATGATTTTGTATAAGTGCTCTAATTATGGTTTATACTCCAGAAGGAGAGAAGCAATTGCAAAACTGGAATGAAATTGTTCATTTGTCCCTTTTGTTCTTCGAAGCAATTGCTTTTGAACCAGTCATATTTACTACAGATTTTTCATACTCAGCTTTAAATTACAAAGCCTGTGCTTTTGGTCTGTTTGCCTCATTCATTCAAAGGTAACTCTGTAGTCAGCCTTACCACTTAACAGACAGAATTTCAATACACTAAACATAAATTTTACCTTTGTAAGGACACTGGGAAGGAGCCATAGATGAAAGATGATCCTAGAAATGCTATTTCTTTGATGTTGAGCAATATAATTTATTCTGAAAATGGCTTAGATATATATCTGGAGCCTGCTGTCTACAAAGCCAATGTCAAAACTCCTTCTCCCTTCAACAGGATACAAACCAAGGTCTAATTTAGTGATGTTATGTCAGATTCTCACCCTGGGTAGCAGTAACATAAACAGCTGCTTTGACAGTGCTACAGATGTGGGCAGGAGTGATCACTCCCGTGAAAAATGAAATGTATCTCAAGCAATATCACTAACTCTCAATTCAACATGTCACCTAATCTCAGTCTGATTTTAAAGTAGATGGGAAGCCCTATCAATCTGTCTATCTGTAAAAGCATCTTCATACTATTTCCTCTAAGCTGTAGTGTGTAAACATTAAAACTCACCCAATTAGACAAAGTCCTTATGCTGAATTTCCTTAGAAAGTTTTTTCTTTTCAATCTTCATCTTATCTTGGGTGAAGATGGTACCTGATAACTGACAACCTTTTTCTCAAGCTTTTCAAGTTAATGTCTACTCAGACCTTTCAACTGGATGTTCTAAGATGAATTAAAAACAACTAGGTGATTTTTTTGACAACTAATGTAAGTTTTAATGTTTAATTTTCATGTTGAAGGGAAAGAGCTTTGTCACTTGCCAAATGTTCAAATTTACCTTTCAAAGCATTAAAGATTATCAAGGAAAATTTTCCCCCAGTCATTTAGAGAAGCTGCAGCTGGTTGATAGTAATACTAGAGTAATAAATAAATAAATAAAACCCATTCATGAGAGGGTTATTTAGCTGGGTTATTAGCCATATCCACAGACAGTTTCACAGCACAATAGAGAAATGGAAATAAAAAGGATGAAGAAGTAAATGTGGATTTAAGCTGCAATCATCGCTCTGAAATTAAACTATTGTTTATAAATGGAACACATTATTGTCCTCATCATGTCTAGTAGGCCATGTAAAACCAGGTTAGTTTCACACTGCTTTCTCTGTTGCTTTGTTATCCAGGTCCACCTCCACATGTGGAAATAAATAATTTCCTTCTGGTCAGCAAAACACACAGAGCCTTTGCTCAATACTGCTGTATCTCCCACACAGATATATTATAACTGAAAGCCTAAAATGTGCAATTGTGACTGCATTGAAAATTATATCCCGAGACTCCAGAGCCAGGCTAGATCACTCACACTCATCCTAGAAAGTGCTTCATTCTGTCACAGAGGAAGGCATTTTGAAACTTGAGTCTGTGGCAGAAACTTTTCTTTCATTTTAAAAAATAGAACTGTATCCTGAATACCACACTTAGTCAAAACTCTCACTGAAGAACAATGTCTTCCCCAATAAAGGAACTGAAGTATTTGCAAGAGTCAGGGTTTAACAGTAAAAAGCAGGCAAGTGCTTTGACTCTTAGTCCTTGGTGTCACTGCACAGTCCTGCCTTTTCCATTACTCAGAAGAAAACAGAGTCTTTGTATGCAACAGTCAAGCTGGTTCAGACAAAACTGCAGCCCTTGTGTTACATGATACCTCACTTCACAGGTACCTAGGTGCATGGACAGTGATTTCAATGTATGGATCACAGCTATTCTTAAGCTGCCTTTAGAATTACAGTATGAAAAATGTGATGAGAATTAAATCATTATTATTTTAAATTACTGTCCATCTCCCCAGAAATAAACAGTAGTAAGCAGTTCAAAATATTAATTAGTATAACTTTTTTTTTTTTTTTTTTTTAAGAGCCTACCTGTGCCAACTGCAGATACAGCTTCCACAGTTATCAAAAGATAAAACTGCACAGACAGATGACAGGGTGACTGCCCCGTACCTTGCAACATCAATGATTCCAAACAGGGATACCTCATTTGTTACCCAAAAGAACTGCAGCTGGGTGCTTGCCCAAAGCCCAGGGAAGCTGTCAGAGAGGTCTGCTTTGACTTCCAGTGAGTTTGGGTCATAGCAATGGTTAACAGCTGACCCATCTGTTGGACTTCAGTCCATAAGAAGCAGAGGGGCAGGCATGCAACGAATGACCTGAATGCTATAGCACACAACACTGTGGAACTCAGCTCATGTACACGTTCAACCACAGGAGGGGCATTTCCAAGGCTGATGGACAAAAGTAAGGATTCCTGCACCATGAGAGAATGAGACAGAGGTCCAGTCTATGGACCACTGCAGCCAACATCACAAGCACTGCTGGAAATCTGAGACAACCACAGCCGAACATCAAAAAAAGGGGCACCAAATTTTGTTTAATGCAACACTTTTAACCCCTATTTCAGCACAGCAACTCCTTTCAACACAGCTTTCTTTAGAAACCAGAAACTAAATCATGAAATGTATTCTGCACAGTAAGTTAAGCCTGTTTTCAACAGCCTAATGCCCAGAGCTTGAATGCATGCAACAGACAGAAAAGGCTCTCTCCAGCCTGATTAGACTTGAGTATGTGTCCAGAGTTTCAGCCGCAGCTGCTTTTTGTTTAAGTCATTCAGCTCCCCCAGTCTCTAGATACACAGTGGTTCATAGGACGGGTGGAAAGCCCCATCCATCTGCACTGTTCAGCACCATCCCAAATGCAATTCCAAGGACTCAGCCTTGGCCTGAGCACACACAGTGAAGGAGACCTTCTCCTCCATGAAGTAAGGTCTCAGAATATCTGTTTTTGAATACTAAATGGCATAAAAACACAGAGAGGTCCCTAAGTACTCATCACAACAAGGACAGGATCTCGGCTGTAAGCATTTAATAACAATATTTTAGGCAGCCAGAAGAGTTTTGCCAGGAAAACTTAAATGTCTCATCTATTTAAACAGCTTTGACATTTTCCTGAATCCCTTTCCTGAACTTAGTCTCATAAATTCCGAGTAATGGGCATATTAGATAGGAAAAATACTTCCCTGTGTCTCAGGCAGATTCTTATTTCAGTTCTGCTATTATCTTTACAGATGGCGGCACTGTTGTTTCCACTGCTTAGTGTTGGGGACGTTGTTCGCTTGCAATAATGAACGAGCAAGATGTGCAAAAGTAACATGACTCACCAATGAGACTCTACATACACAGAGGCAGCTTTGTTTAAACTGCAGCCATATTGCACAGCCCATCGTCCTAGAACCACTGGTGCCACTGCTGCAGCTGTTGAGGCAGAAACAGAGCAGAAACCCCGACCTCCTAAAAGGCTTTTCACAAATCCCTCCCACAAGGGATTTCAAAGGCTCAGAAATCGCTCAGTCACTGAGAAGTCACACAGTGTGGAGGGATGCTGTCTCTGGTTGACCTTAGGTTCCCTGAATGCACAGCAAACTTCAGACAAAGACTATCTGAATGCTAAATGATCAAAGCTCCTTAGGTGGGCCATATATGAGGTATGGACTAACTGGCAAAATGCAGAGATTTCCCTTCTGTTATGGTAAAATACATGACTAAATTGTCATATAAGTTGGTTGTATATACACTCCTATGTAACTAGTGAGGATTAGTAAACTACAACACAATGGAAAGTTATGTCACACATGCAGTGGTACGTTGGCAGGAGAAGTTCCTTGAAGGAACAAGCTTTCCCAAGACCATAATACCACAGCCAGTGATGGCAGCCAGTGTTGGCAATTGATGATGAGTTTCAAACAACTCAAAGCTCATTTTCTTCCTTGCACTTCAGACATCCCTCCCTGCAGCTATCTGCTGATGCAGCCATCATGCAGACCAGCCCCTGGGCACTTCTGGTGCAGGCTGGAGAGCATCCCCCCTCAGGACAAGGCAGAGAGACAGCTTGGTGCAGCCAAGTTCAGTGAACTTATTTCAGTGATGTGAATGGCAGCTATTCCCTCATGATCTAATCTCATCCAGCCCAGGTGGCTTGGGAAGAGGAGGCCACAGCTGCCAGGGGCCTTCCCTCTCCCCCCAGCCTAGAGCTTCCCGGATGCAGCTGCAGATCTGTCTCAAATGTACTTAGTGAAACACAAGCGAATGCATCTTTACAGCTTGTATGTATCATCCATCCAAATGATTTTTAACAGGAAAAATTAAAATACAACCTTACCAAGCTAAAATTAAACACTGCCCATCCTCTGAGACATTTATTTTATCCTTGTTTTGAAAAGCGCTGATGGCAGATTGTGACACGACACAAATGTAGCACAGTTTAAGGGTATTTGACAATTCAACAAGAGAAATTAAGTGTAAAGCTGCATGGCACTGGCTGAATATGTTTGATAAATTAGGAAAGAAACAAGCAGTCTGTTAACGAGGAAGATGTAGCCAAAGCTTACATCACTGTATACTCAGAAGCTTGAAGGATCAATAATGTAAATATTAAAAAATAGAGCTAAAACAACAGTATTTTACAAGAAAAATAACCTAAACTTTAATGACAAAGGACCAACTTTGAAATAACACTTTTTTAAAACACATTCAAGGGCTTACGGGGATAATATTGGTACTGAAAGGTTTGCATGCTGTAATGTTACTTGTATGAGAAAGCCTGTATTCAAATACTGAAGGACAGCACATATCAAAAGATTTTCACTTGTAGCTGATACAGCCCTTGGCACTAGCTCTCGTAGCTTGTCGAGCATTTATATTAAATAAAGAACTACTAGTATTCAAGTTGTGAGTCTTCACAATACTACCTCTTCAGCAATGGGTCTCTCAGGCCTTCCTGCTAAGCTCTTCCATTTCTATATTCATGCTTATCAAAGAAAGGATGTGATCAGCCACCTCAGCAGAATGCTTAGGCCCTGTTGAAGACCACTAGGACACTGGATGCCTCTTGAATTCCATCTTGCAAAATTCATATACCCCCGAGGAATTGACTGGCCTGTAGAAAGCCAAAGTATTGCAAAAAAGTTCTGGGCAGTGCTGCATTAGAAGCTGACACCACTTAAAAACCTTGCTTTAAAATCCCCTATTTGCATTTAAAATATCTCTTACAGAATATTATATCAAAATATTCTACAAAAAATAAGAGTAAAGTATTTTTACAAGAATGTTTATGTATTGTTTTTTATTTAGAGATAGGAAATTTAAGGCAGTACTCAAATACTTTTTAATTGTGGCTAATTAAAATAAGTATAGCACTCTTCATTTAGCCATCCAAATAAGATGCTTAATTTCCAGGGGCAGGGACTATTTACAGCTTCTGTGTATATCCTAAGTATACAGTTTAGTTACTCCAGCCGAGCTTTGTAAACAACTATGAGCCAAACTGACACCTTGAGGATCAGCAGGAGTTCCAATTATTGGGAGACCCACTGCTGCTAAAGATTGCTGTAGCTACTTTGAATTCAAAGAGGTTCTGACAATTTACACCAGCTAGAGGTCTGATGACTGTAGTTTAAAATATTTATATATATTGAAAGCTGTTTTGCAGCAAGATATTCCAATTACAGTATGCAAACACTTCTTGGCACAAGCAATTAAATATATATTTTGCTTGTGTAAGAACAACAGCAGTTGACCTGGGATTGCAACTCAGCTTGTTTCTCTGTTTTATAAAAAGATTTGCTGTAAATAAAAAACACATAAAATTGTCCCTAGAGTAACTGTTCATATTGCTTCAGTAGATAGTCTTTAGCTACAGCAGAAATGCTAGTTTCTCCCAACTCTGAGCTATTTTAATTTTTGTTAACAGCTACCTAATCCTGTTCTCACCAAGCAGTATAATTTTTTTTCAAAGCAACCTTTTTCTTGCTGGTTGCAGCCTAAGCATGATTACACAAATAGTCTGCTGCAGTCCAACATCTGCAACTCAGAATACATGTTTTAAAGGCTTACAATCATAGAATGGTTTGGGTTAGAAGAGACCTTGAAGATCATCTGTTTTCAACATCCATGCCATTGCTTCCACCAGACCATGTTGATCAAAGCCCCATCCAGCCTGGTGTTGAACACTACCAGGGATGGGACATCCACAACAATGCTAAGTGTGCCAGTGCCTCTCCACCCTCAGAAAATCCCTTGCTTGAGTGGGATTTTTCAAAAGTGTCTTGAGCACCAGTGTAATGCTGTCTCCACACTGCAGGTATTATTCTCAGGATAAGCTTAGTCTACTGTCAACTGCCTCAAAACTCTCTCTCACCTCAGAAACATTAGGAACCATGAGTCCTTTGTGGTTTTTATAGATTCGATATTGCAAAAAGCACAGTAATATTTTAAAATTTGAAATGTGTAAAATTATGTCTAAATATATAATATATATATATGTTTTAATACAATATAATAGAAACATTGTATATGATACATATTAATTATATTATATTATATTATATTATATTATATTATATTATATTATATACACTTAATGCTTTCAGATGGGGCAACATTCACCTCTGGCATGGCTGGCAGAAAGCCTTTTTCTTTTTACACCTTAGGTGAAGCAGACCTTGACTCACAGTTTCATCGCAGCAGGGTGTTTGGATGCTGCTTCACCTGCTTATCCAGTAACTCCTAAGTTAGGGGCACCCAACTGAAAGAAAACTGCAGTATTGGCACAGACATGTAGCAGTTTCATGGCAAAGCACAGCATGCTGTTCAGTGCCAGGCAGAGATTCCATCTATACTGGATTAGCATTGCTGAAAGTCAGGGAATAGTAGCTTGAGGTGAGGGCCACAGCAGTGAAGATCTATCATGTTTCATGTGGTCCCTCTCCTACGTAGACTGCATTAGCACAACCCTCTTGAAATTACATTATGCTATGTTACCTAGGCATGTGCTGTTGGAACTCCTTATGTCACTCCATCCACAAGAAAGAGCCAAATGCTGCAGTTTACTGTCAAACTAATTGCTTTTCAAATGGATGACAAGAGGACTGAAAACATTATTCACCATTAATGATCTTGGCTACTAGATTCAAATTTTCCTTTACATAATATCTTAACCATATTTGTAAGGGATTTTAAGTTTATGCTTCTGAATGCCAAAAAGTGACTATTTCCGCCCAGAATGAGGCTAGGAAATAAATCTCTTTTGGATGCAATTCAGTGCTTATTGAATAGAAACATGGTATGGTTCCCTGTAACTTAGAAAGCTGTTCCTTCTTTATATCCATCTCAATCCATTTGATATCATTGATGGATTACTAGAGAGCGTATTAAGATCACAGACTCTGACCATCCTACGCAGAGGAATATTTTACTATATCAAAATCTTCTAGCACAAAGCAGATGGCAGCTGTTTCAGCAGCTTCTAATTTTTCACTCCATTCAACATGTCCCAGTAGTGGCAGAAATACTGTACCTTCAACTGAGTATTTCACAGCTTTCATTCACATGAAGACCCAGCCCTAGGCTGAAATACCTATCCCAGATGAAATGTTACTGTGACCTCCAAAAGCAGTGGGAACTCATTGCTGAACCTCATTATAAATCATGGAAAATAAAATATCCTGTTGGACCAACTGCAAATATTAGGTTTTCTGGTTCCTAACCAGCCCCATATCTCAATGTGCTATATAAACGTATGTTCTATTCAGTGGGTAGCAGGGCATAACAATAACCCCAAGATATTAATGCAGTATTGAATATATCTGGCATATTATGAGCCTGGTTCAAATTTGACAATATTTGAAGAGTTTACACTATCAGACTTCTCCAATTTTTCAGTTATGTCAGACTGAATCTCACCATTTATGAACATAGAATGATAAGATGGGTAAGAAGAGCTATATTTGACATGGTCTTCTGTTTTCTACTACTTATGATATGTTGCATTTTCTTTGTGAGCATCAGGATCTCACAACAGCAACTGATTAGTGTAAGATGTAAGTTTAAGACCCAGAAATGGCAGAAAAACATCAAGAATCACAATGGAGTGACTTCCACAAGTAAAGGCCTTCAACTGAGCATCTCTGCAAGCTTTTTCCATAAACTACCTCAATCATCATTTTATGATGCTCCATAAAAGGTGATGGAAGTCCTTTATCCTAGCTAATATTTCTGAAATAAAATTTCTGAAATCACTCAGAGAAGAGTGATACAAAAGAAATTGCATTTATCCACTTCCAGGGTGACAGAAACATAGGTATCTCTGACAAGAGCTACAGTGAGAGAAGAAAAACAACTTTCTGTCATCCTCCCAGTAGCTGCATTTAGAAAAGAAAATTAATACTACTGCTGTTTTCAGGAATCTGTGGAGTAGCCCAATTCAGTAGAATTCATAAAAAGAAGCATGGCCAGTAGGTCAAAGGAGGTGATTCTGCACCGCTACTCTACTCCCATGAGTACTGCATCTAGCTCCGGAGTTCTCAGCACAGGAGAGACATGGACCTGTTGGAGCAGGTCCAGAGAGGGGCCAAAAAATGATCAAAGGAATGGAGCAGCTTTTGTATGAGGACGGTCTGAGAGAGCTGGAGTTGTCCAGCTTGGAGAAGACTAGGCTTCAGTGAGACTTTATTGAGGCCTTTCAATACTTAAAGGAGGCTAATAAGAAAGATGGGGACAATGTTTTTAGTAGGGCCTGTTGCAACAGGACAAGGAGTAATGGTTTTCCATTAAAGGAGGGCAGATTTAGACTAAAAGAGGGTAGACTTAGACTAGGCATAAGGGATAAATTTCCTATAATGAGAACAGTGGAACAATAAGTATGTTGTCCAGAGAGGTGCCTTACATTCCAGGTCAGGTTGGATTACTCAGTTCCTGCACACTGCAGGAGAGTTGGACTAGATGACTCTTAGAGGTCCCTTCCCACTGTAACTATTTCATGGTTACATGATTCTATGGTTCTATTAATGTCTATATTTTAGAGACAAATCCACTATCTTAGCTTTCTTTTCTGATGAGCACTAACCTTTTGCCTGTCTAGTCAGACTTTTGAGCCATCAAGTCAAAGTCTCACCTTAATGAGAATGAAGCATGAAATGACTGCAAAACAAAACACCATCAGTATTCTGTACAGTGCTGAAAGTGCTGTAATACAAGCAGTCTGATCATCCATTAATTTTTTTAAAGCATCTTGATATGAGAAAGCTCTAGGGCAAGACTACTGCTTGTTTCTGAGGGTATTCATCCACTGACATCAATGTCCACAAAGTTATTAATGAAACATGGCCACTATTCAAAAGTTATTGGCAACACAGAAATCAGGAAGGATCCTTGATTTTTATGGTTACCAGAAACAAATCACTAATTCATAAGATTTGCACAGTTGATACACTTTTATTAGATCTGAACTTAGACTGAGAAGAGGCATGAGAGATTTCTGTAACATTACATACATGCTTCTTTTTGACTCCATACTGATGTTTTTCATAAAGTAGGATTAGAAGGAAGGCAAAAAATGGAAAGATTCCAGGTAAGAGATGATTTCTGTAGCTTTTGCCTAATTATGATGCAAGTACTTTGAAGTTCATTATTTTAATTAGAATCAGAGACTGAAAGAAAAAACAGGGGAGCCATTTCCCAGGTGGGAACTATAGCTGCAACTGCAATGCAACAATAAAGAATACTGCATAACTTGGCCTTAGTGAAATGCTGGCTTGTGTTTTGCCTAATGGCAGATCAATACCATACAAATGAAGCAATTACAGTTGTGCCATATAAAGCCTTATTTGGTCAGCAGCCAAAATGGGGATTAGCTGGAAAAGTTCCTAGGACTTTCTGTCTGAATATTATTGCAGAAGTTAATGAGGAATATCTGATATGCTTAGACAAACATAAACAGTGCCAGCAAGCAGATGAGATGGTTGGTCTAATAGTCAGTGTGCTGATAATTAAAATGCCCTGAAGCCAGCTGAACATCAGCCCAAGATCAGGTGAAGTGATCACAAGGGCAATCCTATCCCTCTGGCAACCAGCTCTATAATGTTACCACCACTGGTACAGCCATGTACACAGCAGCAAACTCTCCACTTTCCCTCAACATGGAAGCATGTTCCACTTACACATGGAGCTCTGTGGCCCTACCCTGCGGCTGGTGGTAGGGAAGGAAAGGCCACAGTCAGTGGGATACAATGGTTCTGCCAGGACTTTACTATGCCCCACTCATTCTCATCCACTAGACCACTAGAAGGTGCCCTGGCATATAGCAGGGGGCTTGGAATTAGATAATCCTTAAGGTCCCTTCCAACCCAAACCATTCTGTGAAATGCAAATACAGCAACTTTCAGATCAGCTGGACCAAGCACAGTCACAGCAACATGGTAATACTCTTATTTTAAATACAAGCAGGCAGGCTACAGAGAAAACAAGGTACTGAAAGTACTAAGAGATCTCCACAGTGGATATGGAGATCCAAATAATGGAATTGCTGTTGTCCTGGACATAGGCACATATGCCACTTTCAGTAAAAAAGGTCAGATGGAGTAGGGCCCACTGGTGATGGAGACTTCTGCCATTGCTTTCTAAAGGGAACACAAAAAAACGTGGTCATAGGCCATGGACTATTTAAGAAGCCATTAGTCAAAGTTACAATTTCCCTATTGGTTTTTTCTCCAAAACAGTTTCTTTGACTGAAGACACTGAGAAATCTAACATGGTGTTTGTCCTGAGGTAAACACCTTCATGGATTTGAAATAATCATCTTAAGTAGAAATGGCCTTCAAATATTCAAAGCACAATAAACACTAGGCTGATTGAATGTGATGGCTGAAGATATCACTTTCACATCCATAATTATCAAAAAAGGATCACAGCATAGTGCAGTTTGGAAAGCACCTTGCAAACTGTCTGGTCCAACCTCCTGCTCACACAAGGGTCAGTCCTGAGGTCAGACCTAGCTGCTCAGGGCTTCAATTAGTCACGGTTTGTAAACTTCCAAGAACAAAGTCTGCACAACCTGGACAGAGAGTGTCACTGTCAAACTGTCCTCAGGGAAACAGTTCCTCCTTACATCTAGTCTGAGCTCCTCCCATTGCATTTTGTGCCCTTTGCTACTTACCTTCCCTCCCTACTGTGCTGTGAAGACTCTGGCACCATCTGGAAGACCTTCCCACAGACAGTGCAGGCTGCTGTTAGGAGCCCCCAAAGCCATCTCTGCTCCAGCCTCTTATCACCAGATCAGCTCCATCTTGATCATCTTCCATGAAACTGATTCAATTTATTGATGTTTTTCTTAAATGAGGAGGCCAAAAAAAAGGATGTAGTGCTCTAGATGTAGTATGAATGTTTGCAATTATTTTATCTGATGCCACAATATCTTCTCTTGTGGCCTACAAATTGGATAAACTAAAAGCACTCTGCCTTGGATAATTGCCCACTATCTAAAAGAGAGGCCAAAAATAGCAGCTTGCTTTTAACTGTATTAGGAAAAATTCCTAAATCCTCAAGAAACTGTGATGACTTTCTGTTCACTTTTAACTATATTTTCATAGCCTGAATTTGCATTACTTACACTCTGAAAAATCAAAACTAATTGTCAAGTGTTCTTGTGGTTTTAAAGGAAAAAATATCATTAGCAGGTATAGACTATAATTAGAACAGTATCATATATTGATTAAAACCTGAGGAGATGGATCTTAGTAAGTGCAGAGCATTAGAATGTGGGTTGGTCCCCCAGCTTTGCAGAGAGGGCATTACTGGTTTTATTTAAAACCAAAATAGAGATGAGCATCATCCTAAAACCTGGCTCTTCATGTTTTGTGTTGCAAGCAGAAAAAGGCTTTTGTGGAAACCTTAAAATTCAACGTTTTGGTTGAAAATGTAAAAATCTGAAAAATTGCTTATAATATTTGCATTTAGGCACATGAAATATAGATGATTTAGATTATCTAGAAAAAAATTGATATAATCTGTAGGAAATAACTAGATCCCATGAGTTTTTCTGTAGGCTCAAGAGTTATAACATCCAAAATAGATTTGACTCACACAAATGACAGAGTATAAGATGCTGCTGTGTGCAAAATCAGGTGCCTGCATCCATACCAAGGAAGCCAAAGATCTAAATGTAAAAGCCTCTCTAAAGACATAGTTACAAATTTGGGCTGCACTAAATGGAGCCATATAAACAACAAATTGGAAAGATCCTGACGCGTAATTATATATAGAGAAAGCCTATTCGGAGGTAACAGATGGGCTGCCAGATGTTGGGGTCGCTCTCACCTGCAGGCCTCATTCAACCCTGCTGCTAGTAATGGAAGATGCAAGGGATCTGGATCTTCCTGTGCACAGATGCTATTCCTACCCACGTGGAGGGGAAAAAATAATAAAAAAGCTCTATTTTCTTTGTGTGCTGGAGGCAGATGATTATTTTTATGTGTTGTTTTAGAGTAGAAAGAAATAAGTGTAACAATAAAAGGTCTCTGTATCAGGTTGGCTTAGATAATTTTTATCTTGTTGACTGTTGGTTTTAAAAAACTGCAGGGAAAATCATAGTCAAACTTTGACTACAGGAAATTGCCAATCCCGCCAAAAACTTAGAAGAGAGTCCCACTCAACAAAAGAGTACACAGCATTGTTCAGCATCATGTGATTTGCTAAAACGATATAGTTAAATAGGAGCTAAATCCTTTTTCAGGTTTTAAGCTCTCACTCAGTGACTTAATTGGAATGAGAAGTGGTGGAAGGGAGGGAAGGAAGGAAAGGGACGGAAGGAAGGAAAGGGAGGGAAGGAAGGAAAGGGAGGGAAA
>JAWWTY010000077.1:28311953-28395501 GCA_035222235.1 Margarornis squamiger | reverse complement strand
CTAATTGCACCCTCAGTTTTGCTGACTGATGTGCATGCCTCCTTGCAAAGAATACTGCACAATTAATTTCAACTTCGAAAAGGTTTTTTTTTTTTTTTTTTTTTGCTATGAGTAAGAAATTTAGAATGACTTTTTTTAATGCAGAAGAAAAGTTCTTTCCACCCCAAGCCCCTAATGGCAAAGTTGTTCCTTTCAGGTTACTACTCAGACTTCCAGAAGCTGGACGTCTGTAATAGTTTTCTTTGCTTGCTAAAAAACTAGTGAGGTCATTATCATTTAAAATACTTAATTTTGCATTTCAAGATGGGAAATTAACATTTAAAGTGTGGCTGGAGCAGACAAAACAGTATTGTATCTGGACAATGTTCTTTGCATGTAAATTTTCTTCGATGCATCTTTATTGCCTTAATTAAAGTATTGCCACAACTGCTTTTTAAGTGTAGGAAGGGCAATCTTTTCCAAATCACATTCTATCTAAATTGATTGCATGCTGGTAGAAGATGTAAACTAATAAAAATTACTAACCAAATTTTTTTTTCTTTTTTTAATACCTAGAATTATCAGTAAATCCTTTCCTGGTATAACTTTTCTTTTTTTTTTCTAACCAAAGATACCTAAGTAACCTATAGTATTTCTCAATAATCAATGAATGTCAAATCTGAATAAATTCATCAGCACTACCTATTTTAAAACTAAAATTACTTTTTTAACCTAGCTGAAGACATGTTCTAAACAGAACATAATCCTGTTGCAAGGAGATACCTGCAATGTTCTCTTGTATAAAGCTGTATGAAAGGCTGGTATCCTAAGTGGGAGTCACTCAGCTGTTTCATTGTCTTCATAGTTGGGTTATGTAAAGTACTTGGATTTGAGCACTAGATGGTGGCCTATTGGCTACTTATTTTGGGCACTACATGGAAACAGAAAATTTCTTTTTGTTGCTGGGAATCAAAAATTGTTATGTAGGTGTGAGGAAGTGCAAGACTTTCTAAGGTTCAGGAGGAAGATTCCCGATTCTATCTAGCTAATAATTTCCCAGAAATTCTTACAAACTTTTCTTATGAAAAAACTGTGACCAAGCTCAGTCCTGATGAGTACATTATGCAGACTGTCAGTAAAATGGTGTGGATATTGCTTCAGACAGTGCAGTACAACCTGGACATGTGACCTTTTAAAACTGGTAAGATTTTCCCTTGCTACTGTTAACTTTAATAAAATTAGAAGAATTCCTTTCTATATAATGAACATATATCATAAATATCACTGTCATTCTAAGCACACCTTGCCATTTTATTTTTGTGAGTTCAGGAGTGGCAAAGCTATTACTAAGTATAAAAAGGGAAGTGCAGACTCTCAGCAGACTCTCATAACACTATGGTATGTGGCATGTTTCACAAGGAATCATTTCAGAAGTCAATGACATCATGTCCACACCTTGCATCACCTGGAAACTGGCCTATTAAATTGAGACAAAAAAGTAGGATTTTATGGATTGTACAACACAGTGATGTAAGGAAAATATATGCTTTATATATGCATCATGTATTTTACATATTTCTATGCTTTCTTTTATTTTCTTTTAAATTTTCATCACTATTAACACATATGAATGCTGAGATCCTAGAAAGTTTGTAGTTATAAAAATAAAATCTTACATTTTTTAAGATGAGGTAGCCTATACTTTGCTACAGAAAAAAAAAGTTCTTTACCCAAGACTGTCTTTTAATTTAATGTACTTCTGACTGGAGATTAAGAAATACAAAAAGCAGGCAGGAATGAGCAAAACTGTCAAAGCCAATGCTCAATTCTTTTGCCCTATTTGCAGCTTTGCTATTCTCCTCCTATCTCCTATCCACTTATCTAAATGTGATTTTTATTTTTTTTTAAATTATGTTGTGTTGGTACTTAATCATAATTTTTTTTGTTGATTTGAAGTTGAAAAATAAATCTAAAAATATTACAGAGAAATGCAGAGTTAAGTATATAAGCTTGTTATATCATTAGCAGCTTCCTGTGGACCATATGGTTAAAATGAATTTGAGTCATGAACACTTTGCAGCATTCCTATGGGATAAATGACAGTATGCAAAGTGCCCACAGTACACATATAAAATAATACTAAATGACAGAATTTTAAGATCCTTAATATTATTTTTTGCTCTTTTGTCTTTAAATATGGGTATGATTTTTAAATTAACCTCACTTGTAAAAGCATTTCAACTTCACCAAGCAGAGTTAAGTTAGAGAGCATGAAGTTAGTACAAAGAAATTACTAAGGAGAACTGCATGCAACCTCAGCTAACCAAAAGGCTTCAAAAAAACTCTTTGCATAGTTTTAAGTTTTTTCTTTCTTGTCTAAAAATTGTTACTAAGCAATTTCAGATTAGTTACCAGGATAGAGATGTGGAAGATTTAAAGTCAGGAGTAGCTTTAAATTACTGAACTGTAAGAAAAATTAAACTCCTAGTTAGATTCAGAAATTATTCACATTTTCCTTTGCTCAATATGTATTTTTCGTAATAACAATTGAGGCTCATAGAGTACTTTTTTTCATAGTTGAACTGCAATGTGTTTTGCAGTGGAGATGAGTGTCATTATTGCCCCCTGTAAAATAGGGGAAGGACAGCACAGGCATGATAAGACTTTCCTAGCACAGTGATAGAGCAAGGGACAAACTCAGGGATGAGTTCCTCAGGCTGGCACCTTCAGTCCAAAGGCTGTGCTTTCATTACAACAATTCTGCAAGTGAAGTTTTTTTAAGTGAATCATAAAATTCCTGTTTTGTGACTATCTGAAGTTTAACTGGCGTGAGTTTTGCTATATAATTGATTGATAAATCAATCTGTATTATTCCTTGTGATTTGAGTAGTTTCTTCTGAAATTATGTAATACATATAAAGCCTGTTTAAAGGTGTAGGATATTTTGCAGGCATTGCAGATATGACTGACTGCGTAATTAATTCAATTGCATATGTATGCTCCCTGTGACTACAGAAGTACATATTCACAGAATAAAAACCACAGTCAAAGGAATCCAGATTGCTTATTTTTATACTTACTGATATCCTAGGGAAAAGGTAAAAAGCAGTTTATAAAACCTGGACAAAAGAAGGATGTAACTTTTTTTTTTTACTCCCTTGGGCTGAATCTCAGCTGAAATAACGGACAGTTTTTGGACTTACTGAAGGAAATGATGAGTGAAGATAAATATCCAGATGTTTGCTGGCCAGATGTGTAAGGTTACATTTTGGAAAGCATGAATGCTCTACCTGTGTCTTCTGAGAAGGAAGTTGTAAATAGTAAACATGCTAGATTTGTATTTCTACAGTTTGGGGAACAAAAGGGGGTTCAAAGTAAAACTTTGTTTTGCCTTCAGTCTAGGATCTTAAGAACAGATGCAGGCTGAACATGCAGATTGGCACAGCATGCAAGTGGGATTTTTTTTTAATGGCCATTATGTCTGCATGGTTAACTTAGCACCCTTTGTGCATTGTTTTTAATTCAGGGGAGATGCAGTTTATGGAACTGTCTTAATTTTCTTGCACTAGGAAATAGGTGTGTCAAGTCGTTCAAAGTTTCCTATTTATTGTTCCCATGTTTCAAATTGCTTATTTAAGACAACAAAAAATTTAAACCTTGACTTTTTCTCCTCTTTCCCCCACCTACGCTATGTCTCTCTCTTCCCACCTAACATTCAGATCTGCTTCTTTTCAAATAAATAGTTGGAAGCGGCTGCCTGCTCATGCAGCAGCACAGCTCATCTCAGCTTGTGGCTTGCTCTCAGACTTGGGAAGAGGAAAGAAAAGTCTTGTTAAAGTCAAGTAAATAATCTAGCTGCTAGGCAGTAGGAAAAATATTGGATTTGATTGTGTATTATTCCCATATGGGTGAGATATATTTAAAATTGAAAAGGAAACCAGCTCCCCTTAAAACTTAAAGTGACAGATTTTCAAAAATTGGCAGCCAATTTTCGCCTATAATTGTACTTAATGTGGAAGGGATTTTCCTCTGCTGATGAGGGTTAACAGGATCTTGCCACCATACTAGCAGTCAGGCAGAGAAGGCCCCTTCCAGACATAAATGTTGCTGGCCAGATCTCTCACTCCTTCCTTGGGCTAAAAATCTCCCATGGCCTGCAGGGCCCTGGGGAGGCAGGCGAGGGCTGGAGCTTGCTCCAGTGCATGGGAGGTGATGAACTCATTTATGTGAACTCCCCACTCCTTTAGGAGTTCCAAAACAAGCATGTCAGGAGTGAATTTTTTTTTTTAAAAAACAAAACAAAAAAACAAACTCAGCTTTTAAACATCATTATCCTTCTCTTGGGCAGGCAGTGTTGAACATGTTGCAGCATGTTCTAGCACTGCAAACTCCTTTAAATGACATTGCATGTCATTTTAAATGCAAACTGCCTTGAATGGTTTTTGTTGATGTGCTTATGTAGACCAATGTGTTCCCATTCTGCCAGTGTGTAAACATTAGAAAATATAATAGCCATGTTATTGCAGAAGTCCAGTCTTTTCCTCTGTAGGAAAAATAAAGAGCTTTCAGAAATCCTTGTCTCAATGACATAGGCTGTCAACACCAAATTTCTTCAATGACTCATTTCTTCTCAGTCATGTATGAGAAAAAATAGACTCTGGAGCATGACCTGAGGATGGCCATTGCAAGGATGTAGAAATTGCTTGTCGCAATTGCCATGTAATCCTCAAAACATTGCATGGAAGTGTTCTGTGCTCAGGACAAGGCAAAACACTAAAAGGTGCAAAGAAAACGTGGCAGTATCTCCAGATGCAGTACTTGTTGACACAAGTCTTTGCATATAGAGAGGGAGGGGAGCCATTCAGAAGAGAGAACAAGGAAGAGGGACGGAGCGTGACCATGAAAAAAAGCAACTGTGGAAGTAAAGAGAGAACAAATTGCTGGGTAAAACCCCTTCACCTAAAGGCTGAGTATCCAGGTGGCCATTGGAAGCTGCCCCAGCCCATCACTGCAGTTATGGTGGCAACACAACTCCCAGGGAAGGCAGGGGTTCTGCATTCCAGCACCCACTTGCGGCTGCAGTTTCCTTATGCAAGTGGGGGGATAGGAGAGTGGACTGACAAAACATGTAGTTCAGATTTGCTGGTCAAACTAGTTGTTTCTCAAGCATGTCATGGTGGCTCATCTGTGTGTGTTGCCAGGTCTTGCAATATTAGCCTGTCTCAATTTTTTTGTGGTGTTGATTTAGAAATAATTCTGAGTGTTTTTCCTTGGCTTTGATTTTGTGCCTATAGGATACACTTTTTTTTTTCCCGCTTTTTGGAGGATTGAAGTAATTTATATAATAGTGGAAAAGATCTAGACTACAGCAGAGAAAGCACTGAGAGAAATTTTAGATATTGCAACAATAACTGTATAGGAAGAGAAAGCTGGGGCAGGCAAAGTGGAGTACACTGAGACAGGAAAAAGCTATGGGTCTGTCTGTGTAAGTGGGATATGGAAGCATCACTGGATGATGGGGAGAACGTGAGATGAGTTGGATGGAGCAGGGAGATGTGACAGAAAGCAGTAGGCATTAGGGTGGTATGGAGGAATATACTCAGAGTCAGGATGAGTTTAGGAGGACTGAGGAAATTTATGATGAATAGATTTATGGCTATTGCATGTCAAAGTTGAGGGATAAAGCCCTGTCCTATGGAAGCTGTTAGAAAGCTTGATGTTAATTACAAAATGAGAATTTACATGAAATATGAAGGAAAGTCCTCTATTTATATTAGGCACTAGGAAATCCTGTAATTTTTTTATACAGCTAAGATGCAATTTTGCCTTGAAGTTAGGTAGCCCTGTTTGGTCCTCTGAAAATACTTAAGTCACTTCCTGATTAGATATGCTTCAAAAGTTTAGGATTGTCAAGAAAATACAAGGATTTTCCAATGTGCAGAATTGGCAATAGCAGTTTTTAGTGTATGAGTAAGGTAAAATTGTCATCTACACTGCTACAAAGGAAAAAGCAATGGCAGGGGCTAAAAGACTATACTTTTGTGTGTACTATGTGTATTATTCTTGTATATTTTTATCTCTTTGGAGAGAGCTAAGATTTTTGATTTGCTTATGTTCAATAAGGAACTGGATTAATATTTTTTAGTTACATACAGATTGATATCAGTCAAGTAATACAAGCATCCCTTGAGATGTGGGCTACTGAGTGTTAATATAATTGCTGAAAAGTTTCACACTTTTTTTTACTTGGGAATAATATCCAATGTGTAGTGGATTTTTGTGTGAGGTGATAGCACAACATGTTACATATTAATCAAAATAATTCACAGATCTTACTTCATCTTCCACTTTAGTAGGATATGGTTACTACACAAATAACTTTGGGACAGGAAGTAAGAATAATACTGTAATTAACTGAAATTGCAGGGGAACTTAGGTAGTCAGAATGTAATTATGCGAGGCAGAACTCAGTCAGGAAACTGGACTAACTTTCCTGTTCTTTTGAAAAATGCCAGATGATTGCTAATATTTATAAATGGTTTTTACACATCAACTGAGTGGTGATGCCTGTGACAAAGGAGCTGCCTGTAAAATTATGCTAAGCAGTTGGTTCCTCTCTGACTCAGTGATAAAGATGCTTCCTCCAGAAGCAGCTGTTAAATTTCCTTCTTGCAAGACAGATTTCCTTAATGGTGTCACATCCTAAGATCAGCCCAATCTCTATTAGCTTGTCAGGACTATTTTGATTGCAGTATATCCAAAGTAAAGTCAAATTGAAAATGACTGAGTAAAACTGTTTTATTTTAGAAAAAAACCCAAAAAAAAGAAGTGCATATGTTATGTCTATGTTGTATCAGACCCTGACGTGGAAAAGTTCAGTGTGGCAGAAACTGGCTCAATAGTGAAATGTAGTTATCTCCAGCTTCCAAAGGATTACTAGACTCCTGCCTACTTCAGTAGAAGTCGTTTATATAACCTGTATCTTTGCTGAAAATATTTGCCCTGCGGTTCAGAAGTAACACAACAGAGGTAAAATCAGAAATAAACTGTGCCAGAAGAAAAAGAAAACAGGAGCAGCTACTAAAATCTGAAATTAAAATCTGAATGCAGGGAATGATACTAGTTCAGGAAGAAATTCACTGCATGTGTGATTTGTTCCAAAGAGACCTTTGAACCACTGGTTGAAACAAGTATTGTAGCCCCCCAAGTCTGACTCAGGTGAATGCTGTATTGGCAGCAGCTTTGAATGCTAAATATTAACATGGTCAAATGAACCAGTGTAGTCCTACTGTATGCTATTGATTCCCATACACAAACCACAGCAACTTTAATTGCAACCCTAATATTCAGTCGTGAATTTCACCTTTGATTATTTTATTTATTTTCATATTATTTATAAAATTGTTTTCAGTACTTTTAAGGATTTGAAATTTAAATCATTGACTACTATGTTAAACTTTGAAACAGGTTACAGTTTTTAGCTGTTTTGATACTGGTACTTATTTTAAAGTAAAAAGTAATTTTTTTCTTTGAAGTTTATATTTTATCCATAACTGAGAGTAACTCCATGAATTCTCTGTAATCCACTGGGTTGATACACCACATTTACAATATGATGACCATTAAATATGCTATTTTGTAAAAGAGAGCATGATATTATACTGTGTAGAGTTTAGTATAAAATACTTACAATACTCTAATCTGACACTTAAATAATATTATTTACATTGCAAATTAAAACCGTTAATTCTACACCTAATTTTACCACATTGATTGAGTGAGTCTACAGGGTAAAATCCCAATAAATCCTCTGCCCTCTTAATGATCTTGAGGGATTTGTTACCTTTTGGCATGTATGTTTTTAAGGAAGTAAGGTTTCAGCAAGCAGTATTGTTTACATTAGATGCCTAGGGGCCAGTCTTTCTGATCAGTTAGCATCCTGAACTCAGGGTCTGAGATGTGACAATTCTGTACCTTGCTTTAAGAAAAGCTAGCCAAAAGGTTACTTCTGCCTTTTTGGATTCCCAGCGTGGTAAGCAGAACAGCAGAGAGATACAAAATGTTAATCCTTCATACTCACGAGAGTAAGTCTGATATCAAGAGTGGTATTTCTGAGGGAAGTACTTGCCAAAACTGAAAAGAAAATATTTTTACAGGGAGCCTTACTTTGTCCTGACATTTATGTGAGGACACAATTCGGCCTGAACCTTTTAGTCATCCTCTTTCTTCAGAGAATAATAAAAGGGGTCTATTCATCCCGATCTCTTGGCATTTTTGTGGAAAAATAATAATTCAACTGCACAGGCCCACTCCTCATCTGAAATATGAATAAGCCGTGGAGCTGAAACAATCTGTGCCCACTGCATATTTCTACTAGGACGCCGGACCACTGCCATTGTTAATAAGGTTCAATCTAAACCCAGCATCCACAAATGAAAGAAATACATAAAAATACTTATAAAAGATCAATGCTTATGGTATAAATGTACAAAAGATCACGTTAGAAAATATATGTTGCATAACTGTTGGTCATTACATTAGATTTTAAAATATTTACACTTAGAAATGGCCCTCACTCATTTTGTAGTTTGGGGAATATTCCTTTGGGAGCATGACAGGATGTTTTCTGTTAACCTCATTTAACTAGAAGGAAAAACTTTTTTAGCCAATTTTTCTTTTCTCTCTCTTTTTTTTTTTTTTTCTTCCTTTCTCCCTGTAACTAGGTAATAAACTTGTATCTAAAAAAACACTTGCTAGAAAGTGCTGTTATCTGTTTAAAATTTACGGAAACACTGTATTTTAATGGTACAATAACTAATGCTCAATTATAGAGGAATTCCTCCGGAAGAACAAGTCATGACTGCAAGTGCCAAATAAATCTAGTGGTGTGACATGGATAGTAAAATTTCATAACAATAATAATCAGAGGGCTGTGTTTTCAAAGGAGATTGTGTTGATAGTACTACAGCTGGTCTGGCTATGTTTGATTTGGTGTGTATGGTGTGTATGTGAGGTATAATGTTACTAACCTATTGAGAGTTGAACAGGGTTACTATATGAGGTGAAGAGTCATGAAGTTCTATCTGGATTAAGTACTTAAAAGAAAAAATGGTATCATGGCTATACAATGGTATATAAAAAGTAAGGTACCTCAGATCGGTATCCCTTTTTGCAGTGTTGTAACCCAAATGCATGACTATTAAAATAAAGCAAGACACTTTTGTAATGCTGTATAAAAAGAAAAAATATTTAAAAATTGAAGGTGAAAGACCAATGAGGAGAAACCTTTGCAAAATGAGAATAGTGTATAGGATTAATTTAAAAACTGAACTGCCCCAGGAAGTCTCCAGGTGTAACATATAAGAGAAGAGTTGCAACTCTACTACTACTGTAAATTGCAAGACTGCTTGCTTTTTCAGATTCAAAATTCCTTCCATGTCCTTGTATTTTGCTATTTTTTACTCTAAAGATTTTTAAATCTTTAGAAGTTAAAACGATTGTTTTCAGATAAGGTATCTAAGTGCTTATATTTTTACTATACCATTAAATAGAACAAAGTATTAATTTATTCTTTTAGATAGTTTAAAAAGACTTTTTCTTGCTGAAAGTTCTGAATACAAATCTGCAGCACAGTTTAATGCACTTATTTTATTAGATATTTGCTTTTAACTTTTGAGAAAAAATATTCCATACCTCTTTTTCTGTAATAATTTTTTTTTTTCCAGATCATCTGGTAAAAATGCCCAGCTGACTTCTAAAGGAAGTCCATTCCTCATTTTCACTATGGAAATACAATGGATTAAAGAACTAAAGATTTTTTACAATTTCAGATTCCCAGTTAAATGGACAGTCCTGGCAACAGAAGACCTTGTTTTTAATGAAATAAGATTAATTGCTTTTAGGAGTAAAAGCATTTTAGATGAGAGGTTTTTCATTGTTTTCATTTGATAAGTGAATCAGAAACTTTAATTTTCTAGTTGACTGAATCAATGTCGTGTTTTGTAGGAGCATGATTTGCAATGGTATGAATTCAATACAGGATGCACAAACTAAGACTATTTTTCATCCTTAAGAAGCTGAAGAAATGAAGGCCTGGGTAATTCACTTTACACTTAGTTATTTAATATAGGTGACATAAGAAGCATAAATAAAAATAGTATCTTGGAAATAACTCATAATTTGCTTGCTGAAAGTATTAATTCTATAGCACAGCATAGGGAGTAATTACTGAAGTCACTGGTTATTTATCAGTGTCTTGGATATGGTGATGGCATTGACATTTTAGAAGAATATGTTGAATTTGAATTTGGTTTAACAGAATGTATTTAATATTCAATCATATATTAATTTTAAAATAGTAAGAATTCACTCTGTATCAAGTACCAAATCCTAGATTTTAAAATTCTCAGTAACAAAATTAATTATCAAGGTCTAGTAAGTCTGTGGAAATAGCATCATTTTGAGAGGAGACTACACAAAGCTGATATTCAACCATATCTGTTTTGTCTGAGTGTTTTGGCAAGGATTCCAATTTATGTCCCTTTGAGAGCTGGATATGTTAGGACCATAGGGGAATAACTCTCCACTAGTTCTGTGGATCAAGTGAAAAACCCTTCCATTGTTTGGAGAACCAGTTATTTTGGAAATTTGAAAATTATGTTACCTGATGAGACAGTACCAACAGAGCTGACCCTGTGGTGGAGAAAGAAACATGCATGGCAAAGAAAGATATTTCTAGTTTGTTTAAGTTAGCTGGACAAGAAACTGTGAACTGTTGCAAGGTGGGGACTGAGGAGTGTTGCTGCTGTTGCATGAGAAATTAGGGGGTCATTTGAGTTGGAACCTCCTTTACGTGTGGAAAAGGTCAATGGAAATATTACTGGGGATGTGCTGAGGCTGGCCTAGGAGGGAGGGCCTTTCCCTCACTGCTCCGTGACTTGTAATGTACTTTACATCCAGCTGGAGTGGAGGAAGTATGGAAAAGTCATCTTTGCAGGAAGAAATGTTTTTGAACCTGTGCACATTTAATAGATGGCTATTTTTATATGTTCATGACATTATAAATGTAGGGAATATTTTCTATTATAAAATGTTTATTTGAGACATATAAAAACCTTTAGACAGTATGAGGGGTGAGGCCACTAGGGTAACAAAATTAATTGCTTCTTGAAAATACATCTTTGAAGTTGAGTCATGCAACTGTTGAATGAAAAACAACTTCTGATAGTCAATGTCTTGAAAAAGTGAGAGCATCCCTGTGATTATGTATATATGTTTGACCTGAGCAACATATATATATATATGTTTGACCTGAGCATCAATTTCTGATATTTTTTTTTAAAGTTTGTATTTAAGGGAGAAAAACCTCTCTATCCCTGAGAGAGTGAAGAATGCTCTCTCTTACAGAACAGCTGTCTTCTGTACTCACTATTCTTGTGGAATTAACTGCTGCTTATGGAGACATACTTTATCTAGCTATTTCATTTCTCATAGCCCTTGAAAAACAGCTTATTGCAAGCTCTAAGGCTCTGAAAAAGCAGAATTAGTTTGTATTAGATACCTCCCCTGGTTTGCAGTATGACTTTAAGCAAGAATTAGCCTATTCACCACGGAAACATAGAATGTATGCCCCCTCCGAAAGCATCCTGTGCTGGCTGCTGTTTCACTGCCTGTGGAAGAGTTTGACTATGGATTAAGAGAACATACCTTAAAACAACCTGCAAAATTTGTGTTGCACAGAATCATGAAGTTTCTGGGAATGATTTTAATTAATAAAGACGGGTACATAATTGCTAATATTCTCTTTGTAAAGGTAAGCTGATTCAAAAATGTATGGTTTTATGAAAACATTTTTGTGCATGTGAAATGGGTCAAAAGAGATGAAAATATGGTTTTATACAGGTTGAAGTTTCTTTTATGACTTCCAGGTTCTTCCTTGATAGCAACACATCCATTTATTTCTGAATGAAAGACTTTTCCAATTGCTCAGTGTTCCAGATGAGTTTATTATGGAGATTAAAGTACTATTAATGTCCTCTTTGTTTTTGTGGTGGGTCAGTGTTAATTCAACTCATTTCCTTACTGTTAAAATTATCCATCATTTGAAGGATTTGTTTTATTGATCTATCACTGGCCAAAAAAGAAGCCAAAGAAAAAAACCCAGCAAATTCTAATTTAAGACAGGTTAACCCCCACATCTGTACATAGTAAATGGACATGGCCAGGACAAAATCTTCATTCCTTTTGTCTTATTGAACTTCAGAAGCAGTAGTCTTTGGTTTAATAAAGCTTCTGTCCTCCAGCTGGATTTGTGAAAGGAAATGCTCCCACACAGAGCTGATTAAAACTAATGCTTTTTTATGTGAACATGTTATAACTATCTCGATCTTATGGCACTTGATACAGTGAATACAGTCTACTAGTCATCAGTATTTTGTAAAAGTGAAGAGTTTAGTCTGTGATGTCTCGATATCCTGACATATTACAGACTTCTATTTATCATTTAAATAATTTGTGCTGTATAGTGCTTGAGGTTTCTTTATGTTGTTGACTTCTATATTCACTTTGAAACTTAATCTAAATTCCTTATGCCTTTTTCAGTAAATGAACAATAAATGCATCTGGCACATTGAGCACTTTAGAGTAAAGAATATTCCTTTTTTATTGGTAATGGTACAGCAGATTATTATGTGGTGAAAAAAAATCCATTCTTCTCCTAAGGCAGAAACTCAAGTTCCTGTCTGTTTTGCGGATGTTAAAAATCCCTTGACACTCAAAGAAGAAGAGTGGGAGTATTAACTCTCTGGAACCCTTGGCTGAATATCCATGAAAAGAGTCTTCCTCCTCCCAGCACAGGGGAGTAAACTTGTTAGGGATGCTTACTGTGAAAGAAAGACTTTATGTAATCGTAATAAAATAAATTTAAGAGCATTTTCTTAAGCAGGAGGGGAGGATTAGAAACAAGTTCAACTTTTTATTTTGTTAAGAAATATACAGAGGAGGGCAGATTATCTAAGGATTTGTCCAAGCTTCGAAGCATTTGGGGAAAATGGCTATAAAAATAATTTTCCCTACCTATTTTTAATATTTTCAACTATTTTTAATATTTGATAACTGCAATGGAAAGAAAAATGTCATTTTTCTCTCTCTTCCGAATGATACATGCAATGAATAGTCAAACTACTTGCACTGTAAAGATCATAAGATCCTTGGAAGTAGCTTTTAACATGGTAGCAAAGAACTTCCTAATTATTAGAAATTACAGGAGTTTTTCAGTCAGGGTGACCACTCTACATAACGAAATAATGGTAGTGACTGGCACATAATAATAAAGGGTCTTGCACTGTAAATTCAGTATAATCAGAGCCTCTATAATGCTTTTATTAGTCCAACTTGCAAACTTTTACAGATTTTGCAAACTTTTCCAAATATGTAAAGGTATAATCCCACCAGCAACAAGAGTCGAGACTTTATAAATCTGAAGTGGTTCTTGGAGGTGTGGGTTATCTCGCCTGACACAGACCTGGCAGGTAGCAGGAGATGGGGCTACTGTGCCTATGGGAATTGCTGGCCACCCTCACTAGAGCGGAGGGCTTTGTGTGTGCCGGTTGTTAAGACAAACAGGGAAAGCGAGTGCCAAGAGAGACCGCCCTGGCGAGCTGCGGATAGATGTTATTGTTTTTAAGAAGAAGCCCTCTGGTGATATAACAGGGCTGACCCTGTTAGCGGAGGCTTCATAAATCTTTCTAAAGTGAAAGTTCCTGGCTGTGCAGGTTGGAGGGCAGACAAAAGAATCAAAAGAGCCAGGATGTGAAGTCTCTGTACTGTACATGTGAGGGCTGCCTATGGGACTCTGCAATAATACAACAATAGCCAAGATTGCAAGGCACAGCTTCAGTTCACTGCCTGCTTTCAACTGCTTCTAATAACAGTTTTAATTTTAGATTCCTCATGGCCTTCTGCATAAAATCTTAAAACTGTAATGATTCTTTACCAATAAAAAAAGAAAGAAATACCATTGAGATCTCAGCTTAGAAAATTCTCTCATTTCTCTCTTAGTAATGTAGTAATAATTAAAGATGGTGATTAGAATGGAAAATACAGAAAGATTTGGCTACAATATAAATATATTTGATTCACTTTGACTTTCCATGTATTTGCTGTTCTGTGATGAAAAGGTCTTTTATATAATGTGTTGCCTGTCAACCTACAGGAGACATTTTTAATCTTGTTATCATCTGTTAATTGTTTGCAGTACAGGATGTACTCAAAGCTGACTGAAGAAGCCTCTTGGAGCATACTAATGACATGCCAATCTCACAGTCCAGAATGAAATTGATAAACTTTCTTTGTGGTTAAGATTTGCACCTATTCAAACATGATATATGTCTATGGAATATACATAGCCTCTCTTACTCTATCAATACTGAAGCCATAGATCTGGGTGTTTGCCAGCTGTGCACTGGTGACCTTGCTAATGGAATAAAAGTCCATTTTGAAGTCCAAGAATCAAAATACTTCAGCCATTTGAGCTAACTGGGCTTACAGTAGCATTTAGGGGGGTTTGCATTGAAGCAGGTATTAGAGATGACATAATCCCTAATTCTGGGCTGTACCCGAAGCTTTTCTTTTATGCCTCTGCACAGAAATTAGTTGTGTTGCTCTGGAATCCATACTTCTTGTGCAAGAAGAAAGGGAGGAGTGAAAGTATAATATTTAGACAAGTATGCAGGGCCAGCTTGAAAGCCATTCAGATTTAATAGGGAGACTTTTACATTTTTCTGCTTGGAGCTGGGACAGAAGCAGAATATTGGTTGGTAGAGTTTATGTGCTGTAGTATTTCTAGGGCAAGTTCTCCTTTCTTTATTTGGTATTTAAATATTTCAGCATACCATCATTCCCCAAAGTGGAAAATTTACATGCGGTGAAACATTATGAAAACAAATGAGCAAGTCTTGATTGGCTTTTCAATTTACTTAAAATGTTGGCAAGAGCTTTGATTAAGAGTTTAAATTCACACAGGCTTAATCAAAAAGAAATTAAAATTCTGTGAAAACACTGCTCAGGATTCCTTCACAGAAACCAGAATTGTCATCAAGAGCTAATTTTGTGTGTTTATATCACAAACAGGAGAAAGGTATGGAAAATAGAGCATAAGGGATAGTTGAAGTGTAATCAATAGATGTCTGTCAGCAGACTCACAGAATATAGGAAAAATGACATGCTGTAGATCTGCGAGCTTGGAGCAATACTGGCCAGTGGAAGGCCCTGCCTGATCTGACTGACAGACCGAGTTATCGCCCTTTTGGGTGTAGCCTTGTGACGTCAGCTTGGAATGAATGCGGACAAGCCTAGCAACTGATAGTGGGGGTACTTCATGTTCCTCCACAGTAAAGCTGCCCAGACTTTATCTTCTTATGTTACAACCTATGCTCTTTTGTTCAGTAGGTCAGATAATTCTTACTGTACATGTTGGAATTTTTAGGCAACACATTAAACCTAACAAAAATCAGACTATATTGATCTCCTTGTGACTGAGTTGTCATTATCAGAAATGCAAGTTGTACATTGCAGTGCACTTTAATTACATACTAGGGAATAAATGGAAAAGTAGTCAAACTCAGGTTGGAAGAAAAAAATGGGAAAAATAGGAAAAATTTGATAAAAAAATTCTCTGCGTTAAAGATTTAGCCAGTCACACTCTTTTACCCAGTCTTTTACAGCTTAGCACACAGGAGAAATGTGATTTTTAAAGTGAAAGGTATCATTTCAGTAAAGAACTTAATTATTTCCTAAGTGAAGATGCAATTATTTATGCTAGTCATTGTTGGCATTTTACTTTTGTGGCCATAGCAAAATTCGCAGCTGTGCAGATCCAAAAATAATTTAGCCCAGTAAGTCTCACTATAGATTCCCTGACACTCACATGCTTTCAAGTCTGTATCAGATTTTTTAAAAATCCAGTTTCTAGTTTTTTAACTTAATTATAGAATATTCAAATAGAAAATAAAGCTTGATCATTTTACTACAAAGATGTTATTGCTGGGATAGCTACTCATTTACTTTTTAAGGGTGTCAGCCTTTAATGAATTTGAAGCTATTTTGTATTTTTGGCAAGTATTTCACAATTGTAACTAAATTTTAAATGTCAAATGTGTGATTCCAGTGGACTCTGCACAGACAATAGCGTATAGCAATTAGGGGAATATCAAGGTCCTACTTATTAGCATGCATGTTGCTGCCATACTGGCAGATCTTTATTTTATCCAGCTACAGACCTCTTGTATTATGGGGAGTGTAATCAATAAATTGTGGGCTAGTAACAACTGTTCTGTGTATCACATCGTATTTCTGTATTTCAGTTGCCAACAAGGGTAGAAGGTTCCCTTGTTTTATTGTGCTGAACTGTACCTGTTCAGTTCTCAAAGCCAGTTTCAGAGGAGTTGTGTTCCAATTCATAGTAATTGCAATGACAAAAAAAAAAGAAATCACTTCCTTCTGCCAAAGGGGAACAAAGCAAGGCATTGAACAGAAAAATCCATCAGTGTTCTCACTTCCTCAGTGTCTGTGGCCCTACTATGAAATTGTGGAAAATAAACTACATTCCTTTTAAGAAATCTTCATGAGTAAACTACTCAGATGATAGTCATAGTCCCTTAAAAAAGTCAAAGGTGCTTTTGACAATAACAGTTTAGATGCTTTGATATATAGACTGATTTAGCACGAAAACATTTGGATATACAGTTGCCTCCAGTTTTTATTGTAGGCTGTAGATACCACATATGAATACATATACTGTGCATGTGATTCTGCAAAATACATTGGCTCTTTAAATCTTGTGAAAAATGGGGATGGCCCATCGCCAGCTTTCAAGTATACATTCATTGAGTAAGTCTTCAGAAAATACCAGGTATGTCAAGTACTGCTTTGGCAACAAATTTCTTGGAGTTGCTCAATACATTTTTTATTACTAAAGTGATGATGTTAGAAGGAGGAACCATAACAAAACACAGAATAAAATGGATTTTGATATGCTTTCTATCCAACCTTTAGGTAGTCAGTCTTAAGAATGGAATGAAAAAAGAGACCATCTTGAGTTAATCATAGTAATTGCTAGAGATTTAAATACTGTTGCACACAAATAATTTTTTATTCAAACTGATTTGAGAGAGTCTGCATTTAATATAAAAAGCAGGCTTTTCTGCTGGCACGGGAGTTAGAACAGCAGCGTGATCTATGATGACAGCACATGACATGTCCAGTGTCCTAGGATCCAGTAGTTGTTTTGCTTGGCCAGTGTCACACAGCAAATTCCATAGGATTTTGTACCCCATGGACTGTGCTGGTGACAAGATCTGAAGTCACTCAGCAGACAGAAAATCAAGAGCTATTCAGCATATTGCTTGCATCTGCTTGACTCTACCATTTTCTGTAAGGTTTATTAGCTGCTTTCATTTATTTTTTTTTTTGTAGTAAGCATTGCATTTTCTGATTCAGAACAAGTTTAGACAGCAATAAAAAAAGATTTTGTGTTGCTTTGTATGGTTTTAACTGTGTTTAAAAGTAGAAGCACATGACTGTTTATTGAGTCGCATTGATTTTAATGAGTTTTCAACAGCTCATCTTAGCTTTTCTTTTATTTTTAAAAAGGTTTGAAAAAGGTTGCAATTCCAGAGTGAAATTTCCTTCCTAAAGCATCTCAGTGAATTGTTCATATTTCCTTTTTTGTCTTTATTGGCAAAGGTTGTCATACTGTTTGTTTCTCAGTATTTGAAAATACTGCTCAAATACCCATGTTTGTTTAAAATAATTTCCACTTGTGTGTACTATCTTCTGTGTCTGCACCTGTGAAAATGAGACAGAAAACTGAAGTTGAATGCTCACCCATTAGTGAATGAAATTCCATTTTGAGCTGTACAGTGATTCATATGTAATGTTTTTGTATGGCCCTTACAACTAGCATATCTCATTACCTCACAAATGATATTAAATATTTCCTCCCAATGGGACATTTTCTTTTCACGGTACCTTTTGCAAATATCAGTTTAAAAAGAAAATTATATATATTTCAATACATCTTTCATTTCAGTGTTTGTTGAAAGAATTTTAACAGACAAAACCAATTTCATTATAAATCCTGTCTTCATTAACAAATAGTGTGCTTCTAGGAAACTGAGAAGCACTGTGAAGTACCATTTCATGGATGACTCTCTTTCATGGTCTCTGTTGTACTAAGCCTTATTTTAATTTATCTGTAAAAAGCTGCTGTCAAGAGAGGGCGTGTATATACCAGTTAGATCAAAGTTGGGTTTTTTTAGTAAGCAGTAATTCATGAATGCCTATTAAAATGAGTGATTTAAGTTTGCAATGACAAAGAATCTCAAGAGTTTTCTTACCGTGAAAGGCCCAGGCATTGTTTTTGTGTTGCGTGTTTTGATGAATCATGTGTACCTGTTGCAAAAGGAAGATGGCTTTTCTTGTAACATCTCTACTGTCTGTGGTAGGAAGAAGCAAACAAGAGTTGGGAGTTAATCTGCTCCTCCCACTCGTCTTTTCACCAACACTCACATCCACATAAGCCCATCCATTGCCATCATATCAAGGGAGCTGATTCTTTCCCTACACTCTGCTCTGGTGAGACCCCACCTGGAGTGCTTCATCCAGCTCTGGGGCTTTCAGCACAAGAAAGACAGGGACCTGTTGGATTGAGTCTGGAAGAGACACTAAGTTGATTAGAGGGATGGAGCATCTCTCCTACAAGGAAAGGCTGAGACAATTGGAGTTGTCCAGCCTGGGGAAGAGAAGGCTCCGAGTTGACCTACTGCAGCACTTCAGTACCTGAAGGGGGGCCTGCAAAAAAGATGGAGAGGGATTGTGTCTAAGGGCAGGTAGTTATAGGACAATGGGCAAATGACTTCAAACTGAAAGAGGGTTTAGATTAGATATAAGAAAGAAATTCTTTACTGTGAGGGTAGTGAGACACTAGAACAGGTTGTCCAGAGAAGCTGTGGAAGCCCCATCCCTGGAAGTGTTCAAAGCCAGGTTGGATGGACTGTGAGTAACCTCATCTAGTAGAAAGTGTCATTGCCTGTGACAGTAGTGTTGGAGCTTAGATGATCTTTAAGATCCCTTCCAATGCAAACCATTCTATGATTATATGATTTCTTTTATCCCCTCTTCCACTGACTAAACATATGAATATTTTGTAGGAACACATATTACTCATAGTTGATTTCTTTGTAAGGAACATTTGGCTATGAGTAAGCACATAGTAATATTCAAAGGAAGAATTGTATATTTACATGCAGATTTTTTAAGTGTCTGAGTTGATTTTTAACTGTCTGAAACTTTGTACAGATGATAAATGAGTTGAGAGTGGTCACCAAAGAACAGACATGCATAAACAAATATGTGTTCAAGGAATTAAAACAAAAAAAAAATAAATTAAAAGTACGCCAAAAAGCAGAGTACCTTTACTATGAATATATATACACGCATCTCTCAAAATTTTTTTTCATTTTCAGTTAAACAGTCTATCTTCCTTTCTCTTTTTTACAAGATCCTTGGCTGTACTTCTGTGGTGAGTTTTGAGAGATCGTTCTATTATTTTTTGGTTGGTCTTTAAGTTTGCAAAATGGTATAACTATTAGCTCTTCTACAATGACAAGCAATTGAAATCTTGAGTTGCATTTTGGAGGAAGTCTGGATTCACAGTCTGATCCAAGACTACATCAGGTTCACAGTCCAGGGATCCCTGCATCTACTCATACTGTTTGCACTGAAACTAACAACTCTTGCCATCACACTAGAGAAGAGCAGGTCAGTCATCTGTATCCAACAGAATGACTGAAGTACGTTAAGCAGCAGCTTTCAGGTGAGCATCCTGCTGTCCTATCTAAGGTACAGATCTTGGGACTGTAGGGAAATGATAAAGCATAGAATAGCTTCTTTGACAGTTGTCTTAAGTTCAGAGCACTGCCTGCTCTTCTGGGCATCCACATCTTTCCCTATGAATGTGCTAATGGATAAAAGCACTCTCTGAACTTCATGCCTGACTGTTAGGTGTTTCTGTGCTCACAGTTGTTAGGACTGTATTTTTACAGCTAGGTCTAAATGCTATCTGTGCTGGGAAAACCAGGGGTTAAAAGGAAAACTAAGCAGATGACAGAGCCAAGGATGACAGTCCACTTATTTTGTTTTACAGTCCCAGCCAAAAACTAACACAGTGAGCTGAATTACCCTGCTGAGTATTGTCATGAGTGCCAGAGTGAGCAGGCGTGTGAGTGTGGGTGTACAGGAGGACAGAGGGGAAGTGCAGTCAAAGAGGGAACTTGTGATCATCACTTTGCTTAGAGCAAACAACCAGATGGGCTTTGCCGTGTGGTCTGACTTCTCCCTGGAGCTCTGCTCCCCTTCCCACAGAAAACATTTCCTTTCCTTGCCTCCAGACGCAAGCTAAAACAGGACTTTCCACTTTGGGTGAATCCGGTACAGCCAGGGTGGCACAAGTTGAATCCCTGTGGGGCTGGAATTGCATGTCCTTCTGTAAACACTCGTATTTCCATTATGTTTGATGGACACATACTATTCAGCACTGCCAGGAGAATCACCAGGTCTGCAGAAAGAGCTCTTGGCTTCCCACAGCTGCAACAGGCGAGTACTAACCCCAGGTACCACTGGCAGAGATGAAGCATCGCCACCTCCTTTGAGGGATTTGAAGGAGGCAAGATCAGAAGAAAATATGTCTCAGGCTTTTGAGAGGTGCAAGTGTGTATGTGAACCAAAGCTGCTGATTGAAGAGAAACAGTTGCCAATTCACAGGGCTGGTAGGAAGAGGGGACGAAAATACAGGCTGGCAGGAGCTGTAGGAGAGTTCCAGATACCCAAATGTCTTTCTGTTTTGATCCTGTTTCCCATTTCTTCCAAGATACAGTTTCACTGATTTGCTAAGCATTTTCCACAGAATTTCATTGGGGTTTTTATATTATTTGGCTGTTGAGTGAGGAAGAAAGGGATGGATTGGGTGTTTTGGGGTTTTTTTATGTGCTTGCTTTGGTTTGGTTTTTTCTCGTTTGTTTTTTTCCCGTTTGTTTTCTGTCATTAAAAAAGCATTAATGATTGTCTTGTTAGTCCATCAAAAATGTGCCACTGGGGCTTTAATTCCCTGGCATCCTACTAGAGGGGAAGAGAGATGAATTCAGAATAAAAGCTCCATTGATAAGCAGCAACTCTGGTAGTGTGTTGCCATTTTCTCTTATCCTTAGTGTGCTGCTGCAGAGTCAGCAGTTTTAATGATATTTGATTTTATGTTCATGTAGAACTTTTGGACAAGGTGATTTCTAATACATCAATTACATAAAATGTGGTTAAAGTTGGTTTTCTGTACTGGCTTAAAATCACTTCTAGCTTAAAAACACTCTGTACTAGTCTGGTCCAATACTTTTTTAGGTGTCTATCTGAATCTGAAGTAAAATTACAGAGCATGATACCCTGGGATGACAGTTTGTCCTAGATAACAAGGGCGGGGGGGGATGTGTGGTGTGGCTAGAGGGTTGTCTTCTGTGAGAAGATGCTACAAGCTTCCCCCCATGTCTAACACAGCCAGCGCCAGCCGGGTCCAAGCTGAATCCATTGCTGTCCAAGGACAAGCCAGTCAGTGACAGCAGTAGTGCCTCTGGGATAACCAATTTAAGAAGAGGGGAAAAATAGGTGTGAGGGAAATTGTTTTAAGTTTTAGTTTTTATTTCTCATTATCCTACTCTCATTTTGATTCATAATAAAATTAAACTAAGTTGCCTGAGCTGAGTCTGGTTTGCCTGTGACACTAATTAGTGAGTGATCTCTCCCTGTCCATGTCTCAACCCACAAGCCTTTTGTTATATTTTCTCTTCCCTGTCCAGCTGAAGAGGAGAGTGACAGATTGGCTTTGGTGGGCACCTGCCATCCAGCCAGTGTCAACATAACCCACAAACAAATCATTTTAATTCTGAAGGGGGCAGAATGTTGACTTGTCAATGTAAAATTTTAAGAGTGTAAGGAATAGCCTCTGGCCAGGTCAAGGAAACATCAGCAGATAGTGGTACACTTACACATTGTTACCATTGCATTTTCTAAAATTATTTTCTGCTTTACCTCTCAAGGGAGGAGAAGCACTTAGTTTGTTTGCTGGATATTTGTATTTAAAATGCTTGATGTAAAATTAAACTTAGCAGAATGCAGAAAGTAACCTCAAATATGACTCAAAAGATGTGTAAGTAGCCATAATTATTTCACATTTTAAATATATCACTGAAGAATTAAAGAATTGCAAAATAACCTTTTTTTCTAAGCAGATTTTGGTTAACCTTCCCCCCCACCAACGTGAGCACCAAAAGCATTTAACTTTAGATTTCTAGTAGGTGCTGTTACTATGTTCATTCTCACAACACATGAGAAAAGCCACCTCATAAACATAAAATATGTATTTCTAGTGGCCCAGCAGAATAGAATAAATATATCTGGTTTTTGTTAGCAATGTATCTACTAGCTGTTTGAAAAAAATTCATTATATAATGACACTCAGAAGGGAAATAAATATTTTGTCTCTTTTTTTCTAATTTAAAGTTGAAAAGTACAGCTTCTGTCCGTAATAAATTCAGATTTCCTAGAAAGACACACAGATTCTTTTGCACTTATCTTTCAATTTTGTATTCAATAACTCTTCAAAAACACATCATAAAATATTATTTATACAGAACATAATAAAAACCTTTGCTTTACAACCAGGTATTTGTTATTTCTGAGTAGTCCAAAAGTGGAGAGGTGAGGAATTATCCTTTCTGGGAAGATAGGATCTCTGGTATAGCCATTTGTAAGAATGGAAAGGTTTTCTGTTTCAAGCCTCTCTTGCTTTTATATCACTCCAATCTCTGCTGCTAAAGTCACAAAGTAATGAATGTTGTTTAGTGCTGACTGGTGGGTTTGGGAGGAAGACATAATGAGGGATCAGACTGGAGCAAATCTTGCAAAAAGCTGTTTGAGTCATTCAGATTTGAAAAGAAAGCTGACACTATATTTTCTTACCTCGGACAATGGAGCTGGCCTGTGCCATCTCCAGAACTGTGACCATGCAGAGGATGCACAAAGGAAGTGTCTTCTGTTTGAAGCTGCATGAAATTTCAGTTTGTCATGTTTGTACTCCCAGCAAAATGACTAAGTATTTAATTACTAACTCAGACTTGTTCTACTTCTCCACAACAGATATCATGGCTATTTTTGCCTGCCTACAAAATACCTTTTGTTTTTTGGCAGAGGAAGTCTGTACTGCACAATCTGCTGAGACAGAAAGCTAAAAAGGTCCAGCTCCTTTCATTTTCCTGGGGGTCTCTGGGTTTGCATCTGTCCTCACAGATGAACTGGAGGACTTGCCCAGAAATCCCACCACTGTGGAAAGATTCTGGAGGAGCAGGCTGTGAGGACAAGCAGGGTCCCCTGGGAATGGCAGCATTGGGCCCCGCTGGGTTCAGAGGGGTTTTCCCACTGCCCAGTGTACCTGTTTGGAAAAGTCCATCTTCCAGAGTGTCTTCCCACTTGAACTGGGGTCTAAACTGTTTATCTGTTGCCTGATTAGGGGAAAGACTGCAGCAGATTCAGGCTTCATTCCATATGCAGAGGATTGTCTGTGACTTTGGGGAGGACAGTTCAGCCCAGCCCTGTTTCCAGGGTGTTTCCAGCCACACCAAGTATTTTCTAGTGAAGTCCCAGGAGCACAGTATTGTGCAGGAACAGGATGAATTTACTTGCCAATATGTGGATTTAGAGACTGATGAAATCGGAAAATCTTGGTCGTGACCTTGGATATAATAGATATAATTTCTGTACGTATCCACACTGTAGGTGTATGTATTTCTCTATGTATCCACACTAGATATACATATATATATATACACACACATTCATGTTACTTGTGTATGTATAACGTGTACAGTTCCTGTGAATTGCATGTATCTAATTCAGGATAAGAAAGACAACACTGAGCCAATGTCACTATTTTTCTTTTACACAAGGCTTAAAATTTTGATAGTACTGCTTGATTGAACTCAGCTATAGCCAATTTGCAAATAAAAAGTAAATTTTTCCAGTTTTTTAGGCAAGCCCATAGAAAAAATGTTGAGAAAGGAAATTGTATCTGTCAAGTTAAAGCAGCCTGGATTGCTATTCTTTACTTCACTACAACATACACCCACACAAACTTTGAACTCCATTGCATCCTAAATTCCTGCTGGCTGCATTTCCAAAGATTGAAATTATTTCTAATAAATGAAGTCATCAGCCAGCTTTTCCCTCTGAATTCTAAAATAAATGGTGTGACCTTTAGTTACCAGTTTCCAAAATTAATAGATGAATCATAAGAAGACATACTTTATTCTTGTTTATAATTTGAAAATGTTGGCCCTTGTGTTTAGGATTTTTTTTTTTTCATTATTCACAATTTCATTATTATAAATGTGGGAAAAGTTCCTAGTGGGAAAAGAACACAGCAGACACACACAGATCGCAAAGCCAACCCCCGCATTGCAATTTTCCTATTGCCCCACATCTGGAATGTTTAACTTTCAAACCCAACCATAACAAGAATTATTGAGCAAGTTGAGCAAGTAAAAAGTTTGTATTTACTAGAAGAAAGAAGTTAAGCCTGATAAGGACTTTTTTTTTTTTTTCCTTTACGTGAAGCCACATTTTTTTCTTAAAGGTAAAGAAAAAGAAAAGATGTGCTAAGTTTTAATCTAACCCAGGAAGTTAAGCCCTGCTAATGAGAGCTCAAGCTCACGCAGCTTGCTTGTAATTAGGACTGACTGTACTCCACATTGTCTTGCACATATATCCAATTTTTTTCTTCTTTTAAACAATCAACAATATGTTGCAGCTGGAACATGGTGATTTTTTCAGTTCATAGCTCGTATGTAGTGAATACCATAGAGAAGGGTAAGTTGAAAAAGGGTTTTTGGACTGGAGAATTTGACTTTTATCTTCCATTAGACATAATTCAGAATTTCTCTACTAATACTTGGATGGAATAAAACAAGACCAAAATAAAAATAACTCACCTAAAATGATTATATATTTCAAAGTAGGCTACAATCAGCAGCATGAAAAAAAAGTTCAATCTATCCGTGACATAACTCAGCTGAATTCAGTAAATGTAGTGCTTAGATGATTTTCTGGTTCTGTGCAGGGCCAGGAGTTGGACTCGATGATCCTTGTGGATCCCTTCAAACTTGACATATTTTGTGATTCTGTGATTCTCCTTTCATAACTTCTAATTTAACAATTAAGAGTTATTATGCCTGTGGAAACCTTTGCAAACCTGGTATGTCTGAAATCCTGTTTGTAGATTTTGTACAAATTAACAAAATGTGGTTCATTACAGGTGTCTCAAGTGAGTTCATGTGTCCATGAGCTATTCAAGAATGTATAAAAAGTGTCAATCTACAGCTGAACAGTAATTTTTTAATATTCTTTAACTTACTTTAATAACTAAACTCTAATACAGCATCCATTACAGGGTGACCTGAGCCTGATCCAACAATCTTACAGTCTTTGTAAAAAAAAGATTAAATTGATCCAATTTCCATTTTCCATGGTCAAAGTTATGGATGGAAAAATTACACAAAATTTCCATGAGATCATAACCACCAAGTTATATGTTTTCAAGGCTGATACTGCCAAGCAGAGATTTTAGTCTTGCCAAGGGTAAACTCCATCCTGCATGAGCAAAGAAATGGAAGATCTACAAGCTGACAGAAAAGGAAAGTTTCTCAGCAACAGTAAATAAACCCACAAAGACCCACTGCACTTCTAAATAATAGCACCTGGGGAGGCATTAAATGAAAGGTTTGATTATATAAATATAACAGTGGTGATTATAAGCAAGAAACAGAATCAAGAGAAAGAAGACATGGATCAATATCAAGGCACATTGATCACTGAGGGAGACAAAGGCAGAGCTTTATGACCTCTCTAATTCTGAAGTTGAATCAATTATTAACAATAAGTAAATTATTACAGATAAGATCTCCACAGCTACAGAGTAATCTGTGTATTAACTGCTGATGAATTTGAATGAGTTATTTTGTTAAAAAATGGAAAGATTCTTGACTACTACAGCTAGATGTATAACATGTGTTAACCACAAGTCTTTCAGATGTGTTCAATGAAAGCATCATTCATGGAACAACCCCCAAACAAGAGTATGCTATCTTGAGAGCTTAAATCCTACCACTCCCAAAGTGATCAGATAAGTATGAAGAATGATTGAACCCTTCTCTCTATGTGCTTCCATTGCCAGTCTGTAAAAAGACGGTGCAAATGGTGGGTGGATATATGATTAGCGTATCAAATGAACACTGGAATTTTCTCATCATCTGAAGTTCAAAACATTCGTTGTTCAGGATAAAGATGTTCACAGCAAATTACTCCCTTTAGTGAGAAACACAGGATCTTTTTCAAAATATATTGAGCTCACTAGCAGCCTCCTAAAGACATGCAATATATTGTATTAACCTGTCTGTCACTTCCTTTCAGCAGTTCAGTTTCCAGTTTTTTTTCATTTCATACAAGATCACTGATTTTTGCATTTGATGTGGTTTGGGTGGTGTGGGTTTTTTTGTTTACTTGTTTGTTGGTTTTGTTTGGGTTTTTGTTGTTGTTGGGGTTTTTTTTGTTTATTTTGTTATTTTTCCTAATACAGTTTAACTGCACAGAGGCAGCTAAATAATTTAAGAAAGGCTGTGCAATAAACTTGGCCAAAATGCATGTCATTGTACCTATGGATGCTTAAAATGGTTGGCTGCAAAGTAGGCATCTGTGAATGGTACAAATTTCAAGTCATTTGATTTCCAGGTGCTGAATCTGTCACTTGATATCCAAACATACCTGTGGTAACCATAAGCAGGATGGTGAAATTAAGGCATTTCCCTTTTCACTAGCTTTCCTCTTCATTACTTCCGGACAGGTTGGTTGTCTTTTAGAAATCTGAAACTGGTTTGTGCTGACAAAGAGGCTGAAAGCCACTAATATTATTGAGTATGTTTACCTTCCCACTGTACTGTAGAAAAGGAGTCAAACTTATGAGTCCTACAGAGGCTCAGCTTTCCCTGCTCAGTATGAGCATGTGATGTTGGAGCTGAACCATGAGCTTTACCACTTCATAATGCATTTGCAGTATGCCCCAATAACCAGGAAGTAAAAAATCCAAAGGAATGTAAATCCTAAAATACTTGGTACTGTCTATGTATTTGACATCCCTTGCCTTGGGACAGAAATTATCTGCCTTACAAAAAATCCCACAAAACAAAAAACCCTAATCAAACCCGCCAAAAAAAATCCAATAAATCCCCTCTCCCAATATAATACTTATGGATTGGTTTCCATTTTACAAAATTATAGTTGATTGTATCATATTACAAATATATTGGTAATTGTCAGTTTAAATATATGTATATAGATTATGTGATACAGATAACATGCTGTTATTTGAATATAAATTGTTTATTGCCAAATATAGTGCCTTATCACATAAAAGCAAATAAAATATCCAAAGTACTTACCTAATACTTAACAAGAACTTTCATTTTCTGTGCTCCATTTTCATGTTGTGCTTCGTGTGTTATAAGCATCGTAAGATTTACAGGAACAGTTCCTGACATGTATGTCTAGTACATGTAACACACAAGTAGTGTTCCTATGTTATTAGTTGCCATACATCCTTCAAAATACTTCAAAATGTCAAATCAAAGCTTGAAAAATTTCATCTATGTATTTTTGTGTTTTTAAAATTTAATTTTTGTGTGTTTTTTAGCCTTTTGTTATCTGTTATGGTGCAAGTTTGCAAGTTTGTGTTGATAAGGTCACTGCATCTGAATTTTGATTAATTTTCATTGTTTAAAGATGTTTAAAATTTTGAAAGGAAAATTTTGCCTCACTTAGGAATAATCCCTACAGGAGAGTTTTTGGAAACTTTGTATGCTGGTTGAAAGGCCTATGCGCAGGAAAAAAAGAAAATTGCTTATCTTTTCTGCAGCAGTGACAACTTTGGCTTATATTAAAAATACAAAAACACCCTTAAAACCACTGCCCAAAAACTGCTACTGGATTCTCTTTGGACATATAGCCATATGTTCACAATTGCTTGCTATTATTAAAAAAGTTATTATTTTGGCAACAATGTGTTTCCTCATTTTTGGTTGATCTTGATTTTGAGTTCAGGATACACAATGACAATGTCAAGCTGGGGGCAGTTCAGTCTTTTGGGGGTAATTTCTGTGGTTATGAAGACACTGGAAATGTTTAACATAAGGTTTTAATTTTTTACAGCAAATTTTGCTTCTACAGAGCTCTAGTAAATACTGAACTTCATAAAGTTAGTAGAACTTTGATGCTGTGAGTTAATTTTTGAATTATGAAAAAAATTGAACAAATGAAGAGAGCTGTGCTTTATTCTCTGATGTGTCAGATTAGAATGAAACTTAGGAGTACTATTGTGTGTTTTGTTATCTGAAAATCTGTTGTTGACTTATAACAGCTGTTTATGTGGTTAACAAAGAATTGGATTTCTTTGACATAGGCAAAATTTGCAATGGAAGGTATATACTTGTTTTTTCCTTTTTCTATAAATTTGTTCAGTGCTGTGCCTTATGGAAAACTGTATTCAGAATTTTAACTTTAAACAATGAAAATATTTTGATGTTGATTTTAGAAGAATATGTTCCCTTTCAATTTTTCTTATTCTTAAAAAAAAAAATAAAATATTTCTAGTCTTAGGAACCCCAGAAGCTTAATACTAAAGGCCCTTAAACCTTAGTGTTTTTCCATATATACATTTCAATCTAAAGATTTTTTACAAAAAAACACCAAACATTTCAAAGAGAGGGGTTTTCCCCCCAAATTTAAATATCAAAATTATCTGTGAAAATGAAACTGAAGCAATCAGCTAGTTTCTTAAAAACTGTGAAAGATGGCTATCAGTCGCTAGAAGAAAGACTGCACCTGTAAAGAATTAATTTGTTGTCGTGATCTCTAGGAAAGAAATCTAAGTGGAAGGCAGAAAATGAAGTCCCCTTTCTTTTTCCATGCATCTTTAAATAGATCAGTAGCATGTGGACATCAGTTTGATCTCTGAAATCGAAACTGCATTCAGTAGAGTACACTGAAGTGAGACTTTCAAAACAGCAATAAAAGCAGCTGTCGAATCTCCAGCGTAAGTGCAGCAAAGTGATGTCTCTAAACATGTTAAGGCTGATTGAAGAACAGACCAGAAAGTTACTTCTCCTGACTCTGCAAACTTTGGTGCTGCCATGGCTTAAGTACACGTTTGGGTTTCAGTCTTAAAGGTCTTTTGCAACCTAAATGGTTCTAGGCCATTGATACTGATGGAGTGTGAAGTCGGTTGATTACATGCTATTTCTGGAAGAGATGGACTGTCTCTTTGTTCTTGCTTCACTCTTCTAATCATTTCAAGCCCCACTCACTGTGAGCTGTCTCTGAAGGGAGCAGCCCTGATCCCCCACTCCCTGTGACCTTGCACCCATTGTTTTGCCCACTGTGCAGGCCACCAGTGGAATTACACAAATCCAGAAGCACAGTTCTGCTGCCATCATTCTCCTCCTTTCACACCCTCCCCTAGTGTTTTCTTCCCTTTTAAGTCCACCTACAATCTCACCCTGACTGCTGTGTTGCTCAGGTGTCCATCAGCCTTAAGCTGATCCAATTTACTAATCCACTATAGTGCCAGTGAAAGAGATATATTTAATTTCTCACAGGGGTAAGATCCAGAGATATAGGAAATCTTGAACTACAGGTAATATTATAGTTACCTTTATTAATATCTCTGAATCATCTCATCTAGCTAAAACCGGTCATGTAATAACCTTCAATACTCTTGTAGGAAATAAATGAAAGGTCTTTTTACTTTAATTTTGATACCCATTGCATTGTATTATCTTTTTTATGAAATTAACAGAGAACAAGATTTCAATTAGAGATTACTAACTAGAACAGTCACAACATGTCTATGATAAATTTCATTTTTAATGAACCATTAATATATTTTTTAAATGATAAATGACTATTTAATCTGTATACGTATAATGTTAAAAAATCGGGGTCCTTATGTGTGCTTTATTATTATAAGTCTGCACACTCCTGCAGAATGCTATTCACTGGAGTGATTCATGTTAGCAAGATAATTTACACTTTTTACTTAATGCTGCTGTCCATGGGCAAACATGGTTGATCAGCTGGTTACCAGTGTAGCTTGTAAATATATATGTGGTTAATCAGCTTATAAGTGCTCTTTATTTTTAATGGTTTCTTTGTTCTTAAGTTACATCCCCTAGCCCCTTTCTTTCATGGCTCCCTCAGCAGTACTGAGACCAGACATAGCAAATACATAGCTGATGCTTAGTTATAAAGAATTTGACCTATCCCTTCTGCTCGCCCCTTGAAACATCTCGCTTATGACCTCAACATTTCTCTCAGTCAAGTTCTATAAAATTCTGTTTGTGGAAAGTACTTTTTATGAGAGAATGTAGTATAATTTTCCTTATTTTTTGGTCATTGTCTTCACAATCGCTATGGTAGATTTGGTTGCACAGATGTTGTACTTTGAGCTGAGAATTTTTCATGGCAGTTATGTAAGGCTGCCTTAATCACAACTGGCTTCCTCAGCTGTCCCTTGGCTGTGACCTATGACATCTTCACTCCTTTACTTCTAAACCCATTTCCTAATAGAACCCAGCAGATCTTGTCTATGATAAATTGTAATTCTGAGTTGCAGCTGGAGATCTCATCAGATGTGCAGTATGTTCTGGGGCTCATTCATTAATCCAAAATAGTGGCCACAGGCAAATCCCTGCATGCACGCTTCAAGTTTTAAAGTTCAATTTTGATGAAAACTGGCCTAGTAAAATAGGCTGTGAGTAAGATCCGTGTCCACAGTTAGTCATCTCTGTCTGTATATCAATGGGTGACTGTACTGCAGAGGGGATGTCACTAGGTAATATACAGCAACATAGGTGGAAGTACCCAGAGTATGGCATGTTTGTGAATGCAAAATCTTATGAGCATGTTGCTCAGATTTCTTGAGTTTAGATTTGTATAATTTTACCTTCAAATACACCATCCTATTAAGAGCTCAAAATTGCAATCTTATGGTGAGTTTTACTTAGCCAACTGTTTCTTCTGTATTTTAAGTCATTTTGTACTGATCTTCTGGGCTGAAGAAGCATTGAATCCATCTTGACATGGAAAGTGATAGTTTGGTACATAGCTGATGGGCAGAGGAGCATTCTTGTTCTTTGTCAAGAGTTTTACTAGTCAATAAAACATGTCCATGAATACATGGTGGTTCTTTTTGACCATACTGTGACTGCTGTAAGCAACACTTGGAGTCACAGCAACTGGCTTAATTCTAAACCAGAGTTTCCCACAAGGATGTTGAGGTGCAGCAAAGCCATATCTGGGAAAATCAACAGCAATGTATAAACTGAAGCTGATGAGTTGTTCTCACAGACCCTGGATCTCTAGTTTGGCCAGTTCAAAGACCTGTTTGACACCCAGAGATCAAAACATTAAGCATTTCTCTGAAAGGATTAACTTGTATAGATTTGGGATAAAGGTCTGGGGGGGAAAGAAATTTCAGGGCAGAGCAGATATATTTCTCAATAAAAATCTCATTCATCTTTTCTAGTACAAACAGAGATTAGTCAGGAGGTTAATTTTTCTTGTCAAGATTTCCTCCAATATTTTGACATATAACAAAAAGTTATGAGGAAAACCAATTTTTTTTCTTACTCTGCCATCAGCAATTTTTTTTTTCTATCCAGAAATACAAATTTCATGTAGTATGTTTCTGAAAGTGACTAGGAAGAATCTTCTGGATCTATATGATTGGTGATAATCTTGATTTGTCTGAGAATGTAATGCAGATGTTTGCCATTTGTGGTTCACTCTTCAAGATGCAAGAAAACCACCCCAATTGTAGATTTCGTGGTGTATGAGGTCATAAACTGCATACTCCTTGGGTCATGAGGTTGACAATTTATATATCAGCTCCTAATATCCATAGGCCACCAAAGGTGTGAAATTTTTCTAGAGTTTTAGTCCAAGAAAGTTTACTTATGGTCTTTAGAGAGTCCCATTGTTTGACAACTCTCTTGTTGCTCGAGTCTAGGACTACAGCTCAAGAGAAGATTGTCACAGCCTGCATACAGTATGTACACGGTGCTGATGCCTCAGCACCTTGCAGGATTAAGCCTTGTCTGAAAAGCTGCTTGTCTGCTCTAGTTTAATAGAACAGATTATGATAAGAATAATTAAACTATCTCTAAGCTACTGAAGTAATGTAAGGCAAAATAAAGAAGTACTCAATATAGTAATAGATCACTTTCTGAGTTTTTGTATTTTTAATAAAACCCCATAATTTTAGAAAGAATAAGTTTTTTATCATGAAAGTGGATTAAAATGAAAGCTTCTAAGTAATTTTAATGAAAAGAGACTGTCCGAAAATCTTTCAACATTTAAAAAAATGCCAGTGCTCACAGGAAAACCACTCAGATTTTCTTTGAAATGATCTTTGTCCCTGGTTAGGCTCTTGAAACTGTGGGGTCTGACTTCAACTTTTCACTTGATTTCCCCCCTGTACGAGAAGAGAGTTGAATTAAGTGTGAACAGAAGGTTGTAACCATGCTCTTTATTTAGTGTTTTTGAGAATTCTCTGATAAATGTGCTTGCTATCCTTCCAATTTTGAGCATGTTCATCTCTGGATCTAAGAGTCAAGTAGAATATGAAAGTATGCTAGAAAAGTCAGAAGGGACTGTTGTGACTGGCATAGTGTATAATGGTTTTGTCTTTGATTCTATGATTCAGTTTTTAGTGTCCTTCCGATATTCAGACTGATGATATGAGAGCACTCTGTTCTTGTCTCCTGCATTAAAACAGGGAGTTTTAAGTAAGTTATGAGTAGTTTACAATAAATATATTCATTAAATTATGCAAAGGCAGAATAACATCTGCATAACTGAACATCTATATATACAGTACACTAACATAATATTTAGTCAGATGATCACACAGAGATTATGTCTGTGGCCTTTGGGAGAAACTCCCCAAAACTACTTCTCAATATATTTTGCTGCATTGTAAGCTCTTTCAGCTCAATTTCTTCCATTAATGCTTATTATATTGTGGTGAAGTAACAAGGTTGACATAAAGTGATGTAATATATGGATAAATACTAAGTTGTTTCAGTTCAGTTACTTACACAAAGGCTATTGAGACTGTACATGGTGCAAAATAAAAACAACATTTTAAAATCTCTGTGGTTCTGATTGAACAAAACACTTAAAACACACAAATAATCACATCTCCGTGTGATCAGATTCCAAATTAAGGAGACCCATGAGATACAGCTGTTCATCTGACTTTCCTTGAAATGTGAGAATGCTGGAATACAACAAAGTCTCTGAAGTTCTGCCTTACCACAACAGTGGGTACATGCGTAAACTAGAACAAGGAAAATCTTTGAATACAGATACCCAAAAACTTTTAAATGTGTCAAAAACCATGTATTGCCTGCCCACTCTGTCATTCCAGAGAGAGGTGCAATTCTGAGAAACATACAGTGAAATCCTGACTTGAATAATACCGCTCAAGGGGTTTTTTTTCTGTGCTGCTTGTGAAGTCTCCATCTTTCCACTGACTTTAGCTATGCTCACTCCACTTGTCATTTCACTGACAGGCCAGCCTAGTATGTTTAAAGAAAATGTGCTGTGTGCTGTCACTATAAATGGTAAACAAACCAGCCAAAACCGCGTATCATGTGTAAATGAAAATGTTTCCATGTCTGCATGATCGGGATCAAGAACATTTGTGAAATATGCTGTTAAAGCTATTCCTCAAATACTATACTGGGAGCAATAGTATATTTTGAGTTTCAAACTCTTTCTCCAGCATTCATCTGAAATAATTACATGGAAATGAAGTAGCAATCAATAACTATGAATATCAGTAGCTGTGGATTGTACCATGTTGTATGCCTGCTTTAATAAAGATATATGAAGAACAGATATAGATAGTTTATACATTTTTGTAGTTTCTTCTGAGGCTCCTGGTAGATCTGAACTGGAATTTAGCAGTTCTTCATGTGGCCTCATCCTCCTGCACCTGGAGTGCATGAAAAGCTCAGACTCTAATTGACCAAGATGACTTTTAAAATGTAAATAGACATAAATGCAGAACAATTTCTGAAGTTTTGTAAAGTGTGTGATAGATACACTTTGCTCTGTCTTGAATATTGTTATGCATGATAATTTACAGTGGAGAGAGTGCTATTTTGAAAAGTATAGATAGATGTTAAGTGGATAGTTCTGAAATCTGGTCATAATAGTGTAAATTTTGTCACTGTTAACTTTCTCACTCCATTATTAGAATCTTTACAGCATCCGAGTATGCCCCACAGCTGGTATTGTTCAAATTGCTAACAGTAAGTTAGATCTGCTGTCATGCAAAAGCCACTCTCATATTATTCCAAATTTCAAAATAAGTTATAGCTCACATGTGAAAATTGCTTGTATAATTTTGAAATAAGTTAATGCAAATTGCGATCTTAGAGATGTTAATTTTTTTCTTGCCCTTGTGAAATAACTTTCTGAATTTAAATTTATAGACTCTGAACTGTGACCCATGTTAGCTGAGGGAGAGATTTAGACATGTTTGGTGCAGGTGTAGACTAATGTGTCATGCAATCTGTGTGACTATAGGTTAGTCATGCCCATTAGTTTTCCTTAAAAATTTCATCTTTTAATGTAGGAAATATGGTTTGACTTTAGATTTTGTTTGTATCTAGTAGCACTTAATCCTCTAGATTAAGTTTTTCGAGTTTTGCTTGATGCTTTTCTTTCCCTTTTTATGTGGTTTGCTACGTAATTGGTGTTGTAAAAAGCAACACAACTTCTGTTACACCTACCAGTTTCTCCTCTGGGTAGGCAGCATTGTAAATTATTAAGTAGAACTACAGACAGTGTCATGATAAGTTTTAATGTGACAGTGAAGTGAGAGCATTGATCTTATGTAATTTGAGTCAGAAAAATCTGAACAGGTAAACTATTTGTAACTTCTTACAGCTGAATAGGAACATAAGTAATATTAGTAACAGAAAAAAGGCCATCTGGTCCAGCTTGCCTGAGTTTGTTTGACTGGTTGATCATAATCTCAACCATCTGCTTTTCCACTGAGCTCTGCTTCACCAGCCTTATCCTATTCCAGAAACAAATGTATCTGTCTCTTGTACACCTTTATAAATCTTTCCTTATAACTTTGAATATTCAGACCTTATGTGGTCTTATGGCACAGGAGATCCGCAAAGTCTCAGAAGACACCAGAGCTGGTAGGTTCTCTATGCTCAACAAATGCACAGAAAGAAGAGTTCCCAATCTAAGGTTTGTAATTTAGTTTCAGAGAAAATATGTGGATGATTAGAAGAGTGTTGTGATAGAATTAGATGAACATCTTTATGGTGATATGATTGCCTCTGCCACTTACAAAATGCAGATCTTAGTCTTGGTTTTAGGTTTGAAAACAGACACCTGTGCTATTTATAATCTGTACTGACATCCTGTTAAAACATTTAATATTATTTCATCCAAGTTTTATTAAGGCACTACTGTTTTTCTTGTAATTTTGTGGGGGGTCGGGGGATAAGGAGAGTATTTATTACTTAAACTACAGTTTTTTGGGGAGTAGCATAGGGAAGTAAACAACAGTCCTGTGAAATAAAATTTTTGTTCTATAAACTAAAGAAAAAAGAAATCTGTTATTCTGCCCATGTCTTTCAATTACCACTTGCTTTATCAAACACACTGCTTCTCTATGGCAGTGGATAAATAAGTGGGAATGTGATTAAATGGGATTAAGATTATCTAAGCAGTCAAATAATAGTTTGATTGGTTTCTGCAAAATCATCTTAATCTTTATATCCTTCAGGGTCTTTATAGACATATGTGAATTTACTTTCTTGATGTGTTTCAGCAAATAAATCTAAATAAGGTTTGCTTGTGTTTCTACAATCCTTCCCCCCCCACCTCCTGCTTTTCTTTTTTTGTTTCTTCTTTTCCCCTACTTCTGTCTGCCTGGAGGTGAAATAAAGAAGGTTCCTGTGTAATAGCTGTTCTCTTTGATGTTGTGATACTGGAACCTGTAAGTTATACTTGTTTGATTATCTAGGTCCTGATTCCCTCCCATAAGCTCCTAGCAATTCCTCTGGGGTTTTGGCTAAAGAATATTCTTAGCCTGGACTTGCTCCTGCAGTTGTGCTCTGCCTCCCTATGGCCATTGTTTTGCTGCCACTGAATGTTTCCTGGCTGGGAAGCTGAAAAGAAAAACCACTTCATCCATTGCTGGGGCCTTCTACCGAAGACTGTAAGTTAGTGCTGGGATGAATACAGGATAGTTGTTTAACTTACAAATTTTGAAAGCTCCCATGCTGGGTGTAGAGATAATGGATACTGGCGTGTACATAAAATACCCTATGAAATTATAAATAAATGCTTACTGTTCGGTATTTCTTAACACACTGTAAAACATTGTGCATACAAGTATGTTTTCCATAAAAAAATCAACACTTTTCAGATAAAGAAAAAGATTCTCTATTTCCCTCTCCACCCCTGCTAATAGTAGGAGGAGATTGGCTGTAGAATAACAGGATTTTTTGGGTAGACTAGAGTTACGTTTGGCACAATCTGTCTAAAGAAGCCAACAGCACACTCATTTTGGGTCAGTTCTTTTATCTAGCAATGGATTTTAACCAGAAATCTCACAACAGCAAAAACTCCTCCTATTTTTAGATTGAAAATAAAATATCCTACCCTTGCCAGATAGTAATGACACTTTATAAAATAGAGGAGCCTATTTTTCTTAGGCAGATCTGTTTCTTATATACAATTTTAGAGGTTGAGGTAACTCTGCAGTCTAGTACCCTTCCCTTCATATCTTTAAAGCTGATTTTTGTGTATTGGGAAAGTACAAAGTACTGCATTAAGCTTTCTAGCTTGTTTTATAGCTTAGAGAAAACAGATAAAGGATAAAAATAGTAAGTGGGTTATGTTAAAATGTCATAACTAATCAGTAAAAAAATCATTATTTTCCATACTTGTTATTTTCTGTCTCTGAAATCCTTTCCTTTCTGTTAGCTCTGGTACTAATTATCCAGCCGCTGGCTGTTGGCCTTTAAAGTCAGAAAATGCAACATCATTCAGGAGACATGTGTCTGCAAAACCCAGTGAGCATGTAGGAGGAGTGCCTTTACAGGTCAAGTGCTATAGCTGTTCTTTGACAAATCAGTCTGAATTAGCATCACAGGCGCCTCCTGGTATTCCTGCTCGCCCACACCTCTGGCTTCATCTGTTAGCTGCTAGTGTTGCCAGCCATCGTTTTGCACTTCCAGACCTGCAATCTGTTTCTGTGTTCCCTGATTGTTCTGGAGTACCTTTGGCTCCCCAGACATCAGTACCAGAACTTATGGCACACATTGAAATGAGTTCTTTATCTGAAACTCTACTGTGTGTGGCTTCACCTGTCTTCAGCTAGTAATCATTTATCAATATTTTGTGGGAAGAGGAAATAGAATATAAAGTAACTTCTCTGACTGAAAGCTCAAGTTCAAAACTTAGCGCTAGTAGCAATGAGCACGCACGTAAAAGGCTTTCTTAAAGGCTGTTTCATGCCTTTTTGGCTAAATGCAATCATGCTGCTGGTACCTGTATCCCCATGGATGGTTCCAGTGTAAATGCTTAATTGTGTAGTCCTAGTTTAGGCATATATCTGTTCCTTGCTGAAGAGACATGGTAGGAAGTGGTGGGAGAGGAAACCCTGAAGATAGCATTTTGGCACTAGAGGCATCATCTAGATAATCCTAGCTGGCACAGGTAGGGGTGGGTTCTACTAAGAGCTCTACCAAGATAGGTTCCAGTTTGGTGGGGTGTGGTGGCAAGCTCATATTCCCCCTTTCTTCTTCACATTTAAATTGGTGCTGCCTGCTTTGACAGTTGCCTGTGTTCTGCTCTCTTTATCTAATCTATCTGTCTAAATGACTTCTATGTCCCTCTTATTAGAATGATAAATGGTAAAGGCTATTAAAGTTTCAACGTGCTTAATAGCGTCCAGAACCAATCTGTTGTACGACAGACGTAGCAATAGGTAATTACTTGATGCACACATAGGATCTATGGTCAACTATGTGCTTTTAGGAATGGGAGTGTAGTGTAAGTACTGACAACACTGGTCCAAATTTAGTTGGTGGAAGGGCAGGTTTCTTTTTCTACACATCCGATATGCAATAAACTGTATGGCTACCATATACAATGGAGCTATCACTGTTTAATAAGCACATGGTATCCATTACTATATTGGTTCTTTTAATTTCTCTGAGAAAGAATTTGACACTTGTAAAACAAATGTGTAAATAAATATGAGTGGCTAATCTCACTAAATACCTGAACTTGACTTCAAAGGGTTAAATGTCGTTTGTTTTGAATTGAAAGCTATATAATGAACTTGTTTCAAAATCTGTTAAAGTATAATGGATATTTTTCAAGTGAATTCACTAAGTTTTGGATCAGGTCCATAGAAAGTACAAAATTTATGTGCATTGCCTAAAGTTTAAGGGAGGTGGTGTGCCTTGATCTCCCCCAGCCTTTCTCAATATCTCTGTAAATTTCAATAGATTTGTTTGCAAATCTAGTCTGCATTTCCACACATCTATCATTCAGGAACTTGGCTTAATAAATCACCTAAACACTCTGGAAGAGAGGAGAGCTAATTCCTCTTTTATACCGGCATAATTCCTTTGACTTTTCAGTGTTAATTCTTACTGTATCTAGTTTGGAAAAATGATCAATCAAATAAATGAATGAAGGAATTCAACCTAAAAGGTAAAAGAGTTAAATGAAGGGGCCATGGATATTTCCTTTGAAAGAATATGTTTATGCTTTTGGGTTGGAAGACTTTAATTCATTCCAGTTAGCCCTTTTTTATTCTCTCCCTCTCCCTTGTGTGTGTGTATTTCCCCAGCATTCTTTGAATGTATTGTTCTGAGGGGCAAAATAGTAAGATTAATGTGTATGAGCTAGTATTAGTAATTGTTTTCTTCCTAATATCCTACAGCTTTATGTTGCTTTAACGTATGCACATTCAGAGTTTTTGAACATTGTGGGAAAAGGTTTCACTGGTATCCATTCTTGCCATTAAAGTGCTTCCCATCTGAATATTGCCTGCCAAAGTATGTGGTATCCTGCAGAGCAAGAGGATGAGGACATAGATTGCAATGAAGCTGAACAGTTTGCACTTCCTAATGGTGACACCAGACATCAATCTTTTGTAAAGACAGCCCCGAATACAGGAGAATGAGAACTCTCACCCACACTCCCCCACACAAAAAAAAACAAAAGGAGAATTATCTTCTCTTTTTTTTTCCCCATTTCATTCCAGCAATTTCCTTCTAAGATCCTCCAAGATGAATACGTTCTCAAATTGCATACGCTGACATTTCAGTGGATGAGACACTTTTGGGGAAGGAAAAAAAAATAAAAGGAAAGAACTGAAATAATTTATTTTTTTTTAGGTTTTCTGAAGTAACTTTTTTTTTTTTTTTAAGAATTTATTTAATTTAGTCTCAGTTTTCTTTTTATCATCAGGCTAATGAATACAGTGCTAATTCTGTAACAGTTAATGCATTTCACACTTTTATACCACACTTTGACATCAGTATTCAGTAACACCAAGTTATATTATACAGGTTGGCAAAAGTTCAGAACTAAAGATTGCCAGTGCTGTAATCAGCAATATTTGGGGAGGCTTGAGTCAAGTCTGCAGCTTGTATAAAGTGGCACAGATCTATAGAAGTCACTTTGCTCCAGCTGCTGGGGATCTTCTCCTTTACAGAGAAATTTGTTGCAGGTTTTATTTTAATATCTAAACCTAATTTCACCAACAGAATGATTTATAGTTGTGAAATTAATGAGCCGTATGCACCTCTTTGTAGTAAAAAAAGGTGCAGAAAGAGAGAAGTGCTGCAAAAAGTTTCTATATCAATGAGTTGCAGAAGTTAACATATACTGTGTCACTCAGTCAAGAGGCTGTGAGGGTGTACAGTGGATAAACCTTGCCATTAGCAGAAGGAACCCTCACTAGAGAAAAGGTAGTTGAAAAAACTTGATGCCTACATTGGTGGGAAATGTTTGATAGGGTTTGGGACAGGGTTCACAAAGAGGATTTTATGCTATGGTGTAGTTATCCCTGAAATTGTCATGGCAGCAATTTATTTTTTGGTACAAATCTGAGCTGTTTTGACACTTCTACACCTAAAGAGTCTGCTGTGAAAGCCTTAACAACCGGAAAACAGGATACACAAATCAAGCCTTATACACACATGAAAGAGACAAGTGAAAGTGTAACAGCTGCTGCCGTCATGTTTCCTCTCAATCTGGAGACTCATATCTTTGCTACAGAGATCATCCAGAGCTCAGGCAAACAAAGCTGTTACCAGCTGCAGAGCTTCTCCAAACAACTAGAGCACTTCAACAATTGGCTTTAGGAAGATGTGAGAAACAGGTTGGTTAGGCAAGTTGTAGCAGAATTTGTGTGAGACACCTGCTGTGGACTGAAAGACTTGCCAAATGTTTCACTTTTTTCAGAGTTTACATATATACACGGTACTAAGACTTCATTCCTTCTTCTGTGTTTTAATTCATCTTTTGAATTTTTCCCATTTGTGTAAGTATCCAAATCCAACATTTGCGTGCTAAAATTGCTTTGGTTCATCTATCTTCTCAAGATCTTTTCACACAAAGGAATGCACATTCATTTTCTGTCAGAACTATGAGTGAAGTCAGAGATTCAGTCACTGTTAATTAATTTCTGAATCTTACTTCATAACCTTTATTTCTTTATGGTTTTCCATGGTGAGAGACTGTTCAATTCCTGGAAACTGTATGAAAAGCTCACAGGCTGTGGGTTAGGACTCTCCTAATGTAATTAACTGAGATTCTTTCTCTGGTTTGTGTGAATATAACTGTGCTGCATGAAGTTTGACCCGTGCAGCTTAACTTCCAAAAGAGCTGTTCCTGCTGGAAGAGTCTGAGTATTTGGGAATGCTGAGGCTTTTTCTAGCCTTTCCATTGATGTCCCATGCTTATGAGATGCCAGGAAATAACACAGGGCACATACAGGTTGAAAGGACCATTATTTTTGACCTGGCCAATCTCTGCTTTCCTAACCACATGATATCTTAAATATTTTACATATTCAGAAGTGTATCTAAGTATAATTCACAGCCCCCCAGATTCTTGCTGAGAGGGGATATGATCTGGCCTGTTGTTTGTTCTGGGTAGCATATGTAATACTTTGGCTTATCTTGATTCTTCCCACGTTTCCCTAGACCGTTCTGCATCTTAAATTTTGCAGATCTTATTGTGGATTTTTTGTGTGGGAGAAGATTTGTGTTTTCAACTGGTATGGCAGCAGATCAAGCAGGAGGTTTTGGCTTGTGCACAGATTCTGGAGGCAGGTTTTGTAGAAGGTTTCTCTGGTTTTTGGCTTTTAAGCCATGGGAGCATATACCATGTATTTCTTGATTACAAGTTCACCCACTCACTAAATAGTTTGCTGACCACATACAGTAATGTAAGAAGAGGGCTGAAAAACAGATAATCCTGAACAAAGCTCAGAAAAAGCACATCTCAATTTCCTAATTAAGCTGCTGGATTGTGATTATGTAAGATACAGGTTTGACACTGGTTTTGTGACATGCTGTATGATTGTCTATCCTGGCTTTATGTGCAAAATTACCAAAGAGGTTTAGATAACACTGAGGCTTTAAAGATTCTTCTGAGTTGTTCCACTTCTCCTGACATGCCAACTCAGTGAGCAATGGCTAATATAATCCAAACAGTGGTGGAACTCCTACTTCCTTAATGCTGAGAACTGGTCTGTGTCAATTCCATGCACAGATAGGTGCTTCTCAGTAAAAAAAATAGAGTTAAGAAAATTGTTGGATGGTCTATAGTGAATTAAGTCTAATTCACCACTTGAACTCAGATCTCTTTATGGCCAGTGTTTTGATTTACATATGTGATTGTCTTGAGAGTACAAAATCTTGACACTCACTTTAGCCAAGCCCACAACGTAAGAAAAAAGTGTCTTAAGAAAAAAAGGAAAAAAGTGTGCATTTTCCTGTATACATGCTCCTTAGTGTGTGGTATATAACAGAGCCTTCCAGAAAAAATTCCTTGGATCTAATCCTGTTCTCATTAAACCCGCACAGCTCTACTAGCGTAACTGAGGAAAGAATTTTTCCTATAAGAATTATATTTCTAATAAGCAGGAAGCAGAGTCCTTTGGCAAATTACCTATCCTGCAACTCTGAGCCTTTTGGCAAACCACCTATCCTGCAACTCTGACTGAAAAACACTAAAACGAAAACCTAAAGCAGAATTGGCTTAGAATACTCACAAAAGAGGGGCTACACCACAACAAACTGAACAGGGGAGTTGCACACAGAGCATATCTACTTCAATTGTGGGGATGATAACTTTTCTGTGTAGGTAGATTTCTGTTTTTTACTGCGAAGTGGAATGGAATCTAGCATAACTTCCCAATTTTAATAATGGCATCCACTCTGGTCCCAAAACACAGGTTTTTTTAGCCAACTTTTATTAAAAAAATCTGATAATTGTTCTTTCCAGTAACAAAATTTAAGTGGTGCTCTATCTCAGCGGTAGTTTATCTAATGCAAGTGTAGAATCCAACAGGGAATGAGATTCTGTGAAAAAGCCCTGCATGGGAGGAGATTTATTTAAATTCTTAAAAAGCATCAACAGAACATTAAATTGGAAGAAGCTGTTGACTCCCTTGAAGGCAGAAAGAGCCTGCAGAGAGACCTAGACAAGTTAGAGATATTGGCAATCACCCACATGAAGTTAAACAAAGACAAGTCCTGGATTCTGCACCTGGGACTGAACAACCTTGGTTGTGCATAGAGGCTGGGGAATGAGAGGCTGGAAATGGACCTGGGGGTTCTGGTCAACAGCAAGTTGAATGTGAGTTAGCAGTGCCCTGACCCAGGAGGGCCAACCCTGTCCTGCGAGGCATCAGGCAAAGCATCACCAGCCGGTCAAGGGAGGGGATTGTCCTGCTCTACACTGTGCTGATGTGGCCTCACCGCAAGTCCTGTGTGCAGTTTTGGTCATCATAATGTGAGAAAGATACAAAGCTATTAGCATCCAAAGGAGGGCTACAAAGATGGTGAAGAGAATTGAGGGGAAGCCATATGAGGAGCTGAAGTCACTTGGCATGTTCAGCCTGGAGAAGAGGAGGCTTAAGGGAGACCTCATCACAGTTACAACTTCCTCATGAGGGGAAGCAGAGGGGCAGGCACTGATCTCTTCTCTCTGGTGACCAGTGACAGGGCCCATCATGAAGCTGTGTAAGGGAAGGTTTAGGTTAGATATTAAGAGGAGCTGCTTCACTCAGAGAGTGGTGAGCACTGGCACAGGCTCCTCAGGGAAGTGGTCACAGCACCAAGTCTGGCAGAGTTCAAAAAGCTTTTGGGCAATGCTGTCAGACACAGGGTGTGATTCTTGGAGCTGTTCTGTGCAGGGCCAGGAGCTGGATTTGATGGGTCCCTTCTGACTCAGGGAATTCTATGATTCTGTGAACAGATCAATTAGAACCAGGCAGGAAGGTAGCGAGTAATCAAACAGCTGGGGGGTTTTGTGCATAAGAAAAGCTAATAGTTTAGTAGATAAATTCTTTAAATACTAAGTATTATTGTTTATCTTTGTAGGGAAGGTTGAAGTGCATAGAAAAGAAATGACTGAAAAATTTACCTTCTATGCCATTTTTCTTTCCTCAGTTGTCCTGGGGTTTCTACTAATTCTGACTGGAGAAAAGATGGTGATCCCTTTTCAATTGCTTTAGGTAAACACAGCACAGAGTACCTACCTCTGAAACCCTGCAGGTTACAGCTGCTGTAGGAAGCAGCAAACTCCCCACTGGGGTCAGTGAGGATCACACCATGGGCAAGGGGCTTCTTTGCACATGCTTGGCTTTGTGAACTTCATTGTAGTGCGGTAATCCATAGCATGGTATATGTAATTTTGCTATCTTTTAAGTTTCTGGCTAGATAGATTGTAGTTCCGTTCCTCACTGAATACTGAAGGTACGTAGTCTTGTAAAAGATAGCAAGAATAGCAAAACTCAATGCACCTGTTTTTCTAGCTACAGTCAGTGTTGACTAAAAGAGAATGGAAACTTTACATGATTCTTCATCTGTATTTTTTTCCACATTACTTTAGAGCCAGGTCTTAAAAAGCTGTATGCATAAACCCCAGATATTTTATTTAAAAGCTCCTATCTAATCTGTTTTATTCACTCAAGATTCATCAAATTTTTACCATTTCACTGAGTTTGATGATTTTGTAAAATGGCTGTGTTCATTGACATCACTTTTTAAAATGACTACAGGGTTTTTTTGCCATATGTTTTCTCCTGTTGTTAATCAAAATGTGTTGGACTGTGGAAATCACTTAAAACTACAGAAATGAACAAGAAAAAAAATCTCATTTTGACCTCCCTGTACTTAAAGAGGAATCTTATGTGCATGATGACCATTTTCTACTACCACAAAAGAAATACTTCAGAAGTAGTGAAATATGGCCCAGGCATTGGATCTGTCGTGGAGACTCACAGAAAGGGACTTGATTAGTAGTGAAAAATTAATTTGAAATTTTTAAAAAATAAGGCTAAGTAAAATCATCAGTTGCCCTACCAATATGATTGTGAAAGTGTGTGAAACATTACATTTTTTCTGTTAATTAGGAGGAGGAGGGAAGGAAGAAGTGCAAAAGGCTAACATCAATAACCTTCCTTCTTTTTGGAAAACTCAGAAAAGAAGATCAAATGGGACTGCTGCAAAAAGCCTGGCTCCAGTGTCTTGATAGCCAGTGCTTCACTGGTGCTATAAGGCTACTATTAGGTTCCCCCAAAGCCTCTGCTTCTCCAGGCCACTTTCCTCAGCTTCTCATTTTCTTTCTTATATCACCACAATTCATATATTGAACTAATGCTAAAATGGAAAATCTTCATTTTCCTTTAGAATTAGTTTTAAGATACAAATCTCTCAACTGCTTGGAGCTCACTGATTTTATCAACTGCAAGTCTGACTCTGAGATGACTTTATGGAGACTTAAAAAGCTAGAGTGAAAATGGAGGGCCTGTTCTTCATGTAATTTCTGTGTAGCACCAATTTTCTTTCCTTCCACACCAAGCTACATGGCCTCATTTATTCTCTGTTGGGACTACATGCTGATTCTTCTACAGTTTAAATTGGATGACAGAAGAAAATAATAATCAATTCAGTACAATGGTAATAATAATGTATTAAACAGCAATTAACTCCCGCAGCAAGATGCAGTAGCTCTGCTCTTCCCCAGATGCATATAGCTCATCAGGTCTCCATCTGTTAGCAGGAGCCTGGAGGATGCCACACCAGGAAAGGAGGTCCTTGCTGTGCTAGATTATAATTTGTTTAACTTTCCTCACAGCTACATGAAAAGGAAATTCCACCTTTATCTTCAGTTATAGTTCTTCATGATAGTAGAAGATGCAGAAGTTTTCCAAGACCTGAATGGGTGTAGTTCTCAGGAACTTAAAGTGGTCCTGCTGTGAGTAGGAATTTGGACTAAAGACTTCCTGTGTTTCTCTCTAGCCTGAATTATCCTATGATTCTATGATGTTCACTTTCCTGAATTAAAAATATTTTGTTGTGCATAACTATCATGGTTATCTATTTTTTAAATTGTATTTACCAATCACACTTGAGTTATGAAACGTCAAAAATTCTATTTGATCATTGTCTTGATGGCTTCTCCAATTATATCACCTACTTTTTTCCTGTGGCTTCACAGTAGAATTTCACTGGAAGGTTCTGTAAAATGCAGTAATACTTTCTGTTTTCTACACAGATTTTTTTTTGTTTTGTTTAAATCTGTGTTGGAATTCGGTGTATCTCAGTCTTGCTCTCTTTACTGGTCATTATGTAATAATACATATGAGAAAATGCATGTGAGAAAGTCTTTTATAATTGCGTCCTCATTCAAATAATTTTTGTCATTTTCTTTCAAGTTACCATCACTAGGAATGAAAAAGTGAAACCAAATCTCTTCTCTAGGCACATAAAATTTTGTTTCTGTTGTGGGTACTTGGTGAGCACTCAGCTGTATTTCTTGAAGAATGATAGATCTGTTTCTTACATGTAAGAGATGTCTTTTAGGCATTATGATTGTAATATTTTTAATGTACTAATGATTATAGACTGAGTTTTGGGGTGATTTATTTCACACTTTTTCATGATGTTATTCTTTTTCATCAAGTAAAAAGTTATTGATGATCAATTTCTTCAGATAAATATTTAGTACAAAAATTATTTCTGATCATCAACTCTGCCTATTTTGAAAAGAAATTTGACCCAGTCTGTGCCATTGGTGTCATCAAGAATAGGATTAAGGAGCAGGATTTAATTCACTTAGCTTTAACAGAAGAAGTCACAAATAGCTTTAGCAGTTAAATTACTTGTGACGGAATTGTTTGTTTATGTCCCTAATATTCCTGTGGTATATCTTTGAATAATAGATCATTTAAGCTGACTTGCACATCTGAAAGACTAACATTTTGCCAATATTCAGTTACGTTATTCCATATATTTGTTAGTGTAAGAGGCAGTTTAATTGAAAAATGAATCCTAATAAAATGCCTTTTTAGTAATTCATTTTGAAAACCATTTGACCTTAACTACAATGAACGTGGACTGTAAAAATCATCATAGATTCCCTTCCTTGAACTTTTCATAATGCTGAAAAATGACTGAGGGAAAGGAGCAAGATCCTGTTACTGTACTGTGTTTGAACAGCTGTACTTCATTGAGTGGAGGCTTGTGTTACACACAGTTTGTGATAGGAAGTAAATGCTTTTAAAACAACTAAGGAGACAGGTCTTTAACCTCCACCTTTTCAGATGCTTTGTTCACTCATTTAGCTTCTGTCGAGGTCTTGGGAAACATTTCAAATACAAATTATTATTGAATACTGAAGCTCACCTGAATAATTCATTTCCTAATGAGCTCATTAGGCGGAGATGCACTGAGATGACGTTGGGGTTTTTTTTGATTTTTTTTATATTAATTCTTAATATAGTGAACACTCGTTCCTTCAGACACAAATGCATTTAAAGAAGAAAGAATTCTCAGATTCAGTGTTAAGTGTTTAATAGCTTAATATAGCTGAAATTACAACTTTATTTCAGCAATTGTATTTTCAAGAACTTAGAGGACATTCAAAAAGATTGCCATGGAAATTACCAAATTGTCAAAATTAATTCGATTTAAAATTCTCAGTTTCTAGCACACAAGACTGTTGCTCCTGTTACAAGACCATCTAGTCCCCTGAAATGATGAAGATACCTTGAGATTCATTAAGCGGACGTTTTGGCATCACTTTACGTTGCAAGTACATGCTAATCACCAGACCTAAACTATTTGATGCAAACTTGGCACCAGATAATTTCAGGACTTTAAATACATGTTATAAGATTGTTCTGGGAATGTGATTTTGATACCCACCCGCCAAAGTCACTTTTCTAATGTCTTTGGTGAAGCAAGTCAGTGGCGATGGGAGTATGCTGCTGGTGGACAACCAGTCCACTTTTAATTTCTGTAATCAGGCCTTGTGTGTACTTCATCCCTTGAAATACATGAGACCTTAAAGGTAGGTTTATGCTAAACAGGCATTATTTGGGCTGCTTTGATCATACGCCTCTTCCTTTTTTCTTGTAATTAAGGTAATCCTCATAGCTATACATTTGATGGCAGTGAATATTTCTGTCTTAATTTCCCACTTCAGACTGGCCAGATATCACTATACAGTGCAGAGAGGCCACCCAGATCTGCTTTTAAATGAGAAAATGCCCTGATATATAATCAGGATTTTGAAGTATTCTTCACTTCAGTGCATTAGAGATATCATGCCTTCAGAGGCCAGGACTGACACTGGTTTTGCCTTTTTTCTAGCAATATTTTTTTTTTTTTTTATTTTATTTTTTTTTAGCTGTAACAATAGAGCCACTTCTCTCCTTTGGCTGGGTCAAGGGTTCCCAGCAAGCATCTGTCTGTTTTTCCATTTGTCACTAGTGGGTAGGCAATGGATGTGTTTTGTGGTCTGTGGTACAACTGGGTTGAAGATTCATGCATTCCAGAAAAATGTCAGCAAAAAAAATGTCAGCAAAAAAACTGATACCAGTTAGGTTGTTTAAATTTCATGCAAATAAATGCATAAGATATTTGGAACATTTCGTCTACCGTTCTACTCTTGAAATATAACAAATGCAGGCATGAGAGCATCCTCAATCCCTGTCCCTCTGAATCCCATAACAGAGCTCCTATTGACTCATTTTATCAGGACTCAGCTCAGGCTTTCTTGCTGTTTAATTGTCATCTCACATATCCTTCTGCTCTTCCAGCAATGGTTTTACTTCCTGCCACAGCCTCGCCTTCCTCTGAATGAAGTTTGCACTGACTTGTGTCCAGTGACAGACATGTAGCCCAGCCTACCCAAACTCAGCTTTGAGCATTACGTTTTATCACCTACTGTACCATGGTAAAATAGCAACTGTAAATTAGGGGATTAGTTGCTTTTAGCTTAAGAAAAAAGGCCTTGGGAAACGAATGTTGCTTGGTTCTCTAGTACAAACCTCATTAGAAATTATGTGTTTTGCAGAGGTTAATATACTGTGGGCTGCACACCAAGTACACCACAGTTCTGAAGATTACAACTTATTCACAGCCTTGAGACAATCTGTACTGCAGAAATACACCTCCTGGGTAAGTTGCAAAAGATTTGACAAACAGTATAAACAGGATTTAGTAAAAGGGAAAACATGGTGTTTTCCTTCAAAAAAACCCAAAATTTTTTAAAAGATGTTTGAAAGCACAGAAGGTGAAACTGAAGAATCTGAGAATCATAGGCTTTAAAGTAATATTCACTAATGTTTGTACAGCAAACTTGAAAACAGCTACAGTAGTTAAGTTAAAGAAGACTAATTATATAACCATGACTTTATATTTTCATAACTTTTTGAGTGGAATGGGGAATTTTTTTCATTCAGGTATTCATGCATAAGTATAGGATACTACTTGAGAATATGTCCGTATGACTAAAAGAAACAGGGAGAGAAATCATTGTTAAAAATTGCTTTGGACATGCAAATATGGTTATTTGTCTCTGCTCTTTCACGTTGTGTCAGTACTCTAGTAGGTAAGAGCAGTATGTAATTACTTTTTCCCAGTGTTATTTCAGATACAATTTATTTGAAATGGTGAGCTGTGTACACATGCAAAATAAATTGAGTATTCATTTACAGATCTAAAAATGTGTATTTCCAAATGCATTCATAAATGTAACATAATATTTAGGGTTTAGTTCTGGGCCCAGGATAACTGCTGATTTTCTCAGTTGTGCTCTAATGTTCTCTTTTGACTCTGCTTTTTCACTCAAATTGTAGTTTGTCTAGTTCTTGTTTTTTATTTTAAAATAATATTTGAATTTTCAGAATTAGAGTTCAAAACGAATATTCTTTGTATCTACATATATAAATAATTACATACAAAATACATACATATAATTATATATTTAGATTATATATTTTATATATTATTTTATCTAGATAGATATTTATATATACTCTCCAATGAGGTATAATATGGGTGACGAAGGAAATCCACAGTCCTCTGGCAATCTCTACCTCCAACCCGTGAACAAATGACTCAAAGTCAAGAGTGTGTGTTCACACATGCCAATCCATTAACTTCAGTGAAGTTAGTCTGGATTTATGCTTACAGAACTGAAAATGGACTTAGTCTGTTTTTGACAAGTGTTTTAAGTGCATATATAATTAAATTAATTAAAAGTGCCAGGCTACAAGAAAATGGCTAGTTCTTCTGAAAATCATGAAGCAGTACTATTTTTTAAATTTGTTCCTTAAAGTCTTATGTATAAATTCTTGGTTTTTATTTATTCAAAAAATAATCATCTGATGTTAATAAGAGTGCCTAAAATTTAAATTACTGTAATGAACAATAGTGGAAAGGATGCATCTCTGTGACAACTCTGCTTCCTCTGTAAATACTGCTATGTTAAAGATTTAACCTTGGCCCATTTACCCTTTGGGACCATATGTGCAAGGGCTTAACAAAAACAATAATTCAAAAGAGACAAAATGCCTGTGTATACATATGAGTGTGTGCATGAGCACTTTGTCTGCCTGCATGATTTTGAGGATGATAGTTCAGAAAGCATAAAATATTCAGGAAGACCAAGATGTCTGGCCACCTTGGATTCCAAAGACCATCCTTAGGATCCCACTGGTAGCACTTGGAAATAATATATATGCATTTAAAATTAATTTGCTTTGTGCAAAGGGAAATGAACCTAGGAATCCATTGGACTTTTGTGTACAGTGTTTTTTCCCACCAAATATTTGGTATTAGCCAAAATGTGTGGTTAATGTACATACTGTTTTGCCTCCTCCCAGAATTTTTGAAAAATATGCCACCTCTCTTTCTGCAAAATCTTACTGTGCATGATCACAGTTTTTGCTAATTCTTACTGAACTGCTATATTTGGACTTCCAGACTTGTCCAAAACTGTGAATGGATCTGCCTTGAGGCTAAAACTCAGTGAAGCCTTTATTTACTCCCTCAGAGTGAGCTGATTGTTGAATGTGTGTTGTGCTGTTGAATGCAGCTTGACATTCAGTTTTGTGGAGAGTGTGAGAAAGTTGTGGTGGATGGTGTGGAATTGTGGGACTGCTCTGCTGCCAGTTCTGTAGTGTTTTAAGTTAAACACTGTAAGATAAATAAATCAACATATTAATCTATGTGGGTTTTGCTCAAGCTAATAGAAAAGACGTGAAATGAAAGAGAATTGTAAAATGTGCTTGACAATCAGTGGTGTGAGGTGTAGTCCTGAATTTGGAACCCAACGTGCAGTGATTCATATTGTTTGCATACACAGAGTTTCTGGTTCTCCAGTGGAGGGGCCCTAGAGAAGCAAATCTACTGTAAAGACTGAAAGATTGTGTTGAAGCCCTTTTTGTGGGGAAAAAATGTAGGAAAAAAAAAGTATGGTAATTTTAAGAAGAAAATAGCAAGCTAATGCAAGATAATGCTATATAAATTAATATATAAGTGATGAAATACTAAGTCAAAGTGCAGTTGTGAAAGGAGAGATTTGCACATGCACCTTGAAAAACCTCTGATTTAATGCTTTTGAGTACCAGTTCTCGACTTTCCTCCAGGGGTAAGATTTAATTGCAAATATTAGATCCATAATAATTTGATAGCTTTAGACTATACATTTAGATAAAGGATTGAATTATGGCTTGATATAAAAGCAGTGGAAATATCTATATATAAATCTGGAAAGGGAATAGGTGACACAGTTCTTTTCAGCATAGTCAGAAAGTTCACTTCTTGTCTGCCGAGGAGTCTGCCAGGTCTGGGATCTGTAAGAGATGTTTATTTTTTTTATCCTTGCCTTTAACTCCTGCAGGTTCCTCACACAAGTTCATGCCCACAGAGGCCAGCTGTCGGCAGCTGTCCTGCAGCCCCCACGCCCCGCAGCCCCTCCGCGGCTGCATCGCCAGGTGGCCCCAGAGACCCGGCGTGCAAATGGGGCGGCTCAGCGCAGGAAACAGCGCTCCTGCTAAACCTCAGCAGTTTCAATTCCTTCCCTTTCTGTAGTGGAAGCGTTTATAAGCTTCTACTTACAAATGAGCGGGAGAAAGGTAGAGATGCCCACATCGGAGAGTGTGCAGTGGACATGCACTCTTCCAAAGGGGCAGTGCCTGCAGCACGGAGGCAGCTGCAGTGCGGCAGCCCCATTGCAAAAATCCCTCTCCACCCCCTCACCGGGTGCCTTTCCCATCGGCTGTTGTGGCACCTTCTCAATCTCTGCTGCTGAATCCACAAGTGAGAAAAGAGCTGTGAGTGTAATAAACGTTTTTCTGCAGTTTTGACCAGAAATTCCATCTTGGAGCCAGGAAAGCTTTTTCTGTACAGATTAGAGAAAGTTGGTACATTCCCATGAAACGTTTTGATTTGGTGAATTGGCATTTCCAGTGAAAAATTATTTAATGATTTTTATTTTTGCATCTGTGTGTGTCTGACATTGATCTTGCTTCAGTAGAACCACAAATAAGAATAAACTCAATCTTTGTATTCAGCTTTCCACTAAGCTTTCCACTTCTGTAAATGATCTTTGTAATCCTTTCTGTGCAAAATAAAGCTTACATTGCAATGAAACGTGAAGCAGTTAGGCAAGCATTCTCCTTTGTCAATCTCAAATTTACCTGTAGCTTTATATAAAGGTTTCTTCATCTCACCACTTAATAGGGAAATCCTAGTACTCTTGTGAAAAGCAAGTTAGAAAATAGATATGAAGATGATCCTTCCTTCTCCTCTGAATCATCTGTAAATACACCAAATTGCCTCTGATATTTTTAGGGGAAAAGCATGTAATTTTTTAACCCTGCTTTCAATCCTGCCAGTCACTTCCATGAATAATCTGAACACCATCTGTGTTTTGTTTGATTGGTTTTGGAGGTTGTTTGTTGTTGTTTGTGGTTGTTTTTTTTTCTTAAATCAACTTCCTCTCCATTCCTTTAAAAAAAAAAAAAAAAGCCGCTGTTACCATGCCATTAGACAGGTACAATCAATAATAAGAGAAAACTGAAGCAGGTTTACTTGAATGTGATTATGTGTCCTACTCTGTTGGCTTCTTTGTAATATAACCGTTAAGAAAAACCATGCTAGCCCTCTGATCTTCTGAGAGCACCTCTCAGTCATTCTTTTGTAGCTCGCCCACATTTAACAAGGAATTACTAAGGGGCTCCAAGTTAGAGGAAGGAAAAAAAAGGAACTCAGAAAAGAGAATGACTTCGTGCCAGTGTTCAGAGTGTTTCTACTGAAGTATTGGGAAGCTTACACTATATTTCTGTTTAAGAGCATGGAGATATGTGAATTTTCCCTGAGGGCTATAGAGATTTAGTTTTAAAGATACTTCTGTTTGGTTTAGGAAAAATCTCTGTATTTTAGAGAAGGATTACATTTTTAATGCAGGTGATACAACACAATGTCAGGTACAAGGGAAAAGAAAAAGACAAGCCTTTTTCTGAGGAAAGCAGAACTTGGGTTTTAACATATGAAGTTTTTTAACATACTGGAAGTTTTAGTCTATTGCTCAGCCAGCTAAGCAATTAACTGTGAAATTCCGGGGACTTGACTTTGTGTATAAGATACCAGGGTGTTTCTGAGCAAGCGATTTGGTAATACTGTTTTCATGCTAACATGTTTTTATGACTGAGCAATAGATTGGGACTTTAAGGGAAATGCCATAGGAAAGTTGGGGTGAGAATTTGTAATTAATTTGAAAAGCCAAGTAAGAGTCCTTACCCTTATGGTGCTCATGTAGGGAGTTTGGATGCAAAAACTATAGTCTTATAAATTCACACCTTGCTTACTCTGTGATAATTCTCCCCATTAAGTGAATCCTTCATGTCAAGGATATGTTGCTGTTTGCTCCATATAATACACAGAATAAGCATCTAATATGAGGATTTAGTTCTTTTCTTGATTTTTCTACTTGCTCAGTATGACTTTTGGGAAATCACTTTTGGATCAGTCTATGTCTCATTTACTATAGCACATCTAGTAGTGACATAATGATCAGTATTTATGTATGCTATGCAATTTCTACATTATGAAGGTATTAGAAGAAGCAGGTATATTGTGCAGTGCTTTGAGCAACTGAGATAGTACTTCATTATATTATCGTGAGTTTAGAATTATATATCTAATGTATGATTTTTTTCTTGGTTTTCAGATGTTCAACTTGCCCATGGCTCTTTTCATTCCCCCTTCGGTGTTTGCTGTTCATTTACAGTTTAATCTGCTTTACCAGTTTTGGATACATACAGAGGTAAACCAGGTTTTTAAGCCATACCTAAACAGTTAGCCTGGAGCAGCGTCCTGGAAATCCACTAGCTGCTGATTTATTGTGTAAGAAAAATCTTTGTCTGATTTCTTTAAGAAGAAACATCTGTTCATTTTTATTCCATTTTTTGAATATATATTGCTAAGTTTATAAGAAGCAATGAGGCCATTTGGTCCCAATTAGATTTAAAAGAAAAGTAACTGTAAGGAATCAAAACTTTTTGCTATTTTAATAGTATATTTTCCTATCTTGCAGCTTATTAAACATTTTTGGCAGATACTGAAACTGATTTCATTTATAAGATAAATATTTTAGGGAAAAACATCCAAAGGCAGTGCTTCTTAAAAATCGTTTAGAGCTGCATCTAAAGTCAGATATTGTTTCTTTCTTAGTGCAGGGAATTCTCAGATAAAAAATGCTCTTTGGTTATCTGAGGGCTATTTATTTATGACTGCACCGCTTTATTTGTGTTTTGTGAGTACATAGACCATACCTAGGTTACATACATATGCAGTTAATAGCCACTGTAATTAGTAAGCAGTTTCCCCACACATGGTAACTCAACGGCCTTCGCCTTCTCCCTTGCATTACAGCAGAGGTGTTTAAGTGTACTCAATGTGTTATCAGTCCGTAGCATATTTCTCAGTATCCCCAAGTGGTCTATGGGCTAATTATTTCTACAACACATATACATACATAATACATGCTGTGTGTGATTATTCTGCCCATACAGATGCCTTTTCCCCTTTAGGTTCATGATGCAATATGTAGGACAGATTTTCTTTATCTGCTATTTAAGGTGACTGTATTGTTTAAACTACAGTTTTTTCTTTTATCTTTTCTGTCTTTTTCCTTAGGAAAAAAATAAAGAATTAATCAAAAAATAAAAAAGATAGTTATAGTGAACCAATAGCAAACTTTTGTTGTTGACATTTGACTTCTGTTGGACACATTTCTAAAATCATTAGCATGTGTCTGATACTCTGCAAAACCACGTGACTAGGGAAGGCTTTTGATAAAATGTCACACACATCACCAGAACACACATAAACTCAAGCAATAGATAATTAGGCTTTTTCAAATGTTTTGAACAAATTCAAGCACTTTTTGAAACTATACTGAATGAATACCATGAGTCACATGGTATCAAAGTTTCTTTGACCATGCTTTACATTCCATAAACTAGTTTTAATGTATGTTGCCACTGTGAAAAATGTAATATGCCTCATCTGCATCTTCTCTGCTGTTTGAAGCCATCTCTTCCTTGGCTGAGAGCTGTCTAACCTTCTGCTGCATGGCAGTAACTCAGTGAGTCTCAGCACTGGTGCTACAGTGCACGTTTAAAGTTTCTAAAGTGAATTTCAGACGCTTATGAATTGCCTACATCCCTCTAAAGCGCTAAATCCTTCATAGGGCTTAAAAGAAATTTCCACAGCATATGTGCAATGTGCCAAGTTTAGATACTAGTCTAAACAAGAGTGAATTTCAGTCTCAATGAAAAGATAAGCACTACTTAACTATTAAATTATTGTGCCAATAGAAAAAACAATGGATCTTTTGTACTGATCCCGTTGATCGACTCGTAGGACTTTGTTTAATGTTAATATTGTTGATTTTGTAGCGGAGCTGAAATCAGTTGAAATATGTTGAAGTCATGCTCTAAGGTCAAATATGATGTCAAAATAGAAATAGGGTTACACCATGTATTAGCAGATTTCCTGCTCTCAAGGGCAAGGAATTGACAGAAAAGAGTAAGGAAAGGAAGGGAAATGGTAGCAGCCACGCAGGTTTATGTTACCCGATATTTTTGGTGAAATTAATATAATGCCTCACCTTTATATTGGGTTTTCTTTGCAACAACTATTAAAATTTAACTGTTCATAGCTGTGGCATATCTATTTTTTTTTTTCCTAACAGTTCTTTTCTGAATTTTAATGGTCCTAATTATCTTACACAGATTATGTTAATATGAAAATCATTTTTGCAAATCTGTTTCCGTCGATTTCCCAACATAGGAGGTTTGTTTGGGGCTGCACACCAGGGATTCTATGGAAAACAGTATCCTCTCTCAGGAACTGCTATTAGCCCTTGCTCTGAGAGCAGATATTCATCATCCCCCAGCAGCTTCGGTGTCATCTGGGAGCCCGTTGTGGGTGCTGTTATAGTGTGACACTACAAGTCATTAGTGGGCTAGAGGAGATACCCTTTATTATTTTCATTCTGCAAGTTCAAAGTGTAATAGTTTGCTACTAAAATGCAGGAGCAATTAATAAGAAATGTTGAGTTTTTCTTCAGGTATCTATTGCTTTTCATCAGTATTGATGTTTCCTTAGATACAATTTGGCCCACATTCACTATTCAAATATGCTGGAAACTGTCACTTCACAACTTTTGATTGTACATCTTTCCCCTTAAAAAAAATAAAATTTAGTAAGATACAAGGGGAAAAAAAGTCCCCTTTCTTTAATAGGTGTTTTTGTTTGTTTGTTTTACATAGTTCTGAAAAGTTTAAGAAAGGACATTCACAATTTGGTGTTTTATAGAAGAAAAAACCCCCACATGATTAATAGGAAATTAATAGGAAAGAATGAAAATACTTGAGAGTTTTTGAGGGAAGATGTTTTGGTTTGGGAGTAATTTAAATTGAATTCAGTAATTACAAGAGAATGATCATGCTGTGCTGAAACATTCTATGCCATGTTTCAGCCTAGAGCAAAAGTTTACAGCCAAATATGATCCCTGATATTTTCCCATCTTTCCTACTTGAATTTTACATGTGTCCAGTGTTGTTTCAAAGAATGTTAAGGGATGTTTTCTGTGTTATAACTGCGACCTCTGTCAATATTTGTTATGTTAGTTTTTGTCCAGCTTTCCCACCAGCAGACCAGATATGGTCTATTTTATTTTAAGTGACTCGTATATTCTGTGACTGCAATATCATAAAGATCAAAAGTACACACTCATTCTGTCTCATTTAGACTTCTGTATTTCCTACGTACTTGGCATGTTTTAGTTTTTGTTCTTTTATGTATAATAGTACAACATTTTAAACATTATAAATCTTATGTAAAAATTGTACTATATTATTCTTGTGGAGCTGGAATCTTTTATTATTATTTATTATCAGAATGGGCTATTGATGCAGTAAAGGCATATCTGAAATTAATAAAGAAGAGTTGGGTATGTAGAGTGAGAACACAACTTTGTGACTTAACATTATGCACTTTTGTGACTTAACATTATGCACTTTTGTATATTCCCACTACAACTTTTGTTGTCAGAAGTCTACTTTTTTTTTTTTTTTCCCCTCACTGCTTCTGTGCATTCTGGATGGATAGGCCAAGGCCAGAGATATGAGATTCAAGGCCAAGTGCCCAGTCCTGCACTTTGATCACAACAACCCCAGGCAGCGCTACAGGCTGGAGGAAGAGTGGCTGGAAAGCTGTCGAGCAAAGAAGAACATGGGGATGCTGATCAACAACATGGGTCAGCAGTGTGCCCAGGTGGCCAAGAAGGGCAATGGCATCCTGGCCTGTATCAGGAAGAGTGTGGCCAGCGGGACCAGGGCAGAGATCATCCCCCTGTACTCAGCACTGTTGAGGCCACACCTCGAATCTTGTGTCCAGTTCTTGGCCCCTCACTGCAAGAAAGTCATTGAGGTGCTAGAGTGTGACCAGAGAGGGGCAACAGAGCCAGTGAAGGGCCTGGAGAGTAAATCCCTTGAGGAGCAGCTGATGGAGCTGCAGTTGTTTAACCTTGAGAAAATGAGGCTGAGGGGAAATCTTATCAGTCTTTGCACCTACCTGAGAGAAGGTTGTAGCCAGGTGGGGATTGTTTTCTCCTGCCAGACAATTAGCAACAGGACAAGAGGAAGTGGCATCGAGCTGTGCCAGGGGAGAGTCATGTTGGACATCATGAAGAATTTTTTCGTTGAAGGGGTGTTTAAGCATTGGAATGGGCTGCCCAGGGGAGTGGTGGAGTCACCATCTCTGGAAAGTGTTCAAGAAGTGACTGGACATAGCACTTAGTGCCATGGTTTAGTGACATGGTAGTGTTTGATCAAACGTTGAACTCAGTGGTCTTGGAGGACTTTTCCAACCTTAATGATGCTATTATTACTGTACCATGTACATGGCAATCTGAAATGATATTAGAATTTTTTTCAAAGATTTTTTTAAAAATCTCTGAGTAGCACCAAGGTATTGAAAAAAACTCCTAATAGTTTATTTAAATGAAAAATGAAAAAAAAAAAAATCAACCCAAAACCAACTGAGGAAAACATTTGGCACTGCTGCGTTAATGGCTGGACTCAATGATCTTAAATTTCTTTTCCAACCTAAATGATTCTATGATTCTGTGATCAAAATAAATCAAGAAAAAACAATTTTTGGTTCTATCCAATACCGTTTAGGTCAATGGAAATGAGTCACTAAATCTGCTCTCAAATAGTCTGGGAGAAACATTTCTGTGACTAGATTACACCATTCTCATCTAGATTATAAGCAGAATGAAAAAAGTACTTCAGTCAAAGAGCACTAAAAATCTAATTTTTCAAAAGCCACAAAATGTTTCAGGACTGTTACTGACAGACAGAAATACTCCATTTCAGTTTATTCAGGTGATTCGGAAGGTCTATGGCTTTAAAATTAAACTATATCCTTCCATTATACATTTATTACAACCAATAAGTTAGGTGTGTTTATAACCTGATAGACACCTGTGAAAAACAGAAATTAGTTTCTGTTGGTTTAGCTGTAATTTTTATGAGATGTCAGATTGTATTTGGAAAGTATCAACTGATCTGATCCCTGATGGTAGTAATTGCTGCAGCAGATTATTCTTTGTCTGTTTGATCTTTGACATGTATTAGTTTCTGTTTAATTTTCTAATTTAAAGAAAGATTGTAATCTGCCCTTTACCATACTCACAGAAGTCAGGTTTTCTAAGTCATCTCTTTTTGCCTTAAGTCTTTCTGCCTCATCAAACTCTGGGAGAAGAAAAAGGTGAGCCACAAGTATTTATTAGGAGTAACATGGGTGAAAACAGGTGAGGAATGGGAATAATTTTGGCAACACCTCAAGCAGACTGAAAGAGAGACTTGAAATTGCTACAGATATAGGGAAAAGTACATTTATTTTTGTCAGAAAACACCAATTCTGTGATACTGAAAGAAATATTTTGCACTTACTTGAAGTGTGTACTGGTGTAAATTTTTGACTATGTCTTTCTTTAGTTTTGACTTCTGCTCAATTTTCTTTAATGTAAAGCTTTGAAAGATAGAAATCATGAAGTGTTCACGCTTTCATGCCGTGCACAGCCCAGCTGCCTGTGTACGGGTTGTAGCCCCGTCCTGAAGTCCTTGCATCAGTTAGCTCATATCTAGCGTCTATTTAAAATACTTGCAGTGGTTTTGTAATTTAGAAGCATATTAGTAATCCATTTCTTAAAACTGAAAGGTAAATTTGTTCAAGAAATGAGACTTTGAGGTTAAACAGCATTTTAACGAATCTTATTTGACTATTACACTTCTAAGTCTTTGCACTGGGAAAAAGTTTGTTTTGTTCTTGTGGTTGATTTGTGCAGTTGGAGGAAGGTTTTTGGTGCAGAGCTAAAATATTCAGTAGTTTTCAAATAAAAAAATATTGTTAGTAGGTATAAAAATCTCTAGGCCTTGTTTACAGAGGCATATATTTATTCTTAGTTTAATATATTGTGAATAGTTTCTATAAAGTTGTAAGATATGAGTCAAATGTAACGTGGAAGTTTTGGCAAAACGGGGTTATACAAGTGGTATACATAGTGGAAACAGGGTATGGTGGCCTGATCTGATTTTCTGTTCAAGATAAGAAACAAGGTTAGGCTTTGGTGTTTTTTTGTTGTTTTAGTTTGCATTTGTTTTTGTTTGGTTTTTTGCTTGTTTTTTTTTTTGTTTGTTTGTTTTTTGTTTGTTTGGTTTGTTTTTTGGTTTTTGGGGTTTTTTTTGTTGTTGCTGTTGTTAGAAAGCATCACCAGTAAAAGGTAAAATCAGTAATAATCCAACGTATTTGAGTAGAATTGTGAAGCTGTAGTATCTCTTGAATTTGATGCTGGAAGGTTACTTTGAGCTCAAATACCATATGCCAAGAAAACCTTTAATTTTCTTTATTCTAGTACATTGGTTCATTTAATGAAAGAGCAAAAAACTGTAGCAAAAACCAGACACTGGTCTGTCTGATGTTCCCCTTCAAATTAGAAACACACACATCTGTCCTAGTCAGGTTACAAGGGATCAGAAACTTACCATTCAGGAGACTTTTGCCAAAAGTCATCAAAGAGATGAATGTAATTAGAGATGATTACAGCCATTCTGCTAACCTGATGTTCAAGATTATGTCTGTCAACTCTCAGTGACAGAGATGATTTAAGTGGAATTCCTAGAAACAGGTCACGTCATCTGCCAGCCTACCGGATACTTTCTCACTGTTACAAAGATCCAAGAAATTATTCTAAAATCAATGGGGAATGAACTATTTGCTGATTTGCATACAGAACAAAATTTTGATTTACAAAAGAAAGTTCTCGTCTTATTCCTGAAGCTGATGCTTTTATCACTTATAAAGTCATTGTTTGCCTGCCACAAACTCTCAATTCAAATGTTTTCTCTGGAGAGAAAGAGAACAAATAATTCAATAATCACCAGAAAGATAAAAATACTTTCTTCAGTGTAGACAATGACTTTGTGGGTTCAGATAGGCTGTATATACAATGTAGAAAATAAGCATGATTCCAAGAAACAGAGATCTCACTGCTTCAGTCCAGCCTGTCTGCCAAACTGTATTATTAGATTTTTTGACAACCTGCAGGATGAAAGTCTTGTCATCACTGCATTTGCCAGAAGAGCAAAGGAGAGCAAAGAAGGAGAGCAAAGCTGACACCACTATCACTAAGCAAAAATACTAGCAATAACTGCAAAATGTGTTCTACTTTCCCATGTTTCTCTTCCCCCATGAGGGGAGAAAAGTATTATCTTTCTAAATATGTAAAGCACATAACTCTGCTTTTTGTTTTAAATAAAAAGAATAATAAAAGAGAGAGAAAACAAAACATTGTGAAGAGAGCACAGTGTTCCTGTCCTTCTAATTGTAGGCTGCACTTGAACACAGTTTGATCAGGAAAAACATAGTGGGATGAGGTTTGGAATTCCTTCCCTGGCACCTAGGACCTTGGTGATGATTAAGAGTGCCAATGTCATACCTTAGTAGCCTCAGGATGTGCCTGCTATTTTAAACTAAGCTCTCCTTGGCACTTTTAAGTGTCTGAGTCTACCTGGAAGTGTCTTTACACCATGAGCCAGTATTTTATTCTTATCTAGCCTCTCTTACAACTGAACTGCAAAGCAGAGAGAATGAGACTTAAAAATGTCTAAGTCATTTAAGTGACCTGTGTAGTGCTGTGCAGCTGGTAGCTCTGAATTCGGCATGCAGAACAGTAGCCATGATCTTTTTCATTCAAAAGTGACTGTTCAGCAATAATAGGCTTATACTGGTGATTTGGGCTTGATGGGCAACAATCCAGGCAGAAGAATCCTTCCCTTTCCCTCTTGAAGCTGGGTCACTAATGAGGCCAGAAATGAAGTTTATGGGACAACAGTATAAGCAAAAAATTCAATTTTGATCCAAATAATTAAGTCCTTGAGTTTGACTGTTGGCTTCCGGTCCTTGCACCAAAAAACTCTTCTTGCAAGTGACAGCTGTGAAATGTTTACTCATGCAGCAGTGGGCCTGACTATTGCTAATCTGCCTGCAGAAATCCTAAAACCATACTTCAATACTTTTATTTAGGTCACTTTGGTCTAATATGTCTCTGGAGAATTATCAAGATAAAAGCGAAGTGAGCTACTTAGAGATGCAACACATTTCAGTGTATTCTGCATCCTGGAAAAGAATCTAAACAACTCATTTACCAAATTAAATTAATGTAATAATGAAAGGATACAACATTAAAGATGTTATAGGTACTGTTTTTGTAAAAAAAAAAAAATCTAATTTTTCATCTTAACATGTTACATGTAGTACTCTAGAGTTTTTCTCATAGCTTGTACTCACTAAGAATCTATTTCAATTAGTTAAATTCAAAGCCAACAGAAAATCTGAAAGACTGTAGTTTGTTAAAAACACAGACTGTAGGCAGCTGCCTATATTTTTATCTGTTTAAAAAGAAAGCTGGAGAGCCTCACTTGGCTATATTTTAGTTTATTTCAGGACTGGCATGCTGATTTATGACTTTCTGTTTTTTCCTCTGCAATTGCCAGTATGTATTTGTCAAGCTGCTGAAAAATACTGAAAATGTATAGCAGTTTTTCTCCTGGTGTTTGTTTTAAATGCTTAACTTGATATATCACTGAAAGTGTGACTTTCTCCATGCTGTGCTATCTGTAATGCTGCAATTAAAACTACTTGAACGTTTTCTCATTTTTAGTGGAAAAATTGATTGATACTTCCTATATGTGCTCACCTTTCCCACAAGGTTTAAATAGACCTTTAAAGAAAGAAAAAAAGGTTGCATCCACTTACTGAAATTGTTAATTTAAGTATTCATTTAAGATGCCGATTTGATTCAAGCCTTGCCTCCTTGTTGAGGTGTAAAAGAATGAAAAGTGACAACAGCGTGCCCTCAAGATAATTTATTATAAACAGATTTCTTAAGGCTGCATGTTTATTATATAAATATGCCCTAAACAAGACTATCCGTTAAAACTAGGCTTTTACCTCCCATTTTTACAATCCAGATTTATCAGAAATTCACCCCCTATGAAACCCTTTGTGATCCCAACAGGCCTTATTCCTCTCTCTTGTTTTATTTCTAAACTATAAATATTGTTTTTTCACTCCTCAGTGTGTAAATCTGGCTATATCCATTTTGCATGCTTACTGGAGTAGAAAACTGCCTAATCAGATAGGAACACAGTTGGCGGTGTATAAATCAGGGTTTGCCGAGGATTTCAAAGTGTGAAACTGGCAGACGAGCACATATCCTAGGAGTTCTGCCTTTCCGCAGCTTCTCTGTAGAGAATTCACATGGCAAATCTGATCACCAGAGCCATCTGTATAAATACATGGATGTGTTGTCCTGAATTAACACACCAGCTCTACTGGGGAATGTAATTAAGGTCTTATTTTTAAATTTCCCCACCAGACTGTCTGAAATATAGATTTATATAACATGAATAAGAATCTTATCTTGATTTTGATGAGGAAATGAATTGTAATGTGTTTTACTACTAACTAGTCTAACAGAAACCCCAAAGTTAAGTTTAGGGTGCTCCTTAGTGATGCTCCCGGGATGAATTTACCCTTTCCTGTCCTGTAGATCAGTAACACCATGATACTGAAAGTAATGCTGTGCTACAAACAGCTTTCCCTATGCTCAAAGGAAAAAAAACAAAACAAAACAAAACACAAAAAAAAAAAGAAAAAAAAACCCAAAAAACAAGCCGGAACTTTTTATATACGAATGGTTTTACTATAAGGTTGCCTGCTCTACTCAGTTGACATTCCTTCCTAACGTTCATGTTGAAACAGAGTTAAGTAAAGATTCATGTTGTAGTGGTGACAGGAGGAGTTGTTACACAAGATGTAAAGTTTCCCTTGGATTTCATGTCACGATTTTTTCTCATTACTTAAACAAGAACTACATTGAAGTGGTGCAGGTACCAGGCAATAAAGATTTCCCTTGGTGCTGACAAACTCTGAGACCGCAAACGGAGGTGCTTACATGCCGCAAGAGATATTGCATAATGTTCTTTTCCTTTAGGCTAGGGATTGCTGTCACAAAAGAAACATCTTTATAAAAGAACTACTATTGTAGCAAAAAACATTTAGTTCTCATTATAGTCAGAGATTTCAATTCCAGTATGTTTTATTCAGTAATGTATGGAAACTATTTCTAAGCGTGCAGCTTTTAGCCTGCCTTATTTATTACACTGCTCTTGGAGTTCCCTCAATTATTGTCAGTAATTCTGCTTTATTATTTAGTGATACCCAAATGCAACAGAGGAAACATGTTGGTTTTTAAAGAAGAGAAAGGAAGAATACATGTTTTATGGAGAGTTCTGACAAAGCTTTTTCATTGTGATGAAGCTTTTATAACTAGTATATGTAAGGCACCTGCATATCTAATTTGCACGTAGTTTATTGAGTCCATTTGTAAGGATTTTGACAAGTGAAAAATTATTTTTTGTGACAATGAGATGTTAAACAATAGAGGAAATAGGAAAATACTTTTGTTGGAATGTTACAGTTCATCTATGCAGTTCATTCACTAGCATGGCAGTTTAGGTGCACATGATGTGTTAACTGAGAAAAGAAAAATTAGTGTCTCTATCAAGGAAACAAACACAAATGTAAATCCTCACTCATATTGGTCAAAATACAGATAAAGTTACTGTTGGACAACAGTTGATGTATTTCAAATTTTAGGGGATTTATTTTTCTGTATTCCTCAAATAATAAGTGATGAGGTAAAGAATAAGAATATTTTATATTCACAAGCAGACTCTTTTTCCTTTTAATAATATGTAATAATGTATGAAATACGGTTGGTAGGGGTACTGAACAATGAAATTTCATGGATTTCTTTTTTTTTTTTTACTTTGAAACTACTTTCCAATATAATGGTCTGATACAGAAATTACAGTAGCAATATTTTTTAAATGAAAATCCTGATTACAGGCAACAAAAACTGTGCTGATCTGCTATTCTTATCAAATTTGTTTTGCTCTGGGTTTTTTATTTTTTATTTTTTTTGTTTTTTTTTTTTTTTTTTTTTTTTTTTGCTTTCCTGAAATGTGAACATTGTGAAAACTCTTGGTCTAAAAAGACAGCTTGAATGCAATAGTATTTTAAGCTGAAAATGTTTTTCTGTATTGAGTAACTGAGACTTACTCATATATGCTTTGGTGGCTGGTTGCAACTGCAGCATATGCCTGGTTTCTGCTACAAAGAACACTTCTTTGAAATTAAGGTTCTCCAAGCCAAATATCTGGACAAAATGAAGGCATGGTAACGAGGATACACTAACAAATGAAACGTAGATGGGTAGGTGAAATACCTGCTGCTGCCTTTCTCCTCTCTATTACCTGTTAAACATTTTTTTAACAAAGACTGTTTTTACACCACATTAAATTTTGTTATGAATCAGTTCCTACAAACTCCATTCTTTTTACTTTGATTGTAGTAAGTTCCTGTCTGCCTGACACAGCCTGGCAAAAATTGTCTTACTATCCTGGCTTTGACAATTTAACTTGGTGAAAAATCTGCTTATAGGAGTTGTGCTCCAGTTAAGATGGCAAAATATAGAAAAATTAACAAATTTAAACAAAATAATTATCTTCTTTGCCATGTGGTGCTGCAGCATCCTTCAAAATTCTGCTTTTCTGTGATGGTATGTTTCTGTTTGTTGGAATGCTATATGGTTATATATATAGCATATATGTTTGTAAAATATTTATAAAATTTTTGCCACCACGCGTTCCACTGACAACAGTTTTTTGTGTTTTAGGAATGTTCTAAATATCAGAAGTAAACTTACTGATAGCAAAGGAAGTTTCTAAAAATAGCACCCAGTACTATTTTGACTCTGGTGGAAAAATATTTTGGGTGTGGTTTAGACAAAGCATTTATTTATGGACTGATAATTTCATCATACTGGATTTTTGCTTCGTCAGGTTCAGAGTTTTATACCACCTCTGAGCTCAAAAGTCATGCAGTTATAATTGTTGTCTCAGATGATATTCTTATCACTGTGTGGCTAATATATCTTTGCAATGGAAGTAACCTTGACTGGATAATGAATCGAAGTAGGCTCGGGCATCAATGACCTATTATGCTGTAGAGAAGATATTTCAGTAGATTTATAAATGTCATCACTCCAAGAAAGACTGTTTTAAGGAAGCAGAGAGGTTTCATTATTCAAAGAAAATACTTTTTCTAGGATTAGTGAAAAATATTTATTTAAAATTTTATATAAATTCCTGAGGTCCTTAGGGAGCCCCAAGACACAAAGTTCTGCTTTAATGTACGGGTGTATTATGTAGACTTTCAAAAGGATGAATTTTAATTTTAAAATGTTAAGTCAATCAGCTGGAAATTGAGACATGAAGATATTAATTCTGAGAATATTTTATTATAATCCACCTGTACGCTAAAAGTGAAGACCACTATTCTTTACTGATTCCCTGCTCTCCTAGAGTAGATTTGGTTTATTTTCAAAAAAAATTTTAAAATACTGAGCTAAAAATTTATTAAAACCAACGAGATCAAAGTTAGTTGTAGTGTAATAGATAAATCGCTGCTCTCTCAGGTGCTGGGCTGAAGTTTAACCCAAGACATTTGGCTCAGATTAAGTTAAGTTAATGGTCATATCTCACATAGCTTGAAACAGTGGGATGTTCTGCTTGAGAAAGGTTGGAAATGGAGCTAGCATGAACGATGAATTGTTTCTTACCTTTAGGTGATCTTTTCAGACTTGAACTTATTTTGATGAAGAAATAAGAAATACAAATGGTCCTACTTATGTTATCCTTGGCTTCTGAGTTAAATGAAACAAAACAAACTTGTCTCAGTATTCTGCTTTTCTAGTCAAGTGTGTGCAGGATTTTCAGAAAGATGCTACAAATGTTACAGTTCTCTTTACCTGAAGAATTTCCTCATTTCTATATTCCTTTAATTACAGAAATGCTCTACTTAACCAATTAGGTAGATGTTCTTGAAAGACAAAAATGTACAAAGGTGTTTTTTTCCTTTTATTGTGATATTTACCTAATTCACAACAATTTAAATACATGGGATGAATGTCCTAAGTCTTCTTTTTGAGTCCAGATCTACTTGCACTTGCACAGCTGTGAAGAGAAATGGAACTGCCATATTTCAGAATTTTGTTCTGTAAACCTTAAGTGGATAAAACTCCTTGTATGTTTAGCTTGTAGATGAACGGACCTGCTGTCATGAGTAATGACTGCCTCTCTACTTACTGTGGTTTGTGCTAATATTATCTCTGTTATATTACATATCATCCCTTTCAGCAGTATGAGTATTAAATTTACTAATTAAGTTCTGTAAAAGACAAAGGGTTTGTTTCTTAAAGTCTAAGCATTTTTGTTTAACTGATTTGATCCCTCCCCACCCCCTCCCCCTTTTAATTGCAAGACATTATGATCATAATCAGACATGGTGAATAGGTACCTTTTTAGAATATATTGTGAATAGAAATCCTTTTTGGTCATCTAGCAACTGCATCAATTCGTGACTGAGGGATTTGTGTTTGGATTAAGGAATGGTTGCTGTGTTCATATGTTCACACACTTCTGTTGAGCTGACCAAAAGGTCACTGCTAGCTTTCCTCCATGGTACCAGAGAATTCCTAATTTAGCATAAACTCTGCTGCTACAAACTTAATTCGTCCACATTTTCTACAAAGATTGAAAAATTAGAGTGAGTTTATAGCAATTTCTATCGTTTAGGGTTTGGTGCTAAAATGATCAAGACTAGACTGTTGACTCATTGCCATAGATTGCAGCTCCACTATGAATTTATGCTGGTCTACTTTCTTTTCATGCCTCTAACTCATGCCGGTGTATTTGTGACCAGATGTTGGATCAAATTCAGGAACTCATCCAGTTAAATTTACTGAGAAAAACAGAACAAATTTAGTTTTGATTTGCATCAGTTCCCTAATCAGGTTTGTTGTGTTAATGCATTTGTGTCAGGGTAAAAGAAGGGTATTGGACAGAAGGAAGAAACAGTCAGAGTTACTGAAGGAGGAAGGAATACTTGTTTCTGAGTCAATGCCATTTGCTGATGTAAAGTGTTCACATAACTTGGATCACAGAGTTACACTGGATCCCAAGCAGTGCCTTTGGATATAGATAAGAAACATGGGTGAAACAATTCATATGGAATCACAGAATCATTGAGGTTAGAAGAGACCTTCCAGATCCAACCACCAACCCAGCACCACCAGAATCACCCCTAAACCATATCCCCAAGTGCCAAACCCAGACATCTCTTGAACATTTCCAGAGACACTGATGCCACCACCTCTCTGGGCAGCTTATTCCAATGTCTAATCACTCTTTCAGTGAAGTTTTTTTCTAATATCTAATATGAGCCTCTCCTGGTGCAATTTAAGGCCATTTCCTCTTGTCCTTTCTTTTGGGACACGGCAGAAGAGACGGCAGGTAATTGCAGAGAGCAATGAGGTTCGCCCAAGTCTCCTCTTGCCCAGAGTAAACAACCCCAGTTGTCTCAGCTGCTTTTCATAGGACATGTTTTTCACCAGCTTCTTTGTACTTCTCTGGACATGCTCCAGCAACTCAATGTCCTTTTTGAATCGAGGGGCCCAAAACCAGTACCTGAGATGCAGCCTCACCAGTGCTGAGTACAGCAGGACAATCACTTCCCTGTGACTCCATGTTATTATCGGTTCTTGATTCCCAGTTCTCTCAGTGATTCTCATGAAACTACAAACTGATAATAACAATAAGAAGAATATTCGCTGCTGCGTCAAAAAGAAACTTGAGTTCTAACTAGTATTCTACTATTTTATTTTTTTTTCATAAAAGTTTTTGTAACAGTAGTATAGTGAAATTCTTTATAAAAAAAAAAAAAGCCATTTTTGTCTTTTTTCTGCAATTCTCCATAAGATAAACATTCTCTTTTTTGCATTTCCTCCACCTCTTTTCCTTCTTCCTGATCTTACACAGTATTTTCAAGTTCATTAAAACATTCCTTTTTTAAGGTTATCACCAAACTTGGGCCTCTGGAGTGGATTCTTAATACTCCTAGTCATCACAGAGTTCATCATGGTAAGATAAAAATGGAAACTTTTATTATGTGGTGTGTGTAGTTTTTGTTTTGGTTTGGTTTTGGTTTTTTTTTCCTCTAGGTCACTATTTCTATAGTGATAACAATATAAAATTGTACTGTAAAATCAGTTTTACAAAAGTGTTTCAGTTTTGACCATTACTTCAAAAGAAGTTTAGTTAGAAATGTCACAGTATTTTAAAAAACTTTTTTAGAACTTGTTTATTTAAAAAAAAAATATGTTTAATATTAATTATTGAGCAGAAATTAACTCTGGATAACATGAAATAATTTGAAGACTGAGCAAAACAATTCGATGTTTGTAAGTATGAAGAGTGATAGAAAAATATTTCATCCTTCCCTGCCTACTGAAAGATAATCAATAAACATGCTTTTGCATTCAAGTTCAAATTATGATTTAGAACTGTTAAATATTTTAGTGGAATTTGGTTTCAGCTGTCTGAATCTCAGTCCACACAAATGCATGATGATTGACTTTCCATCAATATTCAGAGGCTTTCAGGACTGTACAGCATATGTAAATTTGATTAATAACTCCACTGCATACTGAAAAATGTCATGAACATATCTGAGGAGAAGTGAATTTTATAGATGTCCCTGGTTCATTCAAAGTGCAGAGATAATAAGTTTTGAAAAGATAGGGGGATGGAAGAACAATTTTAACCAGACATATGCTTGCAATTAATATTTATTATATCCTCGAAGTGTAAAGTGTTTATGGCCCTGTGTAGACTTTCTAAAAAGGCTGAGGTGCAGTCAGTGTCTAATTCTTAAAATTTGCACAACTACTGATAATCCTGGAGGGAGGACCTCTGCTCTTATTGCTCTGCTATAATTCTAAACTAATCCTCTGATCTTGATTGGAGTTTAGCTGAGTCACTCTAGAGCTAATCAAGTGTTGTATAGTTGCTCCAGACAATCTCCATGAACTTAGAGATATGTAATCAATACTTCTTTGCTCATACCTTTGAGGAAAGGTGATATATAAATACGTTCCCTAGAAAACATAGAAAGATCAGTTTTCCTCACACTGAAATTAATAATAATGAAGGCAGGTTCAGACATACAATATAGAAGATAGAGACAGCTGATGGCCATTAATGAGTTGATCACACATATGTGTATTTAACATATATTGTCTGTGGTATATATTGGTGAAATTATTTTTGTTTGCTTTTTAATTTGTCTTGATACAAATATTTTGAATTGTTTTTACTCTCCAAATGAATCCTTTTATTTCACAGAAATTTTGGGTATGACACATTGAGTTTGTGTGTTTGAATCTGAATAAAAAGAGAACAATAAGGCTAATAAGAAAAAAGAAATTTTATAGAAGTATAAGGAGTGGTGGGTTACCAGTCTTTCAAAATTATTTTTACATTAGAAAGTGATGCTAAAGATGATTTTCCCTCATACTTCAGTAGCCTGTATTCTTCTGTATGCCATTACTTGTCTCATAAATGATTTTTATTATAGGTAGAAATCCTTACTGCATTGACAAAAATTATGGTGGCACACTCATTATCTGGGACAGGATATTTGGTAAGTAAAAAAAGGTTTTCTCTCTCATAGTGTGACAAAAATATGTATACTTTTGAATTTGATTGTTGATTATTCTTTTGTTTTCTTCTATCAGGCACATTTGAGGCTGAAGATGCAAAAGTTGTATATGGCTTAACACATCCAGTAAATTCATTTGATCCCATCATGCTCCAGGTGCTACAGTTTGTATCACTGACTTGTATCTTCAACAGTCAGTCATGTTCAAAAGAAACTCCTCTCTTAGGCACAGTTGAGGCCATCCTTGCATTGCTGCACAGTCAATTACATTTTCTAAATTTTTTCAGTATTTGATTACAAGACAGTATTTTCTACTCACTGCATTGAGTATCTGCAGAGCTTGTATTAAAATATACCATGAAAATACAGAATAGTAAAATTAACGATTAATTACAATGGTGATATAACAGGCTTTAGACTGAATGATGTCTGTTTTGCAATATGCAGCAATGCATAGATTAAAATATATTTTCTCTGTTGTCTTTCTTCTCTAAATATTGCTATTTCTTAAATAATTCCATGGTGTAATACCTTTACTGTTCATATCTCTTCTGCATATTTGCAGTTCAAGGTACTCCAGAATTATTTATGTTGCCAACATTGTACAGCAGCTAACATGGTCTCAACAAAACCTCCAGAACGGGCTGAAATAGCTTTTTACTTAAAAAGGGGAGGCGGGGGGGAAAGGAAGAAAAAGTACTTAGTGTGGTGCTTCTTAGATTTATTGGTCCAGGTTTCATTTAAGCCAGATACAAATTCTCTGTAAAAACCTGAGGAGTAGAGGAGTCCGTATTTGTCTTTCATGACTGTTCATCCAAGGAGTTATCTCAAAGCATCAGAAATTCTACCTCTGTGGGTGTCTGGGCTGGAAACCGGAAGGATGTGCAATTATAGTCATTCCATTCAGATCCTGAGTAATGTAGTTTCTGAGAGTATATGATGTCAAGGCCCCAGTAACCAAATTCTAGTTTAAAACTACCATAACTATAAAACATGTAATTTAATGCTCTGGTTTGATTATAGAAGAGACAGATGGAAAAACAAATATTCCTCTGGGCAGAAGTCATTGTAATTTTCACAGTAAACCAAGGGTTTGATATGGCTTCTTCCTATTTCAGCCAGGTTTTCTGAACTGTCTTCGTCTACTTCTAATTTTTTCTCTTTACAGAGTTTGAGAAATCATTTATTTGAAACCTAAAAAGGAATAAAATGTTTTATTAAACTTTATTTTACTAACAATGAAAAATTACTGGATCTTTTTTTTTTTTCCAGCTACGTCCCTTGGCTCATATTTGGAACACATTTTGGGCCACACCTGGATTCTGCAATAAGCTTTCTGTCATATTCAAAGGACCAGGCTGGGGACCAGGCAAACCTAGACTTGGCCTTCCTGAGGAAATCCCGGTGGTAAATAGAACATGCACAGGCTTTCAGTTGTGTGTAATTTACTCGGACCTCTTAATGCTACTGGATCAATGTTAAAAACTCTACACATGCTATTTTAAATTAGCAAATTAGCAGTCATAAAGCATGGGCGAAGATGAAATGGGAACAGAAACTGAAGGAAATGAATGTTTTAACTGTGAGGTTTTTTCTTTTTATTTGAAGGAAAAAAAATTTTTTTTTTTTCATTACTCATTTCCTGAAGAGATTTTAAAAATTTTTCTATAGAGTACAATAATTTCTCTTTTTTTTTTTTTTTTTTTTTTTTCCTAGCTGTGGACATGCACACACACACACAAAGAGAGAGTTAAATGCTGTCCCACACTGGGTAGTATATGAGTTTGAGAGTGGATTATCATTGTGCAATTGTCTGTCTCCCTTTTTTCGATTGTAAATATAAAGAATACTAAAGAATAACAGGCTGGAGCAGGTCACTCTTGAAGACTAGTATCTGTTTTGCTTTATACAGGTCACTGGAAAAGAAGTTCCCTTCAATCCAATTGTACCTGCTTATCTTAATTGCTATGTGGTTATACATTTTGCTGTAATAATGGACTTGTACACTGAACTTCTTGCTACCGTGACTGTAAGTAATTCCTACCTTTATGAAATAACATCTTTAACATGTGCTAACATGTTTAAATACTAAAGCATTGAGTAGAGGTCCTGCAGCCTGACTCATATCTTATTTGAACTATTAATAACTAGATTCTGCAAAAAGAATCAACATAAATGGCTAAATATATAATTCTATAATATTAAATATACAATGTTTGATATTGTTTGGTAAACAGTGTCTAATAACCATATCAGTTATTTACATATGAATATAATTAAGCAATTATATTTAAAAATAACTTTCCTAGAAGATGTATATATCTGCTTCAGTTTTCAAGACCACCATGAGGCTTGCAACTATGTAGGTTTTAAGATGTCAAGGTTGATCATGTTGTTACATGCCCAGACTTTAGAAGGAAGATTGCAGAGATCTTGCAGTGCTTGCAGGTGGGAGGGTTCATGTCAGCATGAGTTCAGAGTTGGAGGAACAGTCAGGGCAAATTCTTCTTCCTGTCTCAAACATAAAACAGCATTGATAAAAATACAGCAAGAAAAGCATGTACACCTTGTGTTTGGGCTGCTGGGACCTCCCTGGTAACTGGTTCTGCTATGGATACCTGGCAGCCTCTAAAGTGAACAAGCCATCTTCACCTACGAGAAGTGAGACATTAACTGCTTCCCAGGTTTCAGGTCATTCTTTTTTTTTTCTTCCTTCTATCATGACTCTTTCTCATGTACAAAGCTAAAATCTTCTAGTTACGAAGCAGAATTCAATGCATCTAATATTCTCACAACTCAGTCAAAGGCCTACCAAGACCTACAAAAACACCACAAAAGTCTATCAGTTTGACAAAATGCCCTTCAGCCAAGATCTTCTTAAACTCTTTCTAAGACCTCCTTAGTTAAACAGCAGTCTTGTGTTTATGTCACCCCTGTTGGCAAAGGCAGGCCGTAAGCATTCCGAGGGTGTCTTGGGTTCTTCAGCCTCTGCTCTACTGTGGACCTGTTTTGTCCTGGCACGCTTACCTGGCAACCTCCAACACTTCACCAGGAGTGCTTACTGCCCCCTGTCCACCTCAAGAGACAATGCAACATGTAGCTTTCCTGATGTAATATAAAAGCTACCTCAGGCATACTCTTCTGATTAGTATTAAGTTATTCTACATATTGTGTTTACCTTTGCAAAGGGTCACACTGCAACTGCAGGGAATTTGGAGATTACTAAGTCCTCTCAGGCTTAGTCTATTCTAAGTTGTTTCTGAGGACAGGAAATTAAGTCAAATATAAGAATAAATATCTCCACTGTGGACAAGTTATACAGTATACACGATTGCCAGTGTTCTTATATTGAGAAAAGTCTCTACAAGATTTTCTGGATGTGCTTCTAGATTCTTGCATACCAGAAGCAACTCATGTTTGCATAGGGATCAAACTGTGGTTTGAGTTTTTTCGTTTCTCTTTGGTGGTTTTTCTTTTACTATGTTGCTGTTGCTTTTAGCAGCAAAAAGTAAGGATTCTGATCATGAGGGTTTTTTTCCTATTTTATTATTTTTTCTTTTTGTTTTTATCTGGTCCTGAAAGGAAAAATGGATGGTCCACATTATTTTCTCTGCTGATAACTGCAGCTGTTTAAGAATAATAAGGGAAGTTGAAAAATGAACCCCAGCCCCAGATGATCATTAAATTCTTTCAGTCATGGAAGAAACATCCTGAAGATATGCAATTTATGAACTTAATTTAGAAAAGCAACTAGAAAATTCTCTGCACAAAACTGGGGGGTAATAAGGTAGTAAGAATAAGAAGGAGAGCACAGGGGATTAGAAGCACCTCATCTCAGGACATAAACCTTCAGCGTGGGTGTAGAAAGTCCCAAGGCAGAGTTCCAGCATCACTCTGCAGTACAGTGGGGAAGCTGTCATGAGAAGTAAGCTTGTGTATGAATAACTTCACTTGGCAAAACCTTTCTTCAATATCAGTTTTCCACTACACTGAATTATGAAATGTCTATGGATACAACTGGAACTTTCTGTCTGGCTATGAATTATGTCATAACTGTGGCATAGCTCCATAAATGGAGAAAACTAACTGTTTTCCTCATCTTTAGGTATAAGTTCCATTTCATAATAGCCATAAGACACAGCACAGAGCTATTACATTTCTCAAGTGATTACAGTTGCTCAGTGTTTGGTCTCACACCCTGTAGAAGTGTTAAATTTCGCTATCTGTAAAGAGCAACCATATACCTTCTGTCTGAGTGACCTACATTTAACTTAAGAAAAGAGCAAAACAAGAAAGAACAAATACATATTTTCCACAGGAGAGAGCATACAAGGTTTGTTTTCTATATAGTGATCTGCACTACATCCAGCGAATAAAACTTCTGAGCTCTGCACATCTAGATCTGATCCAATGCTCATTGATGAAATGGTATTTGGATCAGTCCCAGAGAGAGTGCTAGGAGTGTAAAACTGCAGTACATTCAAAGCAAAAGTCTCATAGCTCCAAAACTGCACACATCACATAAATCAAAGTGAAGTGCACCTTAAACACATTTTGCAGTGTCTTTTTTACTGTTAATAGATACTGTAACATTTACTGTGTTTATAAGTCTGTGAATATGCAAGCAGTTTCAATTAGACGAAATGTGGTAAGGAGTAAGAACGTGGTAAGGAGTAAGATAGATCTCTTGAAAGCTGAGAACACAATTAATCCATTCCATAGGGAATAACCAATACTGTGTATGGAATATTACTAAGAATTTACAAATTTTTTCCTAGGAATTCTAAGCTAAAGAAGTTCATACAGCCAGGGTCACCTAACAATACAAATTTCATAGCATTGTATTATCATTCCTAATTTGAATGTTGAAAGTGTCTGATATATGACAACAGGGCATCTGTTAACTTAGGAAATGTGGTGACATCATTCCTAGCAGTTCTTTTGAAACACTGGACAAATCAAGATGAGAAAATACATCTATGTTATTCTTCGAAAGTAATAAAACAATCTGAGTTCTTTGAAATAGAAAAGTCAATTTGGAATATTTCAGTGCTCATCTAAATACACGTTTGGTATAACATTCCCTTTGTTTAAATGGATTATTTTTTTCATTACTAAACAGCCATAAAATAATAATGCTGGGGCATTCTGTTGATTACAAAGCCACGTAAACTTACTAAATTCTATAAGCCACCCCCCCTCCTTTTTTGAGGCTCAAAGATATGTTTAAAGCTTTCAATGAAATGAAAATCCAACAGAAATATTTTTTTCTGTTTGATTGCAGCCAATAACCACATTGCAAAGTTGTGGATGACTTGTAATTGGGGAACCTGCTGTGGTCCCACATGCTTCTCTGTTTATACAAATACTCCAGTATATAAGTACTCATTTATTTTATATATATGTCCATACATACTATGTTTAAGTGGAACAAGGATGCTAGCTCTAATGAAGGTGTAAAAGACACATTCTTTTCACACTGCTGCTTGCAGTGCATAGGTTTAATATATTAATGTTAGTTTAGTGACATATAACCCACTGACTATTTTGTTGATTTTGGTACAGTAATGCCTAGAAAATGGATGCCTCAACTGCCAGCATCCACTTCATAGGGTGATACATGTTTGAAAGCAAATAAAAGAATCAAGGCAGCATATAACTCTACCACTGGAGCTGTAAGAGAAAGTTAGGGAAGCAAACTAATAATAGTAAAATTTATGCTACATGGCTGGTTTTCTAAAAGCTGTTATTCCCAATGGTTTTACAGTATATTTCGCTGCAAATTTCTTGGTAATCCTTGACTAGGAGCACAAATGAGGGAATGAATTTTATTTTTTTTTTGTATGTGAATGTGGTGTGTGTACCTAGTGAAGGGTAACTTACACCTTCTACCTTCGTGGTTCCCAGTAAGGCTTTGTGTATCACCTTTCATCCCTTCAGAAAGCTGAAGTTTGGGGAAGTGGAAAATTGCAGCACTACTCAGGCATTGCAGTGCTATGCATTTGTGTAAATCTGGTGATAGTGCCAGTTTGAAATTAACTGTGATCTGCAGGTTGTGCTTTGGAGTTCTCCAGTCCTTCATGTTCTGGACCAAAGAGGCTATTGACCATAAGGAGTTTTACAAACAGTTAATGTTCAAAATACTATGGTTCAAGTAGGTGAATGTCTGAAAAGAAATGGAAATTAGTCTGAGAAAACAAATCTGTAAAATATTATGCCAAAGAACCTCATGTAACATTTTAACCATTTAAAGATAAAGGCTTGTTTATCTTTGAGCTTAATTTTTTTAATTATAAGATTGCTTCAGTTCTTCTGATTGACTAATAAACATTAATATGTATTTTTATCTTCCCCCCCTTTTTTTTTCTTCTGAAACTCCATGTTTCAAACAGATATGCAATTTGTTATTTTTTTTCCAAGTTCTTAATCTGTGCTTTATTCTTCTGTAGTTAGATAAATGTGGAGAGTCAAATGATTCATTTTTGCATGCCTTAGAAAACATGCTTGAAAAAAGTTTGCAGGTGACAACTGCAAATTCTAGTATTTAATTCTTTCTTTCTTTGTGAAGAGAAAGCTAAAGTCTGAATTGCAATATTCTGTTATCAAGCTTACCATTATTTCAGTGTCCATTAACAACAATATAATAGAAAAATGATAATAAAAATTGTTACTGTATCCTGAAAATATGTTAACTTTAAAAGGCTCAGTTTTAATTTCTTTTTCATGCTCTTCTAGAAATGTGAAATAAAGTATATTTTTTAAGCAAAGAAAAAAAGTACTTGACAGAAGATGTGGGTAAAAACACCCCTAAAATATGACCCCAAAAGGGTCTGCTTTGGGGAAATGTTTCCATGATCCATTCATATCCAACAGTGCAGTACCAAATTTAGGCTTTAGACTTGCAGTGTAGCTAATAGCAAGAAACAGAATCCTTCCCAAAATGCTCTATCTTCACCAATTACAGTGAAAGTGTTGGTTAATAAGAGGTTTTCAGGCACTTCAGTGAAGGCATTTAAGGGTAAGTAGGATGAATCAGCACCTCGGTTTTCTGAAACTGGAGTCAAGGAAACCCACATGGCTGAGACTTGGTGACTGGTTGTCTAATACTAACCAGCTCAGAAACACAGGGAAGGCAGAAAAGTATGAAATCATGCAGCTCTTTTAAACTGGAAATTGGGGACACCCTTATTCATTCATTGCATGTACTGTTGGATTCTCCCTGAAGACAAGTATTAGCTCTTGTATCAAAACCATTGCAGTTTCATTTATTTCCCATAAAGTGTGATTTTAGCCGTATCTTGTAATGTAGCACTTGATGGACATCTATATTTGATGTTCAGTTCTCCTTCTTGCCTAAGAGGGCTACAAAACTTTACTCTCCTTTTCTCAGAATAGTGCCCTACCACCATGGGAACATTTTTAAGGCAGTCTGCAGAACCTGGTGCATCACACTGGGAACAAAGCAAAATCTGACCCACCTGGCCAGAATGAATAGGTTTAAAAGAAAGGTGTAATTTTTCAGCTTAAAAGTAAGGACAGAGAAAAGTATTCAGTCCTCATTCCCTGGAAAACTCCTTTATTTGACAAGTAACAATTATTGAAAAACATATCAAGGCATTTCTCAGAAATTTATGGGTGAGTTCCTTATGCCTTTGCCAAATCATGTTTTTCTTTGCTCACTTCTTGAATTTTTGTATGACTCAGTTTCTACAGGAAGTTAAACTCACTGTGGCTAGATGAGCCATTAAAGAACTTCTCATTTTATTAAAGTCAAATATAATCTCTGTCTGATTTTTATTAAAAAGCTCTGTCCAAACATTTTGTTACTTCAAAACAAATTGCTTCATGCTAACAATGGAAAGTTTATCATTAGGAGGGATGGAACAGATTGGAAACATAGAAATGCAATCATGAGTTTGATTCTCTCTTGGTGTAAATCTGTGAAACACAGTGGCTTGACAGGTATCATTTGTGAGTTGTGTGTTCTGGCTTGTAAACTGGTGAGGCTGCTGTTTAGCTTGTTCATTGCTGGGGTTGAGTTTTCTTCATTCAATAACTGTTTGTTAAAGATATCTAAGTAGGTGTTTGTGATTCTTCAGTAAAACAACAGAAGGCTGTCCAGCCAGAGTGTGTGGCTTGATGTGTTTTGCAAACATGGGCACTCTAAGTTCACACAGCTGTAAAACTTGAGAATATCCTCCTGTGGCCTCCCACACTCACAGATCCCTACCTTAGATCTCTTTGAGGGGTTGGGGCCACCACTGAAAGAAGTTGGTTGTGTCAATGAATAGGATTTATTGAAATCAGGGCAGACATTCATAGAGTTTTATTTTTGCAGTGCTTGCAGTCTGCAAGTTCAAGATGCTGTTCATAAACTGTATTGCTGCTGAAGCAAGAGAGGATCCCTATAACTCAGTCAGATCCATTACTTTTGTTTTGTTTTGTTTTTTAATGAAAAAACTAATATTTGAAACAAAGTCAAGGAAGGAACAAGAAAATTGATGAAATATTTGATTTTCAAAGGCAGCTGTGTAAAATAGGAAACAAAATATTTAGTTAATGAAAAAAATCAAACTTTACAATCAAAATAATTTCTCTTTTCCTGAGTTTTATTTATATGAGGGATGCTGGGATTTTTATCTAGAAATAAGTTGTTTCTCTCTTTCTAAAGTCATAAGGGAATCAAGTAACTTTGGGAATACACAAAGTGCAGAAGAACATTAAACATTATTTTGGAAATACAGCATTCAGGAAACAACTCTTAAGGTGTTTACTCCAGATAAGTGTGCTATACAGAGCAGATGTTCTGTTGTAAAATTTAAACTAGCAAATTATTTCACAAGCAGAGACTAATTTCACTAAGTGAAGAAATCAAAGCTCCTGCTCTGTAAAAACTCAATTTTTTTTGAGAAAATTACTCTAAATGAATTCTTTGCCTACTTTTTTTAACAGATGTTATCACAAGGAACTGTTCTCCTGCGAATTGGCTTTATCATTCTGTCCCTGGCGTCTTTTGGACTACTTATGGAGAACAAGTAAGATACAAAATACGGGTTTTTTCTTCTTTAATTATGCATTATTTATAATTATCTGGAATTCTCAAGTGGGTCAGAAATTATATCAATAAAGAAATACAGATATACTTGGACAGATACATTGTTTTCTGTAGACTAGAAAATAGCACATGACTAGCCAGGAGTGTTCCCACTGCAGGTAATGCCTACATCTGTATTGTCTCTTGCAGAAAAGTTTTGGGATGGGTTAGTCATGTCTCCCACTGTGCTTGCATGTCTCCCTCTGGGCTTGGGACACTGGCAGGTGAGTGGGACCTCCCAGCTGTCCCAAGGCTGTTCATGGTCAGACTACAACCATATTGTGTAGCATGCCATGGGTGTCAGATACAGTGGTGGTATATGAAAAGCACACAATATAGGTCAGAGTAGACTCAAAATCATGTGAAAGATAGTGTAGACTTAAGATTAAACTTATTCAGTATAGGTTCAGATGAAATTGGATCTTGACTACACAAGCCCAGTGAGATATACATTATGAAGTAGTTCATAAAGGCTCTGTGGCCCTACAGAAGAGTAAGTAGCAGCCACCATTTCTTACAAAGAAGCTATTTGTCCTGCCAGAGCAGAAATGTGGAATAGGCGCTTCCTTTGAGACTAAGGTTCCAGTACTGCTTTTCACCTGCTGTTCATTGTATTTTCAGAAAGGAATACCTTTCACTTTTATAGCCTGAACAGCTTCTTTCAGGATAGGTAAAAATCTGTCTGTATGCCATACATGTGTATAACTTAGGGAGTTAATATTGTGAATTAGTAAAAATTTACGGAAATAGACCAATGAAAAGGTGTATACTATAAAAACTTAACTATAAGGTTAAGAAAGCTGTCTTGATGTAAGTGCAGGACATCACAGACTAATTTTACTTTCTGTTTTTCACTAAAGTTAACAAAGAATAGGTTGGATGTTAATCTGAATTGATTACTTTTTCTAGGTCCAAAGAAGGAATTTTGGAAATCATCCGCTGCTTAGTTTTCATAGGTGTTTACAAACTTGGCTACTTTAGGAGTCAGTTTCCTTTCTTGGGCGATGCATATGAGGTAAGACATTTACTTTGAAATTTCTGTGCTGATTACTCTAGATTTTTTATCATTTTAGAAAAAGCAGAAACACTAGGAATTTACATTTTGCCTTCTTATTTTGTATTTCATTACTTGAAGAGTATTATTTTTTTTTTTCTTATCGCTTCACTTTTAACTATGATTATTTTATAAGAAAATTACTTGAGTTTTGTACAGAGGTGCCAATTTCCACTGAGAAAAAATTATGAAAGTGTATATTTACTATTTCTTGGAAAAATAATATATTACTGACTGTATGCTTTGAAGTGAATAATGTAAACGCATTACTGAATTTGAATTGATTAATTCTCCTTTTCTGGGAGAAATCTGGAAATGTTTGGAGTCTAGAATACTTAAATAAAAATATTTTGTTCTGCATTTCTACTGTAACTCAGAAACATACTTTTAGCCATTGACAAAGAGAGGATACTGGACTGATTAAGTACGGTTGTATGATTACTTTTGTGTTCTTAGCACTTGTTTTTGTCTTGTTTGTGTCTTTAGCTTTTTAATTTTTTTCCCTTTTTTTCTTTGCAAGTCAGTATTTCATGACCCTTTTCAATATTATCAGAATTAAATAACAATAATAATTAATGTGATGCTTATCTGAATAACATTACCAAGCTGCCAAGTGTTGGTTACGAGCAAAGATTGTTATCAGCAAGGTTATGAATGGATTGCTAGACAGTAGAGCTGTTATCAGACACTTTTTGGCTTAAAATCAGAAAAAAATCAAAACAGTAGGGACTGAGACTCAACCAAGTTCAGAATGATTCCTTTGACTGGAAACTTCTGCAAAATTTATAGCAACTTTCCTAATTTCTGGTAGTGTTGTTGATTTTCTTGCTTTTCTAAAGGAACAGGCAGTAGGAAAATGAAAAATATGTATTGCTGCAGTGGGTCTGAGTGGTTTTTTGTTTTGTCTTTTTATCTGGAATAGGATACAATAACTATTAGACAATATTTAAAGCTAGATAAATGCCTCTAATTGAGAATTTATTAATTTTTTCCCCATATTGTTACATGGTCAAAGCTTTGGTGTATAAATGAAGCAGTTCTTGAATTCCTCTGATAGGAGTCTGGCAGAACTCAGCAGATATTTTAAGTGTTTTGCTTGCTTTAATATAATTTGGAAAATGTTTATATTATTTCATGAGTAGCCTAATAAAGCAGACAGGCTTGTAGCAACAAATTCTAAAATTTGGCAACTAATGCTATAGGCCTTCAGATACAGCTTTCAGACTTGAATTATTTCGGTAGTCTAACTGAATTTTGGAAGAATTATGTGTCATAATATACACTCAATACTTGCCTTGCTGAGTTGTGTGTATTCATATGTGAAGGTCTCTCATACTAAGAAATGAGTAGAGGTAAAATTACCAGATTATTGTTTCTGTTGTAGGGAATTATGTAGCTTCCTATTCTTTCATGGAGAAGAAAATATAATAAAATGGTTCTTACTCTGTGTGTTATATGTTTCTGTCATTAAAAAATTAATTTTAGTATCATCGCGAGTTCTTTTCTGCTGAACTTTATTATTTTTTTCTATATAATGTTTTTCCTTTTATCCTTTATATTACAGGTCTTTGTTGCTCTTTTTTTAGTCCCTTGTTTGGCAGTGACTAGATAGTCCGTTTATAACAAGAAACAGGAGTAACTTGCTCACAATTTTTCTTTGAAAATTCTGAAAGAATTCTGAATAATTTTCTGTTGGGGAGACCAGAATAAATAATGCTCCTGAGTTATGTTGATATGTCCTCATTTGGGATTTATATTTTATCATGAATCAACAGTTTGCTGATATTAATAGCTTTTGCAATCATAGAATCGTAGAATAATAGAATAGTTTGGCTTAGAAGTGACCTATAAAGGTCACCTAGTCCAAACCCCGGCAATGAGCAGACACATCTTCAACTATGTGAGGTTCTCAGAGCCCCATTCAACCTGACCTTGAATGTTTCCAAGGTTGGGGCAACTGCCACCTTTCTGGGCGACTTGTTCCAGTGTTTCCCCATCTTCATCATAAAAAATGTTTTCCTTTTTGTAGTCTAAATATTTGTGATGAACTTCAAAGCATTCCCCATTTTAAAATAAGTGATCTGCTTTTGCTCCCAGTACAGTTTCTGGATTCATGTTAGACACATTCTTATGTGTCTCATGGAATTTATGTACAAAAAAAGTCTGAGCAAAGAGAAACTGCTGGAGATTTGTCAATTCACATTGAAAAATCTTCAGATGTTAATGTTTTATCTCAATATTGACCTGATCATTTTTGAAACAGCAGTACCAGGAAGAACAATAAATAAATAAATTGTTTCCCCAGAAATTAGGTCTAAGATTTATCCTAAAATTGATTCTGTTCAGAATTCGAACAAGTTATGTATCCTTAATAGTATAATAGTGCAGAAAACTTTGAATATCATGTGTGGCCCATAAACATAGAGATATCTTATATGAAATTTTTTAAATTTCTACTACCTATGTCCTGGTAAATTTTGTCTGCTTGCTTTTCAACTTCCTTTGCTCTGTTTTGCTTTCACATCCTCTTAAAAATTTTAAGAGGTGTAAATTAAAACATTTTTTTAAATCTTTTTGTTTTCCTCATCTAAATATCCGTTCTTTAACATACACCTAGGTTTAGCTGACTTTGATGTTTTTAATGTAATATTTCTAGTACTCATAATTTGTAATATGAAATACATCAAACAATGTCCTTACATCTTTTATCCATATATGTTCCCAAATAAACAATGCTTTAGTAATCCAGTGTTCAAGAATGAACACGTAACATCATGTAAAGGAATTTCTCTTGAGGTTTAGGTTTGCTTCCCCTGCGGGGGGGGGGGGGGGGGGGGGGGGGGGGGGGGGGGGGGGGGGGGGGGGGGG
>JAWWTY010000077.1:28118148-28311943 GCA_035222235.1 Margarornis squamiger | reverse complement strand
TATTTTTTTTTTTGTTTTTGTTTTGTTTCCCGGGGGGGCCCCCCCCCCCCCCCCCCGTAAATTATGCCTTCCAGGGCATAATTACTTAGGGATGAAGAGAAATGAACTGCAAGAGACATGATGACACTACTCAGTGTTTCTAGAATTTAACATATAATTCTGTCCCAGAATTCTAACACGAATGGTGTACATTGCAGCAGATAAGTGCAAGACTGAGTTTACCAATAGCACATTCAATCATTTGTGAAAAAGCGTGTGACTCTTGTCTATACAAGTGGGATTTTTCTGTTACCATGTTTCATATGTTCATATTTCTCATGACTATTTTAGAGACAGTAGATAAGATTTCAGACATAAATATCTTTGCAGTACTATTTGCAGAGTATTGTAACTAGCAAAAAATAGGTGTCTTAAACTGCAAATGACTGCATTTGGCTCATAAGGTCTGACAATTATCAGAATTACTGCATGGGAGGAAGGCCTTCTGGGTGGAAACTAGATAAAAAATATAGAAGAAAGGAGAGAAAACTAGGGGATCAGTGATGGAAGGCAGAAGAACAGAGGAAACAAGGAGCAAGCTTTTCCCACTTTGCCATTAAATTAGCTCAGATGGGTGTGAAGAAAGCTAATGATGGCAATCTGAGGAGGAGGAGTAGACCTGTCCTCTGGCTCCAGCTTCTTATCCTCCTTGCTGCTGTGGTAACTGGGTTAGCCAGCTGGTCTGATTTATGCAGCCAAAGATTTTTCTTCAGAGGAGTGATGCAACTTTCTGTGGAGCAAGAGAAATTCTTAACACTAAGGCTGTAAGTAAAGGAAGGTGTAAGTAACACGAAGCTATAGGTGTGTAAGAAAGAAGGATGTAAAGCTGCAGTCTTAATGTGGTTGTTAACTGTGTCTCCAGCTTAGTAAGAAAAAAACATTGGCTCTACTGACACTTTGGCACTGTGTGTTACCAGCTTTGGTTCCATATGAAAATTATGTTACTTTTCTGATCATTTAACCATATAGTTCTCCTTGCTACTGTATTTGAAATCCTTTCATTATATGCTCATGGAGATCTCTCCCAGTGCACTTTCCTTCTCCAAACAAGAAAATAATTTGAAGCTACCATCATTACAAAAGCAACTACAGGAGGTGGAATAGTACCTGTTTCTCAGCATGCGTTTTCTGTTCCTTGTCCTGTATGTATTTCATATGGGTGGTTAGATGAAAGAAGTAAAGGAGGGGTGGGTGGTTATGGTTTGTTTGTTTGGGGTTTTATGTTTTCTTTGTTTAAGAAAAGTAGTGGTGATGTAGGAGGAAATTTTTAGATCCTAAGAAAGTTGTCTCTTGGGTGAAGGTCAGTGAAAACCTCAACATTAGGGGCAGAGATATATTTGAGTGGTTTGAAGAGCCAGTGTGTTTCTTTTTGAGAGTCTGTGTTGCCACGTCCCATACTAGTTAGTTTTCTTTATGCTGATTACTTCATGCCTGTGTAATGTGATGATTGTGTGCATTACTAAAGCCAAATCATTTTCTGTCAGACTGGGCCTGGAGCCTCCTAACCACCTGGAGGTAGCAGAAAACATTGCTTCTGTGTTCAGTTATGTGACAGTTCAACAGGCACGATATGTAAAAATAAATCTGTGATGATGGTGTACCTCTTCAAAGTGTTTCCATCCAACTACTCTGGTTTGGCATCAGCCAGCATATTCCATGAGCTGAATTTGGTCAAGCATTGGCTGTTATTTGACAGTAGTACTAATGAGGAGCAAGTAGAAATGAGAGCCATTGACATGTTGTTGGAACTCTTGTCTTAAATATTTTCACCAACTCTCATAGTGGCTGCAACTCAATACTAAGAAAGACTTAAAGGCTTTTAAACTAAGGGGCTATGAGTGAGGAAGCTGGAGGAGGAAACAGATGTCTGTCTTGATATGTTTCTTTATCTTTTACCTCTGTTGCAGCCAAGGCATTGTATGTGAGAGTAAATCTTTTCACCCAGCCTTCTCCTGCACTACAACTTAATGGGGTGCCTGGTTATGACCACACTGGCAAGAATGTCTTAATTTACAGGTAGGAAGGGAAAAATCTAGAGCAACTTTTATGGAGAAAAAGAGAGATTGTATACATGTGTGATGTTTTATATGAATAAGTTATTTTCTTTTTTGTTTTATGTGGAAGTGTGGTACATTAAAATATAACCAGCTTTGGAAGATACACAGAATCTTGTGGTTCAGGGTATAATTCAACACTTAACTAATGAAGGCAGAAATCAACTTTGTTGTGGTCAAATTCTTTATTTACTCCTCCGGAGTATCTAAACTTGGTAGATGCAGCTGTTGCAAAAAATTTTGGAGACAGTATTCTGTACAAAATGGACTGTTTCTCTCATCTTTGATGCAATTCTGGTATTTCTTATGGCATGGAAGCTAAGTGGTCTGGATGAAATATAAAATATCTCTTTATTAAAAAACTGATTTACGCCTTACACTGTGTGCTGCATTCCACAGAAGTCCCTCTAAATGTGATATATTACCATGCTACTTTTTTCCCCTTTCATCGTACAAAGAGTTGCTGTTACCTCTCTTGTTTCTTACCGTAATTTACCAGCGTTGGAATACTGACTTATGGGTACTGACTTAAAACAAAAATTTACTTATAGGAACTTATTTCCACATCAGCAATGGTTTTCTGCTCTGTAGCGTTTTGCCTTGGTCCCTCATTATGATCATCTGTGCCACATTTCAAAGCGCCGCATATCCCATATTTGGTTTCCATTAAGGTTAAAGCTCCATGCCCTGTACTATGATTTATGGCCTCAGAATTTATGCAGCCTCTCTGCCCTAGCTAGGTTGGCCAGTGTATTTCAGATGTATTTTAGAAATGAAACTGGGAATGGAAGGGAAGCTCTACTGCCTTATGATAAAAAGTCTTGTCAACACACATGGAATTAAACAAACATGAGTTGTAATCATTTTTTCTATGTTAGCTTCATTCAGAAAAGTTCACTGTGCCATGCAGTGTATCCCAGAGACTGGACTCTTTGACAACTGCCCTAAGGGGAATAATGTCCCTTAGAAAAAGTCACAGTAAAATCTGGCAGTAGATTAAGTTAGTTTCCACTTAGGTGTGACAGCATAGTCATTACTGATTTTAGACTTAGCCAGTTTGAGAGTCGGCTTCACCACGATCAGCTAAAGACTATGATGTATAGTTCCAGATGCTCTGGCCAATTGACCGTAAAATTGCTCCCCATTTCTGGCAGAGCAGTTGAGCTGGAGCTTTTAAAATCTCCACTCCCTGAGCTCAACACCCTCCCCCCTCTGCTTAAAAGCTGCTCATTATTCTTCTTCTGCCCACTGATCTTAGCAAAGAAAAACTTCTGGAATCAATTAGAAGTGTCTGCACTTGATGAGATTTGCACGTGAGTTCGGAATTGCGAGGCTTTGATAGCGTCAGCCAACAGCTGCAGTTTCAGGTGGTAAAATCGGGGAAGGAATTTTCCAGGGTTTATTTACAATCATAAAATAAAACAAAAATCAAGACAAGTTGGAAACCATCTAATATGTTGTTAAAATGAAACCTGAATTGGGTTATATATTTATTTTGTCTGAAAAAAAAGTAAACTGCTGGTTTATTATCAGGATCTTTTCAATTACCTCGCAATTACTAGGCTGTATAGAGCAGTTGTAATAAAATGCAAGCTATGGTCTGCTTGCTGTAGTTCTAAGTGTGAAAGAAGCATCTGCTATTACTTTTGTCACTTTAATTGCTTGACAAGACAAGGAGGTAGTCATACTTAATAGAAATCAGAAGCGTGCAGTTAAAGATAAAGCCAAGGTAGTACTCTGAAGATAGAAAATACATGTTTATGTATGCTGTCTCAAATTTTGTGGTTTTTTTCTGTCAGCACTCACACTCATAGTTTTAAAGTTTATTTTCTGACCCTTCTCAGCCCAGAGCAGTTAGTGATTGGCTTGAAGCTGTATGCAGCGTTTGCATTTTAAAGATAACAGCCATGCCAATGAGATTATTAATGTTCAGTTATACATCTGAGGGTGTCTTTGTGAAAATGAAGCTGTGCCATTTCACACACGTTGTTACTGATCTGGTTTGGTTCATAAGTAAAAGCATAATTTTTCTAAAAGCCAGGAATGCTGCAAACTCTGTCAAACTGCATTCTTTTGTACATCATAGTAACACATGGATAATGATGGAAATCTCCATACCAGTGAATTGCTTCACTGACATTAGTCCCTGGTGACAACTGAGATATTCCACATGGGTGGATGTTTCTGTCCATGCAATTGCAATTCCAGTACTAGACTATAAACTTTTTTTTTTTGGGGGGGGGGGCGGGGAGGGCTGCCCCTTTTATTTATTTTTTTCTTTAGTGCACAGATGTGTAAATTTGTTTCATACCTGGTTTCTTCCACAGAGGAAATCTAATATCTAGAATATTTTTTTAGTTAATTTTTCTCTCCCTTTAAAGAGCTTAAAGTATTTTCAGTGAAGAAGTGCTCGGAGAATGCATGTTGGCAGTATTAGTTATCGATGTTAGCACATTGGCACCTCTGCATCACAACATAAGCAGTGCTGGCATACACGAGTGAGAGGCAGGCATTGGGACAGATTTTTTTGCAGTTTGGGCTCTGTAGGAGAGGTTCAAAGGCAGTTGGAGGAGACGTGTTTCCTACTCTTGACAGAGTCAGTGCTTACTCGTCAGTTTACATTCTCATAAATTTTATGTACAAAGTTGATTTGCAGGTATAGTGTACATTGCAACCTCTAAGAGTCAAAGGCAGGGTAATAAAGGATGGGTGATTCCAGTGTCCTGAATGTAAGATACTGGCTTACCTGCTGAGATATCCCACCTGTGCCGGTCATGTGGGGAGAAGGAGAAGGTGCAGTCTGATGACTGGAGAAGGTATCCTCCAACCATGTAGAACACCTTAGACTGGGGAGCCTTCCAGTATCACTGTGCATGGTCAGCATGTGTGTGTTCTCTGGGACCTGGCTGTCTTTAGCCCATCAAGCACACATGCTTGTATGTGCTTGTTAGGACAACCTGATAGGCAAAATTAAATAGCCTGCCACCAAAGCTGTTGTAACAAGCAGGTGGAAATTATCCTAATCTTAAAGAAAGGAGAGCTATATCTGTGTTCTCAAGACCATGAAGACAGATGACTTAGTTTGAATTTTATCTTCAACATGGCAGGCAGAGGGATTGAATTAACTTTTAGGAGATAACAGCTTTAATTAAATGAGCTGTTTCTGATATGGAGTAGATCTGGGTCTGGCAGATACAAGGTGAGCACAAAGAACCAACCTAGTATTTAAAGCATTTTTGATATTTCTGTCTCATAAGATTTAAAGAGAGAAAACCCAAATGTAAAAAACATATGCAGTCCAGGGTAACTCAGTGTTTACATCTTGCAAGGGAAACGGAGGTACAAGACCCCTATTCCCATAAATGTCCCTTCCCACTTCTGTAACAGTGAGCAGAACATGGCAGCTGTGAAAACTTAGCATTTCTGCAACAGAATGTCTGTGTAGGATGCACAGAATTAGACTGTAACATAGGCCATTGGAAATCTAAATCATAACCTGTCAGAAAGCAGAAATTAATTAAAAATCCTATATAATATCTTTTATTACTTTTTTTAAGTCATAAATTCTATCTTTTGCTTAGTCTGGTTTTTCTTTCTCAGAAGCTTCTTATGAACAACAAAGAAGGAAAAGCACAGTAAAAGTCGAGCCTCTGTTTTCCTACTAACAGCACCTGAAATAACCACGGAGACTGAACCTAGATTGTGACATCTTGGCAATTGAATGCTAAATTCTAACAAGCCAGTCCCTTTTGTCTAAAGTGGGCAGTAGATCAATAAGATAAAATCAAGCCATTATCTGTGCTGTGATTTATTTTTTTTAATACTGCCTTGTTGTATCATTCCCTTGTATAATATCTGTTTTCTGTGATGTTTAGAGATAGAGAATAAGAGAATGTAGAGAAAGCAACAACACTGTATTTGGGTATTGCACAGCATAAAGAGAATGTTTTAAAATTTTTTTCTTCTGCCAATACCAAATAAAAATTGCCTGATGAAAGAAGATTAGCAAATGCTATGTTTAACAACTGATTACCAAATGCAGAACACACAAAACATTTTGTATGTTTAAAAGTTGGAAATAGGTGTTATGAGAAAAACATAAATGTAAGGCTGTAGTTCTCACTTGAAACCAAGGCAAAATAATGCAGCAACCCCCTATAGAGTCTGGGAGTGATCACATCTGTCCTGACAGAAGTTGTTTGGTTTATCTTCATGTGGAACCCATGAAACACCTGGAATAGGTTGTTTATTTTGTTGTTTGGAAGCTAAAACACAGTTGAAAATGTCTGGGTTTAGTTTGACTATTTTAGATTTTATGGAGAAAAGGATGCTATGTTTTGTCCTTAGCTTTTACCTGAATTCACTGCACATCTGCATATGACTATAAATCTCTAGATCTATTAATTTCTCTTCTTGTTGTCTTCATGTAGGTTGGTTACAAAGAATGGTCAGATATTAGGAAACAGATAAAAGTGGCAATGAAGCAGGATGCTAAGAAGCAGAATCTGGCCATTAGCTGCATTGTTTTATACCTACATGACTTCATAGCTCTTTCTACTTCCCTTTGTCTGAGACCAACCTAGTTAAATTATGACATTTTAGGGAACATACTTGCCTTTGTGCATACATAAAAGGACCTGACCTGCTTCTGTGCACTACGTAAGCAGTGAATAGGGTTGCCATCATCCTAGTTGAATTCCTGGTCATTTTTTTTCCCAGACTTAAAACTGAAGCCTGTTAAACAGTTGCCTTATTTAGAAAACTGGGTTTTTTTCTATGTGTACGTAATATTCTTAAGTTCTCTGTTACCTTCAGCTGAGAACATTCTAGCACAGAATGAGAGTATAGTTCTAATATCTTGGTGTGCCATCTTTGCTTCTGGTGAAAATGGTGCCCTAAACTGAATCCATTCCAAATTTATCTTCCATACTATGTTTATGGGTTGTAATTAGCTTCTGGGGTTATCTGAGGCTTATTGAAATGCATCCCCCAACCATAAAACATGTAAAAAGCAGAAATTCATCTGTCAGACTTGTGAATTGGACCTAAAAATGTGTTACCAAGATACCAACAACTTCATAAATTTTAAAAATTAGGCTATAACTTGCTAGAATTTGCGGTGCCCTCTGGATAGCAGTATAAAAGGTGCAGTTTGCTGGATAAACATGGCATATGCTTTAACAAGCACTGAAAAAAAATTGAGAGTTTTCTAAATAAAAGGGTACCAGATTGCTTTCTCCTTCTTTTTCCCTTTTTTTTTTTTTCATCTATATGTGAGAAAGGAAAAGATAATGAAGGGAAATGGAGAGGATTAAGGGAAATTTTATTTTCTAGCCAAATCAAAATAAAATAAAATATGCAAAATACTTTCAGTTCCATGAAAACTGGAAATTTATTCACTTCTTTTATGAAATGGAAGACAAACAACAAGTGAGAGGTTGGAGGTGGAGTTTCTATGTTTCATTCTACCTGGCTTGATACATTTTTATTTCACTTTAAGTTTTGGGTTTTTTTCACCCCACTATTATAAAATGAGGACAGTCAAATACTGAAACAAATTATTGGCCAAAACAAAAGCATCTCACTGAAACATCTCTGTTTAAAAATAAAGCAAAAAACCTTCAACTTACTGTGAGTTCATTGATCTTGAATAACACAAGAAATAAATTCTTTGATTTAATCGTCCTGTCTCTTTTTAAAAGCAGAGGGAGATAAGTGAATGCTTCATCTAAGTGGCTGTCTGAAGCTCTTGCTTCAGATTCTGCTTCTTAACATCCTGCTTCACTGCCAGAAAGCTAAGAAGCTTTCTATTAACAGAGGGGAACTGGATATTAAGAGAGCAAAAACTGTCTAATTTTAGCACAGTTCTAGGTATTGGTAGAATATTAGCACCTAGGACTCAGATCAGCTTTTTTACACCCTGATTTATTTCTCTCATTATACATTACCCAAGGGTAACTCACTTGAAACAGATAAAGAATTCTAGAGTATTCTGATTAAGAATAGTGATAGAACTAATATAGTTACGTAGCCTTAATTTTTTTACAGCTTGGTGTTGTCATAACTTGATGTCTTCAAATGTATTATTGGACTATTTATCACCTTCTAAATAATTGCTAATTTCTGCCAAGTTCTCATAAAAAGTCTCAATCCGCTAAATGAATCAAATCTGCTCATTCCAGTGATGTAAAACTGACAGTTTCACTCCTGGTTAGGGGAGAGTTAAGAAGGAAGAAAGCAGGTTCTTTAGTGGATCCGGGTTTATTTTTTTGGCTTTGTAAGGTCTCTGGCTTTCAGAACTTATTAGCATCAAATAAAAATCAAAAGCATCAGTTTGCAGAAGTAACAAAAATACTAGCTGTGAAAGCAGCATGCAAGCAAAACTGGTCCATTTTTCCGGGACAGCCCACATAAAACCTGCCCAACCAACTACTTCACATCCTCTGCTGTTTTATTTTGATCTATTTGGAGATCAAGTTACATGATCTTCATGATTTTATTTTTCTTTGTGCAGTACTCCATACTATTAAACTCTACACAAAAGCAAACTGCGACTGTAAAATATTTGGGTATATATGCCAGTAATTTCAGAGAACCCGTAATAGATTGGCAGCAGAGATTCTGATTTTCAGAACTGTACATGTGTGTACAAATGTTTGTCTTTTGGCTTAGACAGAGTCTTTAGAATGTAAATCATCTTTGGAAAGCAGTTGTTGAAAGGGAACCATGTTGTTAACTTAATTGTTAAGAAAAAAGCTAGGCTTGATACCTATTAAAAATTCTGCTGAATGTCTGTATGTTTGAAGGAAAACTCAACTAAGAGTTTTGCCTTCAGTCCAAAGTGTGGTCTCTTTTGGGGGAAGAACTTGGAAACTGGTGACTGTCAAGTATATTATCAAATGCCATATTCTTTGTTGAACAGACTATGAGTATTCCAATATTAGCCGGGTTAAAAGTGGAGTGGCAAGGAGTGGCAGGGGGGCAGACAATGTGTACAGCAGGCCCTCTCCAATCCATGCAGGGCACAGCTGGTCCAAAAGATGCCTGTAATGATCTAGGAGAGAGTTAGGGTAAGGATGTAAAATAGGAAGGATCTGTACATTCTCCCAAACTCCTTTTATTACTTCCTTTGTTAAGGAGCTGAATGATAAGAAGATGCTTATGTGAACCTGCTATATTGTAAAATTCAAACTTTACAAGGAGAGTGGGAAGTGAGAGATGAGCTTTGGGCATATACGGCATTATCTGCAAAGCTTATATTGCACCTTTCCAGCCCAGATGCCCTGATTTGTAAAGTATTTAGTCATGTTCTTGCAGACAGATTATCTCATTGTAGATTTGGGACGAGGTCATGGAATCATAGTTGGATATGCCGTAGGCACAGGCTAATCTTGTCTCCCCAGTGGTCATGAGTTCCTGAATCAGTGATTTAAACCTAAATGTGGTGCTGGTCTGTTCTGTCATGAACTACAGTGAAGACATTGCTTTTGTTAATATTCATTAGGAGGTTTTCTCCCTTGAAGTTTGTATGAAGTGATCTAAATTGCAGGTTCAGCTAATGTTGTATTAATGCCAGGCAAGAATGCTGTATAACTTTTCTCCACCATCGTTTCCCTATTACAGTTAATGCAGTCCATATTATTGAAACCAAAAGCTGTTGCCAGTGCACCTCTTAAATTAATCTGAAGCTGCCAGCTGTGCCATTTGCCTTTGATCCTTTCTTTCAAGGTAATTGTCACACTGAAAGGTAAAACTAAAAGATATTCTGTACCAAGTGCCACCTCTTTATACTTCTGGAGGCTATTTGTCTTCACGAGATTTCTGCAGATTTTACATGCTATTAATAGTCTTCTCTATGTGCTATTGCTGCCATCAAGTGCAATTGTATAATTATGCATGTGTAGCTATTCGTGTACAGTAAATTTAAAGTAATGCCAGCTCTCTGGAGCTCAAGCATTTTCATAATTCTTAACTTAAAAATAACACTTAACATTACATGAAATGCATGAAGCACCTCATTGTTTTATTTTAATGGGAACTAAAAAAGTTAAAAAATTCTGGTTGAATATGCACTTTGAAGATGTTGCTGATTAGAAGAATAGATTACCTTGTTAATAGATGAAATTTGGTAGTTAGTGACTTGCTTTCATGTTTCTTTACTCTCCCTGATAAGATAATTGAGAAAAACTGTGGAGTCATCAATGTAAATAAATCTGCAGTAATGAAAACAATTATATTTACCTTACAGATGTTATTACACACTAAAAGAAACACCTCTAAAATGTTCTTCTGACTAATGTGGTTTAAAAAAATGCTATTCAAATATGAAAATCTATATAATTTCTGATTCAAAATATTTAGAGAGGAAAATACTTTTCAACTGTTTATTTAGTACTTTAGGAATCTAATTTTTAACATTTGGGTGGTTTTGACCTTTGCTGTATTATGGAGGTCCTGAAGCGTCATGTTGTTCATTCAGTCTCCAGTAGCAAATTAGTATTTTAGTGTACTAATGAGAGGTTGGACTGCAAGTAGAAAAGCACTTCATTACTACATTCGCCGCTTGCAATGTGCTGCTTAAGAATAGATATTTCCTTTATTAGATCTGAAGTGAAACTAGTTGGCATCCAAGTATTCTAATAGTTGCACAAGATACTGTCAAGTTCCAGAACAAAGCAGTAGTCCTGCTTCCAGGGATATACAACATAAACATGAGATGAAAGGCAGCAGGTAAACAGGGACAAGTGTTAGGACCATTGGAGGAGAAATCACAAGGTATTTGTCTGAAAACTGAGCATGTTCATGATGGGAGCAAACAGATTCAGCTCAGGGAACATAGAGGTGTGCTGAAAATATCCTTAAAATGTTGAACACTAGTTTACTTTTGAAGAAGGAACTAATTGAATGTACATGGAGAGGATTGACATAGCCAAAAAGACAGTCTAAGACCCATTTATTTCAGTAGGATTCTTGGTGGACATCAGTGAGGTATAAAGGTTTTGGTAGAGAGAATTGTTGTATTGGTGCTATGTGATGGCAAGAGCCTGGATGAGAATTCTAGATAAGACTGATTATCTCTGGTGTGTTGTTAGAAGTGAATCTCTGCATGTGGATATGGGGAGCATCAGGAGAGGTGGGAATTGGAGACTATATAAACAGTGATGATGATATCGAGTATTACACGGAAAGGAGGAGGTAAAATTTAGTTTAAAATAGAGGAGATAAATAATTTAAACTATGTTTAACCTAAGCTAACATTCAAACACAATAATATTGGGAAAGATGGACTTTATTTGGTGGGGGACGGGAATGCACCTTGAAGAGATGACTGGACTCTGTACAGAGATGATAGAGTTTGTGCTGGCATTAAAAATATCTAGAGAAGTATAGAAACAGAACAAGGACAAAGCTTGCACAAAAATGGTGGATCTGAGCTGCACATGATGGCATAAAAACTTGATGTTGTTGAGCCCTACATAATGGCATTAACTATATAACTTTTGTGTAGATCTTATATAAATACAATATAGATCTTTTGAATAAAAGCAAAAAATGATAGGAATATGCTTCATTTAAGGAAAACTAGGCAACAGATGAATAGATTTATCCTTGCCGATTCATGGTGGTAAGATTTTAATTATTTTTTTTTTCTGGCAACTGCGACCAAATGTGATCCCTGGTCTTGTGGCAGCAGAGTGCTCTAGTACTACAAAAAGACTACTTTTGTCAGAAAGGATTCATCTGTGACATAGCAATTGTTCAGCCAACAATGTCTTCTGCAAAAGCATGAATGAATTGAAGTTGTGTTGAGAACTGAGTAAACAATGTTTGTGAAAAATCAGTAGCCAGAAGCATTAAAGATCAGGGTGCTAAATAGGATTTAAATCTTTGCTGATCTGACTGGTGTGTGCAAAAACATATAAACACTTCCATTTAATCTGGGCGAAACTTCATCAGTTCTCTTCGTATGAAAAAGGGTCTTCAAAAATAAACCTTAGTAGTTCAAAACATTTCCAGAAAAAAGGAAAGAACTAACTCTATAGAAAACCTGAAGTAATATGTGAGCATACAATAAAGAAAGGTTTCAGGAGAGAACTTCAAGTAATTGAAGTGCTAGTGAGACATAAGGACATTGGAAAACTTTATGATGGGAAGGAATGAAGAAAAATAGAGTGATGAAGTTGTGTGAAAGCATTTAATACAATGAAAAGAAGGAAAAGAGGAAGGAACATGATTTTTCGGGTAAATAAAAAATATTATGGAAAAAAATGTTGCTAAATGGTACTGCTACTGTTTCTAGGAATCACAAGTTAATGTCTATTCACTGGACTGTTTTCATGTACTTCCTCCTAATAGGTGAAAACAGTGGTAAAATGAAAGTGAAAATCAATCAAAACAACACAAATATTTCTGAAGTTTCATAACAGCAAGTTTGGTGCAATTTTGATAAAATAAATAGCATTCCAAAGTGAGATAATCTGAGTTGTTGGGCTTTTTCTCCACAGGAGAGAATGAAGATGAACAGGCAAACATTTATGGTGAAAGTGCTACAGACTCTCTTTGAAAATATTTTTATTTTTTAACAACTGTAAACCTATGCATGATTTAGAACTATTCTGGATGATCTACCATGCCTGAGGGAATGGATCTAAAGTTTCACTATGAGAAATATATACTATTTTTTTTTTTTTGCATTAATTTAATATATGCATGCGTTTTCAGAGGAAGAAAACATTACACATTGACATACATTTTTATAGATTATAGAACCCAGAAGAAATTATTGACTTCTTGAAGAGCAATGCAGCAGGGAAAGTCTTAGATGATTATAACAACTACTGTGAAGTTTTGCATTTGATATTTAAAATAGCTATAGTATGTACTTTGTGAGTGAAAAACAGAGCTTGAAATATTTGCATCTGACTGATCTATTTTAAGTAAAAGACATAGATTGTTTAGGTGCTAGTGAGAAGTGTGAATATTGTGATTGGCTACTGCACAGAAACTTGCAGACAGGTAGTATGTGGAGAGCAAATGAATTGCTACTGTGTAAGCTTAAAACTGTATATGCAAAAGCTAAAATAATATTTACCTATACATGGTATAATGAATCTTTATTGGCAACTGGTATTCATAGACTATTTGAAAGGCGGTATTGGCCAGACACAAGTTATTTGGCAGAGATCTTGCCTAGTATATATTTGCAGAGCCTGTCTGAATAAGGATGCTGGCACGTTTATCCTGATTTCTATTCCAGGTGACAAACTTCTATCCAAGCATATGATCAAATATTTTCCACTGGAATCTGGGCACTGTAAAATTTCTGAAGCTGAGTAGAAAAATTGCAGGATTTGCTTTAACTGTAATAGTCTCTGCATACCAAGGTGACAGCAAAATATTTCCACTTGGACAACATCAGGGTGAAAACTGTGCTGAATTGAACCAAACATTTTTCTGGAATAATGATGGTATTTGGTTGCCACTTGTCAGTGGCATCTTCTCTTAACCTAGAAGCTGTGGTCGCTGTAGTCTTCAGTTAATTTCTGCATGAAAATTAAACAATAGCACCGGAAAATACTGGTGCACTAACTTTATCTACCAAAGCAACGACCCTGGTTCAAACCAGATGAAAGCTATACCATAACCACATTAGCTTATTTTTTTCTGATGCAAAGCCAATTAAAAAATGGAATAGTTTCCATTAGTTTATTTGTCTTTCCTGGAGCAATTACAATTGCTAAACTTTCCTAAACTATACAAATGTGGAGTCTCCCCTTGTGACAGGTTGTTTAAATTTATAACTAAAGTTAGCATTTCCATCTCCAATAAAAGCCAAACAGACATTTAATTATAGTGCATGACATTTCTGACTAAAATAGAGCCAAGAGAGCCTGTCAGACAGCCCTCATTGTTCATGGATTTTGAACAAATTGGGGATCTGTGAATTTATAGCCAGGTTTTTCTCTACTATTGTTTAAAATAGCACACATGGAAAACACGCCATGGGTGTGTTGTAATTCAGCTTTAATGATGTAACACTTGGTTTCAGTCAATTGTTGGAGGATTGCAGTAACACTGGTTTAGTGCTTCAGACGTTGCATGTTCCTTAGCAATTATAGTCCAGCTTTCAATAATGGCTGTTGGCGGGGTATCCACAAGTGAAGTCATAGCAATTTTGAAAAAGAGCTAATAAAAATACACCTGCCTTGTAGTGGAAAATGAGCCTTTAATATCTTCCCTTTGAAGTTGAGTGAAGCCCACAGCATTAACTAACAGATACCAGTATTATGATGCAGTAATCCACTCCCCCAGGGGAAGTCAGGGGATTGAGGTATGAAAGGCTACTATTTTCTAGTCACATATTTTTAGTCACCATAACATTGTGAAGGAAGAATGGGAATAACAAGGTGATAATAAAACCTGGAAGGAGTATTAGCTGTAAAGTTAGGACTATGCAAAGCCATTCCGATACATAATTCAGGGATGCTACATCTTAAGTGATGTATAATGAGTCAGTTGTTAGTTTTAATACAATGCCTTTTTTAAATATATATGCAAATCTGCCTTTTGTTGAAATATTATGGAATATTACAGAACATTAAAATAGCATTTAAGAAAAAGAATGAGATTTTTTTTTTTTGTTACACAACTTCTCAGCTTTCTATTCTGGATCAGTTTAGCTTTTGACATTTTTCACAGCCACTGAATATTTGCAGCCATTGATAATCCTCAGTTGGTTTTCTTCACCAGAAGATCTATGGTGGATTCCTTTTGTCCATTTGTTACATTTTCTTTTATATTTTCTCCTGGTATACTCCATGTGTTTTGAATTCTTTTTCATTTTAGGAAGCACGTGTGGTTACGTCCTTGTGGCGAATACAGTCAAGTTCTGTGTCTTTCTAGGGCAGTCCATAATGCAGTGGTTAGATGCAGTTATAAACTTGTGTTTGGAAGAAATGTAACAAAATGTATTTTCAATAAATGATGGGAAAAAATCCAACCTCCTTAACTACTTCTAAAATGAGAATAGGAACTTGGAGGATCCATTCCTGCCTATTACTAAATTAGTCACTGCTTAGGGAAATGACAGAATCTTTCTTTGTGTTGGTTTAACTGAGTGGAAAATGCACCCAAGAATGCCCACATTATAATGAGTTTTGATTGCTGTTTTAGGAAAAACCCTCTAGAATTACCCTATCAAAGGCCTTTAGCAACTTGAAGTTACACAGTTGAAGGAAACCAATTTGCCGCATCCATGCCTTTTTTTCTGCACAAAACTTCATTGCCTGTTGTGACACACTACTCCCATCATGCAAATGGCTGTACTAGTCTTACCGTAGTGAACATGCTTAAAGAAATGTACAATTAGAGATCAGCTTAGGCTCCCAGTTGCTCTGTGATATATTATACGGCTATTTTGCAATCACTGCTGTTGAAATTAAGATCCAAACTGTGGAAAAAATTGTATAGGTATATACACAAATGGGCCTCTTAGAGTGGAACAGAAATTAAAATTATTGGTATATTAGCCCAGTAAGATTAATCTGTAAATCAGCAGAGCTGCTTCCATATTAATCACTAGATATAATTTGTGAAAAAAATTCTGAAACATTTTGTCAGAAATTTTTATGCAACCCGAAGCAACTGAGGAACCCACAAGATACAAATCCTACAGTTAGACCTTCAGTTTCAGCAGTGTTAGCGGTTCCTCATCTTAAAATAACCAGAGTTTGAACTGTACACTTTCAGGGCTGGATGTTGCTTGTCTCATCCTCATCCTCACCCCCACCAACGTAGTAGGGTCCTCTAAGTGTAGAGGTGAAAGATAAAGGACGCTTAACCCCATGCTGGCCTGATCAAACACTGTTCCCTGCTAACACAGGAAGAAACATTCATCAAAGGGATATCACTTGAGTATGATCCTACAAAAACATGCACACATGCTTAACTTCGTGTTAATGGGACTATTTAGGTGCATGAAGTTAAGCATGTGTTTCAAATCTTTGCTGGATTTTAGTCTGTTAATAGAAAGCTTCTTAGCTTTCTGGCAGTGAAGCAGGATGTTAAGAAGCAGAATCTGAAGCAAGAGCTTCAGACAGCCACTTAGATGAAACATTCACTTATCTCCCTCTGCTTTCCACTAACCTGAGCTTTTGTGCGGGGTAGTTACCTTACTGGTCTGAAATGCTGAAAATTCTCTCTGTCTATGGAGAAGATTTTATGTGTCTGAATTCCCTTTTAGATCATCCCTAGTTGCCATGGAATTTTAATCTTACTAAGTCTGTGTTTTCTATTTTTTGTTTAGGGTTAGTGGCACATTTTTACAAATTTCAATAATGTGTGTAGACTTGCTACTTTTTCAGAGCAAATATTTATATAATTACTTGTCAAATAACTACTATTTAATATTAAAAATCATATAATTAATTATACAGATTTCTAACTTTTGTACTAATTTTTAATCAAATAGGTCTCACTTTCAACATTGATACAAAATAACTAAGGGAATTACCTGCTTTGATGATTTCTGTTGTATCATTTTGGGAATGAGCGAACTTGTGCTGTAGTTGGGAGATTTCCTATTCGGCGTTCAATTTAGTAAAAAGAATATAAAGAAATGCTGAAACAGAGCAAAATATTTAGGCTCTGGGAATGGGAGAAACATAGTGATCTCACAAGCAATTACAGTGTCCAATCCTGGAGCTAAATTTAAGTATAGTCTTCAGTCAGTGCTAGTTACAAAGTTTTTGTTTTGCTGGGTAAACAGATATATCAGGAAGCTGAGCCGGTACACTTCTTAAAACTTCATAGTACTGTCACTGCATATTTTACTGCTGTTCTTTTCTTTGTAGAATTCAAGTGTGTAATTTGCATCATTACTCTGAGAGTGAATTGCTATTGAGTCTTGACACCTGCCAGCACTGGTATTCATTTCAAGCTCTAAAGCATTACTTTGAAATAAATATTGGGAAACTCATTAAATGTCATCAGCTGTATCATCCATGTTAGTATAAAATAATACAGCTAAAATTTCTGGAGTCTATTTTCTGCTAAAAAAAAAAAAAAAGCAAAACCCTTTGTGAATGATTTTCTATAGTTTAAAAGTGTTTTCTGAACCTAAGTCCACTGATCTCTATCAATTCTACACATACTGTTTTCTCCATGTGTTTCCTTGAGAAGCATGTACAGTTTCTGGTTTTATACTTAGAAAGTTCAACATTTTTCTGGTTTTATACTTAGAAAGTTCAACATTCAATTCAAGGATTAAGCCAAGTCAGACAAGAATTCTGAAAGTGAAGTTCCCCTAACGTGTGTTATTTCCAAGTTTAGACATAGACTAAATTTAAATGAATTGAAAGGCTGCATAGTACTTAAAGTCAGTAGAACCTAAATTCTGACCCTGATGAGTCCTGGACAACTCCCAGTTGTTTCAGAGGAATGGAGTATAAATATCCAAGGAAATAACTTTTTGTTATTTTAGGAGTTTCATTAATGCTTATAGTAATTTCTGCTTTATTCTTTTCTATGAGGAATCTTCCCTGCCTTGTGAAGCATATTTATCTGCTCCATGTTTATGTAGGCCATGTATAACAAACTTTAATGAATCTGCACTGAGAAGTGTCATAATAAAATTACCCCTACAAAAGTAATGTATTAAAACAAGGGTGTTTGTAATCACACATATTCAGCAGAAGATTTCAGCTGAAAAGTGTCTATAAATTCCTATGAATTTCCTGCTGTGTTGATAAGCTTATTTTTCAGAAGGTGAAAGGGAGAATATGAGAGTTAAAAACCAGCTCATCATTAGCTCGCTGCACCCTTAGTACTTGTGATTCCACAAACCCAAGTCACCAATCCAATTTAAAAAAAGATTCTGAAATATTTTTTTCCCAAAGGGAAAAAACGGTAACATCATGTCTGCTGGATAGCTTGTCACCATCTCACACTTTTTCTGGAACTTCCACCAACTCCAGTCCTAGTGAGTTCAAACTTCTTATCTTAATCTTCAGATCTTCCGTGCAAATTCTCACTCTCCTCCATGCTCCTGACTGCATGGAGTTGTCTCCCATCACCTCCCATTTCACTGAGGAGGTCAATCTTGAGCCTGTGCCTGATGGTTTAAGTGTCTATTCTACCTGGTTATTCCCCTCATTTATTGAAGTGATTTCTTGAATTATTATTTACTAATGTTTCCCTCAAATCCTTTCTCAGGATTGGCTTCTTTCAGGGCTCCTGAATGGCAGGAACCAGTGCGTTAAAAGTGTTAGTCACAAAAACCCCTTTAGATGGCTGCTGGCCCAAGGCATATGGTACAATCACAATTGTCTCTCTTATCTGTGAGCTCTTGTTTGTCATTATGCATTATAAGCTCATGAGAAGAAAGGCAGTTTGTTTGTAATCCTTCACTTACTGAAACCTTGCTCTTGATTTCTGCTGCAGAAGTTGACTGTGATAAAATAATAAACTGGCAAGTCTATCCAAAATGAATTGCTGAATTGCATATTCATAGGCACTGTTTGTGCTATATGTGGCTTAGCCAGCAATTTTCAGCCAAATATACATGACCAATTTGCAAGACCTCTGTGAGGGCCCTCTCCTGGGCCATGCAGCAGATGTGTTGTGGTGGCTGAGAGGAAGAAACCTCGAAAGCAGTTACATGCTATGGTTTGTCCTGGAAATCATCTGGGAATCCTTTGGATAGTATTGGAAAGCATTGTTATAATGAAACTCTTGGACCTCTGTACAAGACTGGAAATGGAAACTAGCAGCTAGGAGATAAGTGTATGGCTGCATTTATGTTGGGAAGACAGAAAAGAGTCGTAGATAATAGCGCAGGGGCACAGACCTTTTATGCTAAGAATCGTGCCCTCAAGCAGAGGTGTTAAATCAGCATTCCCAGACTGAAAAATTTTACATCACCACTGAGACAAATTCAAGCTTCCTGCCCTGATGGAGCCATGGGAGCTTTGATGGGAGCTTTGTGCAGGGAGTTGGACTATGATCCTATAAATTAGATGAGGTTTTCTGAAGAGGAAATAATGCAGCCGTATACATTTACTGAGTTTTTTTTGAAGTGAAATGTCATGATGAGGTATATAGACACTCTGCAAGTTCATTTGAGGTATAATTTATAGCTACTAGACATACTAAGGAAGGCAAATTGTATGTTGAAAGTTGAGTAGTTAATAGCCAATGACTAAGCATTAAAAAGATGACCAAATAAGAATTTTGCTACTTTTGGTAAATAACTCTTCTTGCAATTTTACATGTACAGCTAACTTCTAGCACAGAATGATAACCATCAAATTTGCGCCTCTTGAAGCAATGTATTTTCTTGGATCTGCCTAATAAAGCCACTGCCGTTTATGTGTCCAAATCAGTTTAATCTAGGCATAAGTCCATGGGAAAAAAGAAATACTTTGTGTTTTCAATCATAAATCAGATTTTTAGTTTTCTTCTTTAATGTTTTACACATATGAGTCTCAGTGTTGTAGCTTTTCTGTGTACTTTGGAGATTACACCTGGCAGCCTGACAGAAAGCTGTCAAAATAAATGACCAGAATTAATTACCATTCAGTAGTGTAAAAATTAGATAGGGATGTGGAATTCATAGGAGCTCCACAGAGTAATATACTCCTTTATAGCTCTCTGTGTTATGGTTCATTAGGTGTATAAATAAATCTTTTCAATACACTTTGTCAGTACGGAAGTAAATTGTCATTTTAAATTAGAATCTCACTGGTGAGCTAGTATACACCTTGATATCAGAAATACGCTTATTTTTGTATTGATGTCATGTTATTAAATTAACTGTCTGTTCTCCAGCCACCTGAACTAGATGATAATCAAAAAAGATGTGAAATGATTCTATTCATTTTGAATTTGAACTTTCTTATACCTCTTCCCAGTGCTTCCTACCCAAGGGAAATGAATTCCTTTATTAAGTATGAAGCCTAAAATTCCACTGCCTCAGCTCTTAAGAGAATTTTAGAAAATGAAAAATCCTGCCTACAAGAGAGGCTGAAGAAGGGAAAAATAGCCAGTTTACAGGCCTTGGGGGATTACTAAGTCTTCTCATAATCCTTGGAATCCCATTGAACTAAAGTTACAGTGAGGCCATGGAGACAAAGGTCTTGTGTCTTTTGCTTTCCTGATCAAAGTGGAAAATATCATTTTTTGGACAGCAAATGGTATTTTTCCCTACTTATTTTATCTCTCAATCTCTATGTCACCATTTGTTTTATAGAATGGAAATTCAAAACTTTGTGTTATCAAAATAAATTTATCAAAGAAAAAATTAATTATAAAGGCTTTGGTGCTGTTATGGTTATGAGATCCTACATATTGAAAGTAAACATTTGTTTGTTAATGTGGGAGATTTTGCAGAATATTTCTGTAATCTGAAAGTATACTGTTTATGTCCATGTTGGAAAGATTGAAATAGATTGTCAACCTGAAAGAGGTAGAATAAGAAAATTAAAGAATTTGCATCTACTTAGTCCGCTCATCTGAGAACTGACATGATAATACTCCTGCAATGTGATTATTTAAAAAGAATTCACCTAATGAATGCAACAGAAGGGTTGGCTGAAGTTTTGTAAACAGAGCTGGAAGGATAGAAAAGAGGGAAGGGTCAGTGGAGAATGTATATGCAGGGGGAAAAAATCATAGACTTTTGGATAAAAGAAGCCACTTTCAAGAATAATTTTCATGCTACCACAATTAGGAGACAAATATGAAAGGGCAGGGAGCTGTGGAACAAGACGGCAAAGGAAACAAGAAAAGAAAAAAGTGTGAAAAAATTCCAAAATATAGTGTTTATAGTCCAACAGGAAATTAGCAATAAAGTCACAGTGTTTGAGAATAGAGTTGAAAGGAGAAAATGGACAGCACTGAAGGGCAAGCTAACGTAATGCCTTCACTTTCCACGAACAGCAAAATGCAAAGGGTGGTGAAGAAGGAGTGTTTCTGAATGTGAAAGGGTGAGGACAAAGCTGTGATGTGTGTAGCTGTGTGCCTATCTTACTTTGGCAATATAGCAGGAAAAATGGGTAAGTTTGGCATTTTACCTGTAGAAATGGGTCCTTTCTTGAAAATGCCAGACTCTATTATAATAGCTTAAATCATGCATTTGGAATGTGTTGCAGCCTTGTATTGTGTCCTGTGAACTGAGAACAGAATGCAAATCTGAAAGAGCATCATAGGTGCTACATATGTATAATGTACTTGATCATCTCTTTATGTCAATTGTGTGTAGCTATTGTATCACTGTGGTGATTTGCTAGCACTCGTATCTGCTTGCACTTGACTTGCACAGATAGAACTGACTAAACAAAGTATAAAAAAGGAGAAAGAACCTTGAAAAGTGCAAAGACTTTGTTGGTAAAAAAAGCAGGCAACAGAACAGAGAACGTTACACTCCTTATACAGGGAAGAAATATGAGTCAGTTTCCACTTGTCCATTCAGGCATTCTGTCAGTTCTCTTTGTGTGCTTTGCATACTAATACTAGTTTGACAATACTGTAAGACTCAATCTTTATTCTAGTAAAGTATCACTTTCAAAAAAGTCCCATATTTATTTTATTTGTGGAAACTCTTGAGTTACCTTATAGAAAGATGAGAAATTTCAAATGTATCAATGCCAAAAATAATGGTGGATGTGGTTTCATCTCTAAAAGGAAAAAAATGGCAGAGACATCTCTGTGAGGGATTGCTGAGTGTGGTTTTTATAGTGGTATCTAATTTAGGGCATCAAAGTCTTTCTTTGGAGCTGGCTCCAAGTGACTTCTGTAGGTCCATCTGTCATGTCCAGTTAGCATGTGCTAGTTGCAAAATGACGTGGGAACCAACAGTGGATTAAATGTTAAATGAAGTTTGAATCTAAAATAAAGGACATGCCTCCAGCTTCCAGAGGGTCCTTCCACAGAAAGTCAAAGCTCCTCTTTCCCACTCCCAAACTATGTTTTTAACCATTAGCTTATATAATTATTATAAACTTAATTTTAATTTGTTGTAATTTAGTGCATACTCGTTTAACGACTGCTCTTTATGGACACTTTATTGTCTTTCAGTCAGTAACTGCTTTCTTCTTGTTGACAATATGAAGTTATTTGAGTGTTGCAGCATAATCTAACATGGTCACAAAACTTTGAGATGTAGTATCCAAGACTAAGAGCAAATTCCAGTAAAGATTTAGGAGCAAAATGTTGTCAGATTTGCTCCATTATAAACTTTTCAGGAAAAGTGCTATGTGTCTTTTCATAAATTTTAATCTTATTATTAACTCTTTCTGTTTGAAATCTGTATTCTTAGCAATATATTCTACCAATTCAGTATTCAGTAGGATATTTAAAAAAATGAGACTACATGGTGCTAAAAGTATTCTTTCTGCTCGTAGTAAAAAGCATCCATCAAGTCATTGACATCTTCTTCCCCTTCAGTTAAAGTGTGGTGAACCATTTGTTAAAGTGCCAAGAAGCATTTAAAAAATCAAAGGTAAAGACAAGAAGGTCATTCATGGCTATTTACTCCCTACTGAAATGAATAACAGAAAATGTTATCTGTCATGAAATTCCACTTTTGTCCACCTTTTTAGAGACAAATGGAGAAAATAAGAGGACACAGACATTAACTTAGAAATAGGATGAATACCTATGTGTTCATCTATATATAAAGAAAAATAAAATGTACATATATTCATCAAATGCATAAAGTAATACACACGCACAGGCATTCTGTATTTCGAATAATATAGTATACAATATATGTAGTAGGAAACTCATTACAAATGAATTTGTATTTATCTTCATAATGATAAACCAGATCGTCATTCATCCCTTTTCTTGCCTCCAGACTTTTTTCTGAAGTATTTTGAGCTTGATTTTGGCTATCAAAAATACAGTAGTGGAGATGGGATCACAAATTGCTAGCACTTACAAATGCGTTGATGTTTTTTGATATATTGTTTTGCACTACAGGTTTGTTTCACCAATATTATGATTGAGAAAGCAATATCCTTGAAAAATAGTCACTTAGCTTTAAATATTTTTCAGGGTCTTGCAAAAGAAATATAAGGGTCCCTTTTGTGAAGAAATGTGGGGGAAAAAAGTATTTTTTTAAGTGAGCCTGAAATCACCAACTATTCTGTCCTATGTTTTTTATCCCTCCAAGAAAACTAATAATGAGTAATTTATGTGCAAATTTGCCTTTGTTATTTTTGTCACTTGTTCTTGATTTTTTTATCTTACTACTCCTGTCTAATCCTTTTCACTGAATACCCACTGCGTTCTGACTCATCCATCCAACAGCATTATTTTTATTGTTATGGATATATTGATCTTGAGTTATTCAAGAGGGAATAATCTTAAATATTAAAATGTCATTGAATTCTGGATTTGGGCTGTTTCATTCACACTTCTAGATTCTAAATTCACCTGTTACTCCTGCAACACTGCTGTGTGCTCTAGCTATCATCTGCAGTATTTTCAACAAAGATAGGATAATTAAGAAATTTGGACAGGAACTATGTTTATCTTACATATTAGGTTAACTTCTTAAAAACAGCCTAGCAAATGAAGTATTGAAATACTCAGACCCTCTGAATAAACCCTTAGTCTCCTTTAACCCATTTGGTGACAGGTGCATAGACATGCAGACTGAACCATGTGTTTGGGTTTAGTGAAGGGACATAAAAACTAACAAAACTGAGAAAAATTCAGCTGGAGATGGTAACACATTAATAGCATACTGTTCTACTGGAGAATGTTCTTTACACTTCAGAGGTGCAAAATGTGAATAGTATTCCAATTAAAAAAAAAAAAAAAGAATAAGAAAAAGCCCTGAAGTGATATTTGATGCATTGTAATTGATACTATTTAAAAAATAATTGTTCCCCCCCCGCCCCCCCAATCCAATTCGCAAACGTTTCAGCTTAAATGTTACTTGCAAGAAGCTTTTATTGTGGAATAAGAAGCTGTGACATTTTTATTGGAAGGGTCTTTTCCTAAAATCGACAATGACAGCCATGCAAAAGAAACTTTTGCATACGTTTGCACATACGTAAGTGTAGTTATAGATACTGTAGGAGTGTTGTCAAGCTGCAGATGGTTTAGGAAATAGTGACAGTAATGATTCCATGATTGCTTTCCAAAATCTTTATGTGGCTGATTGTCTTGAGACACTTTCCGTATCCCTCAGAGAGCTCAGAATAAGGGAAAGTGAAGCAAGACAAGAAATCCGGATGGTTTCCAGGGCCCTGCTGCTCCAGGGCCAGACAGTTTAGACTCTTTAGTAGCTTTACCACAGGGGAACTTGGCAGTTGCAGCCTTGGCTGTCTTCCTCAGCTAAAATGCACTAGGGCCACCACTGTGCACAGCAGATGAAAGGTAAGATCACAGATATGCAAGGAACTTTGGGATTGCCCTCTAGCCTCACACTGTTTTCTTCATTAATCAAGAAATGTGTTGTCATTTTAGCCAGCAGCACTCCTAGGGATTCAAGGACACCTAAAATTCATTGCAAAGAGTAAGCAAAATAAGAAGCATTATAAAAATAATTGGGATTTTTTTGGCCCTTCATCACTTGCCTTTTAATAAAAGAATCCTCACAGACCAAAAACCCTCAGCTAAATATTGCTGCTGTTTAAAATTCCATTTCATGGCAATCAACACACATTTTATTTTTTTTTGCCTGAAAAGAATTATAAACTAAGCAAAACCTCAGGTATGGGAAGCACAACAAAATGCAAGGCTTGTTGTCTTAGTGGAATGTTGTGATAACATGGCACAGTGCAGTGTTGCTTAGCTAATACGCTTGAGTTTCCTCAGACTGGTCGTGGCCTTTGCCCTCCTGGACAAGCTCTCTGTTTATTAACAACGTTTTACAAGGGCAAGGAGCATTTCCCTCAGGAAAATAATAATTTTAAAACCCCTCACATACTCCATAGCAGTGTAACATAGTTATTCTAATAGAAATCCAACTTTTAATAAAACTTTTGATCAGATATTTAAAAAGGACATCACTGTTCAGTGAACACTGTGCCCAGTCCTTTTGTGAGCAGTGATACTACACCATTTCACAGGCATTTCTGTCTTCTTTATCCTTAGACACAACACAGAAACTCAACTCCCTCCTTGTTTTTCCTTCCACTGGCAATTCTCTTCAGCCCCTGACTGCAGTAAACCACCTTTCTCTTGTCCTCTGCCCAGTTCTTTCCTTAACATACCACCAGGGATATCAGATACTGAGGAGATGGACCAGGTTCACCTTTAACATAAGATGGAGAGCCACAGGTTCACAGAAGAAGGATAAGTGAGGTGATAGGTTGGTCTCTGAAGGGCGCAGAGTACCACACAAAACTAATAGAATTAATAAAAATGTGCACTTAACTATAGGGCTGCAAGAATCACAGAGAACACCTCTAATACTTCTGCCTTCCCCAGGGCAGGGTCAATAATACTTCCTAACAGCCATCCTGGCACATGGGTTTCTAACCTGTTCCAAAGACTTTCAGCAGTGGTCATTCCCCAGGCAATGTATTTCAGTATTTAATTGTTCTTGCAATTAAAAAAATTACTAAGCCTGAATCATACTTGCTATCTCTCATCCTGTCTAATGGGGATATATTTTTATTCAGTTTGTTTTTCATGCGAGTTGTTAAGCTTTACACATGTATTTGTGAGGATATTTTTATACAAATATCTCCATTTATAGTTTATTTGACTTTTTATTACAGCATGTTTCAAATATTTACTGTGCATTCCATCTTGTGTTTGGAATCAGGAAAAAAATCGAGATTTAGGGCAACATATCTTAATATTCTTTCTTCATAATGATGGTTTTGTTGTTTTGCTGTGTTGGTGTGATAGGGATTTTTTATCATTTACTTCCTTAATATTATGGGGGTTTTAAGGTACCGTGAATACTCCATAGCTTCTTTTCCCCTTAGATTAAGTTTTCGGTAAAAACTTACGAACAATTCTGTAAGTTTATTGAAAATTTCCTAACTGAAGTGAAATTCATTTGGTTTATTTCTTTCCTAGTCCTTCCTTCTATCCTAATTCTTCCAATATCCCAAGGTTATATTTCATGGTCACTGTGACCCAGTTGTCAAATTATGTTTTGATATTCTTGTGGTGTCACTCCTGAAAGTAGGAATCAAATACAGAGGATCATGCCTTCTTACTGTTTTTACCTTTTCTGTCTCAGGAAATCATATTGTAGTAAAAAAGCTTAAAGGACAAGCTAATTTTTTTCCTCCCAGAAAATGTCATTATAGTTTCATTTTTGCATTATGACCAAGACTCATATTATGGATTTTGCCACTTGCTCAAGAGAAAACCTCATACTCAATAAAATAAGCAGCCCAGATGTTGGATATGATCTTCAGTAATATCAGCTTGGTCTTGTCAAATGTTGTCAAGTAAAATTGACTCAAAATGGAAATGCAGACTTTTATGAAGATTTGGTATCACAGTGAATATTTTTCTAGCCTCCTTGAGCAGAGGCGGTAGATCTTTATATGTTCCAAACATTTGCAGATATTTTTTTTTAAACATTATCTATAAGTTAAATATATAGAGTAAACTAAATCCAGTATTTTTCAGAGCAGTTCTATTAACATCTGATTTTGAACTTAATCTTGAATGACATACTGTAAACAGTAAGAACTAAATCACATGAGAATCAATTAATTGGCATTATCAAGAAGTCTGTAAAAATAATTACTAAGGCAAAAGTCCTTAAGACTCTGAAGCATTGCAATACCTGGAAGACAAGCAACAGGCAGCAGAAATTCTATAAACCAGGAATTTTGCCAAACCTTCTCAGGCTGAAGTCCAAATGAAATTTTTTTAACCTAGCCAGATTTTCCATACTGAACCAAGTGCAGCCCAGCAGAGTCCTAGGAGCCCTTGCAAGTGAATGTCTGTCTTTTCTCTTTTAATAGTGTCTGTATCAGATGCTGGCAAAAATGTACGTTAACAGGCTGAAAGAAAAAAAGATGTGAAAATACTGGAAACGGTGCTTGCATAACACAATTTATGATGTGATGTGCAAAATATACAAACTGAGGTTTTGGTGCTGCAAACGTTTGCATACGTTATTAACATTATGTATGTGACTAATGCCTGGAGGATTGGATTCTACATGTCTCACTCAAGTCACTATTATTTGAACATGTTTATGACTGCAAGTCTCAGCTTGCTTATCAGAAGGAATGAAAGCGAAATAACTTCCAGAGATCTGTAACATTGCTGTTTGTTTATTATAATGGTTTTGTAGACATTTGTTTTCATAATGCCACAGAACACGGTCTCATCTCAGCACACTTACACATTTGAGTCCATGATTTAGACTTAATTGTCACTGGTATGCTTTAACCATTATACTGAAATTCCAAAATAGTCCCTAAACCAAAATTTAATCATTCTTTTAGTTAGCAGTCCTGAAATTGTCTCATAAAGTCATCAAAATAAATTAGATGATTACAATTCTTAGGTCCATCTGAGAAATGAAAAGTCATGCAGGAGCAGATAAGAGAAAAAAGAAAAAGGAAAGCCTGTATGCAGCATCACCTTAGTAAGTAAATCATGATGGCTAAAATTATGTGCTGACATGATAAATGGGCAAAGACTAGACTGTTCTGCCATGACAGCCAGGGCACAGGTCATTCAAATGGTAATGACTTGGACAGTGTTATCCAATTGTAATGGGGGGAAAAAAAGAATGGAAACCATTGCTAATGTGGTTTTAACCATCCTGTGGAAGAAAAAAAAAAAAAGGAACGTAAATAACCACACCTTTGATCACTTATTTTATTGCAACTGATTTTTTTTAAAGCTTTTAATGTTTATTTACTTGAAATTATGGACTAAAAAAGAAATTCTTTAAATGAAGACCAGACCTGATCCACCAAGTATTCAGAGCCAAATTGTTCAGATACATAGCTGCTCTCTGTTGGAGGTGCTTCTGAAATTACCCTGAGAGAGAACAGAGATAGATTTTACTATGACATGTAACTGATGAGTGATGACTTACTTCAATGTAGAAGATGATTTGCAGTTTTGACTAAAAAGGGTGCATACACCTGGCCATGTATACTGGGAGCATACATAAACCCAAAATAACCACCTATAAATATGATTTAAATGAAAATTTTCTTACCTGTGGGAGGAAGATGGGGCCCTTGTGGGTGTATGAGTCTGCATGTGCACTTACAAGGGCTAGAGCTGTGCTGAATGATGAATAACAGAAAAATATTTTTGTCACAATAGTCTAAATTGTTGTTCACGTGTTCTGGGTACAAAACTGATCTCAAATACCTAAATTATGGAGACTTCTTACCCAGAACTACATACCAACAGGTCTTATGAATAAAGTAAAATGATTTAATTGCTGCTCTTTCAAGTAGGGGCATAAAAGCAGTCATACAGCACGGCAGAGCATTAGGGAGCAGCAGGTCTGTAAAATTCCTGCTGAGGATGCCTGTGATGTGAGAAAGTCCTTCTGAAGGTGGAACCTGACTCTTGTGTTGCCTACCTATAACTACGGAAACAAAACTCGGGAAAGTTTAAAGCAACTGTCTTTCAAGTGAGGGACTGTTCTCTGGTAATGTCTGGTAACGTCTGTCAGAGTCTGTCAGATTGTGAGCATAAAGCCAGTAGTCCTGGACTGGTCTGATGCTGAAGGACGTGGCCAAAGGATAAACACTGGGTCCTGCTGGTAACTCTGAGTACTACATTCAGGCTTTTCTGCATGTACACTGCAGCCACTGATCTAAGCCTCGTTCAAACCACAGTGTGATTTTTATACAGTTTGAAATAAGTATTTTTAAAGCATGACATCAAGACAGGACAGCTTTTGGAAATACAGGTTATTCATGCACGGGGCAGCAATCTCCTCCTCTCTGTGACTTTTTTTTAATTGCAAAAGTCATATGTTTGCTTTATTGGGTTTTTTGTCTGCTTCTCAGAATTAGTGTATAAAATTGTTAAGGAATAAGTTCATGGGCCCACTGACACAATCTGCCTAGCCCTCTTCAACTTATGAAGGTTTTGAGTGCCTAGTCACAGATGCTTCTTCAGTAGAATTGAGTCAATAAAAACAGTCATTCCCTGAAAAGGTATATATGTTTAACAATTTCCACCAAAAAGGAACTTTGTCCATTTTTTCTTTCCTAGAGATCTTTTTTGGTGATCTTCTGTCAGTTGCTGGAGGGTCAGAAGTGCTACCCAGCAGCAGCACAAACTAAACTCTTTGCTTGCACAAGCTGTGACAGGTTGATGTGAGCAGTGCCTTTCCAGCAGCCCTGGCAGGTCTCATTCATGGTGAAATCTGTCAGTTTGTGGAATTGTGTTTCTAGCTTGGAAATCCTTAAAACACATCTTTGCGAGACATTTGTAATTGTCTGAAAAGAGCTTGTTAATTTTATTAATCTTATGGCCCACAATTTCATAATACCTTTTTTTTTTTTTTTTTCCCCCACACCGCATCAACAAGCCTAGATAGAACATGAGCACCCCTAGGGCTTGGGATAACTTTGCAGGGTGGTGGGACTAGGGTTCAGCAGTATCTGTGGCTGTGAAGAGCAAAAGGGGCAGATGCTCTGCTAAACCCTTTGCTTCTGCTGCTGGCTTGGTGGCAAGCTTCAGGAAATGTGTGTGTGCAGTCTCACCCCTATCACGTGGGCATGGATGTTCTGTTGAGGCTTGAGTCCATCCTAGGAGCCCCTTTGTCTGTGTTGTAGGCAAGTCCATCCTTGTGTCAAAACCAGCCTCAGGGTCAGTCTTGTTGTCAGTGTGAGATCTGCCGGGGACTGCATTTGTGCTGTCTGTGTCCAGCTCTGAAGCTCCTTGTCAGACCTACCTACCCTGCAGACAGTGAGCCTTTCAGGAGACTGTAGATGAATGCCTGAGTTCGGGTATGCAGCACAGACATTTCATGCTTCAGGCAGTGCATTGCAGCCACTGAAATAACAGTTTTAGTAACACTAATTTTTACTGAACAAATATAGTTTTTTGAATTTAGACTATTCAGCTGAAGTACTGAGTAAGAGCCATTGCCTCTAGCAATAGACATTGTGCATAATCATCTTTCAGATAAATCTTTCTCTTCAGTTTGTGAATTAGAAATCACTGGAGGCTGGGAGGGTGTTCTGGAAAGATACCACTTCATGCTTCTACTGTGCTAGCACTCTTCCTTAGGCATTTGCGTTTGGCCACCCTTGTGAGTTGGATACTGAGCTAAACAGTCTTTTTGGTTTTACTAAGTATTTCCTTCATAATAATCTTAAGCAATGCACAGAACAAAAAGAAACCTGGCAGTTTTTTCAGGTAAATGCTTTACAAAGATGCCACCATTTTTATATCATTTGACATGCATTGATTATTCAGTGTGGTCTATTTCAGTCAGTGCTGCTACATAAAGATAATGCCCAAAAGAAAATCGCTTTGACATGCTACATTTTCTTCTTTTTTTTTTAACAAGCTCTGTCCTATATTTATCAAAGAGTCTGAAGTTTATTCTGAATTTGTCTCCCTTCTGAAAAGAAATTCCAAATTCCCTCATTCCTAGTGTCTAAAGGTATGCTTGAATAAATAAATAGTCTTCCCCTTAAAACTTTTTAGAGAGCCACACATTACCGTTTTGAGGTTTTTATTTTATTGCCAGTTAATTATTATTACAGTCTGCTTTGAGTTATCCACAGCAACTTATCTAAGTTGTAGATGTACAACCTAGATAAGTGCAGAGATGCTGAGCTTGATGCCTGCAGCCTGGATTATTAGCTTAGTGCTGTCACTTGATAAACATGATTATCCTTTTTCTATGAAGTTTTTGTCCAAGAGCAGGCTAGCAATTTTTCTCAGAAAGGAGCATAAACTAATAAACCCAGTGAGACATGGATTGCACAGCGAATTGCACACATGGCCACCTGAGATCTCCCTGGCCATGTCCTCAGTCCAGGGGAGCTGGTGGTGTGGAGAAGCAGCAGTCCCATGGCTGTCTGTAACATTCTTTAATGGTACTAATTCCAGGAACATTTGTCATTTGGGCCCTTACCCTTTTCTTTCACAGGGAGACAGCTCATGTCTCAATTTGTGCCTACACCAACAAACTGGTCTCCTCCCTAAATGTTGTTCTTGCTGAATCACAGTCTAAAAGTACCATGCTCTCTGCAGAAAGCTGATCAAAGAAAGGGAAATCTTTTTGTTGTTCTGGCTATGGACAGACCAGGTTTCACCTGGACTGACCCAGCATGAGCTCTGTCTTCTGCTCCTCTGCATTTCTGTGTTCCAGAGGGTATCAACAGATGCCCAACATGATTGTATATAACGGGAAGGTGACAGTGTTTGTGTTACTCTTCTGGTAGAGAATTGGAATGCTTTCTCAGACGTGAAGAATTTGTAATGTAAGGAAGAGACATAAATACATAAAAAGAGGGATCAGTACAGAATCAAACAATAATACATGCTTAGGCATATTATTCTACACACTCATAGTATAGAATTGAAGCTTTAATAATAATTTCTCTGCAGAACGTTTTTAAAAAAGCATCATAATTGCAGAGTAGAACACAGGACATACAAGATTGGACTGATGATGTAGATGAGGACTAGAGGAGAGACCATAGAGACGCAGAAATACACTTGATCTACAGTTCTTTTTTCTCAAATACAGGAGATTTGTGGGCTCCAGACTTCAAATGGAGCCCATAAACATGAAAGAGTTTTTTCCTGCACTTCAGCAGAGGGAGGTTCTTTCTCATGGCATGCTTTTCTGATGTTTTGATATGGTAGGGAATTTTGGTGGTTACTGTGTGTGATTTCTGTCCATGCGTCATTTCCTCAAGCTTAATGGCTATGTTTAATGGCATACATAATTCCTTCAGTAAGTGTCCTCATGTTAAGAAGGCATTTTCAATATGACCTGTGTAAGAAGTCATCATAGTGGAGTACAAACTGAATTTTGTGCTGAAGGTCTGTTCTGGCACCTACGGTTTTCTGCACACTTCTGTACAGATTTGAACATGTAAAATTACTCGGTTTAGATTTTTCAAAAGGCACTTATTGTTCATCATATTGATGGCAGTAGAAAATTTCATGATACAAATAATTCTTAATGAAAATCACACCGTGTTAAGATCTCAAACTTCATGGGACAGCTCTTGCCTACCATTGCTTGTACACAGAATGTAAAATTACTGTTAGTGGGCTTAATAGTAGCCTGCCTTCCATATATTTGGTTATAAACACGCCGTGAAAGTGATACGTTTTGTATAAAGGGGACAAAATAATGTCAGACACAGAGATTTCAATGGATTTATTACTTACTTATGCTTACATTAACTAGTGAGATGTCATCATACAAGTAGTTTTCCAGAAAACCAGTTCTAAAGTGAAAAGTCATGATATTTATTATTCTGAATCATAAAAAATAGAACCTTCATTTTATTTTAATAAGTTAATACTGTTATGTGCAAACCTCCTTAGATACCTTGTATAATAAAATAGCTGTCACTTTTGCATGTGGAAGTAGGTATGTGGTGATTATGTAAAAATGAACATTCTTCTGCTTCTAAATGTGAAAAGCTGACCTTTTAAAAACACTTTAACACTTTTAGTGTTATCATAAATCTTACCAATTCTTTAATGTTGCAGGTTTTTTGGTTGCATATATTACACCAGTTCTACGAGTCAACTTTTGTTACAGGGAAATTTGGGCCTGGGGCCAGGTAGAGCTTTGGAGAGCTTTTAAGTTTGAGAGCCTGTTTCACAGCTGGAATGCTCCCTAAAGTGAAGTGATCCCAGAAGAATATGTTTCCCATTACCCAAATCTCTACCAAATCATGCCTTGTAGCTCTAAAATAATTAAGACTTTGGAAGCCCCAAGAGGTCTTTTTTGATCCACGAATGAAGCTACCCCAGGTTCAAATAACTAAAACCTGACTCCCTCTTAACCAATGAAACACAAAACCCCTCCATTTGTCAATGTAACATAAAGAGAATGCTCAAAAATGTCAGAGCCTTTACACTTTAATGGATTCAACCCCAGGACTTGTCAAGAGTTTTGATTGCAATTGTTGGACATCAGGCTGAGGTGTCTGTGCGAGTCCCCAGGGCAGAAGAATCAATGTTCTATAAAATACGATGTAAAAAGACACATTGCTTTATGTTGAAATTTAAATGATGACGAAATTCATAAAATCAGAAGAAATCCTTCAAGTCCCTTATGCTGCTATTATATATGCAATTATATATTATATATATATAATATATTCTCCTTAGCAAGGTAAGAACACTGTGATAAATTTTAAGGAGTGAGCCACTGCTACTGCTATAAGAATAAGATAGGAAATAGGTATTTGTTGGAAAAGATAGCATAGCAAGGTGTTATGAAGCTTTTTTATTTTTATTCAATTAAAGTCGTACAATGGCTATAGAAGGTATCTTACTGAGAGAATACATAAAGGTATAAGCAGTATTACTAAGAAACATTTCCAGCTTCTCTAGAGAAAGAAATCCACTGGTAGGACTTTGCTGGAAAAGTAACAGGATAGAGTTAATATGAGTATCCAGACTTTCCTGAGATTCAGAAAGAGAAAAAGATGATATTTACAGGCTATGATTCCTACAAGATGAAATTTATAGGAGACATAATGATAACATAACTTTGTTTTAATTTCTTTTAGTATTTATTATAAAAATTCAAAAACTTTAAAAACTTTACACCGGGATTTATGTAATGACAGTGTAGTTTCTAGTCTACCTCTGAAGTATGTGACTTGAAAAAGGGGACAATTTTGCAGGATGCTAACTTCTGAAAATTTACTCCTGTATTCTTGTGCTTGTTTAGTGATTTGTGGATAGAAAAAGAAAGTGAGATGTGTGTTGTGAGGCAAGAACTAATATCACTTGGACATGTGAGTGTTCAAATGTGTTCACAAATCAGCCATAGGTATAAATTTAATAATACTCACTTGTATTGCTGGTGAAATAGTAATCCCTCAATTGCGGGTACCTACAAAATCTGAGATCTAGAACTGTATTCCTTAAATTGAGAATTTTTTTTCTGAAACCAGTCTACTGACTAGAATTTCTGATGTCTAACAGGTGGCACTAATTTATTATGATTCTGTATTTTAATACAGCATAAACACCATAGAAGTTAAAGTATTCATTTAAGCAGCAAAGCTGTAAGGAAATTTATCAAATACAATAGAAGTATTTACACACCTTCCCTTTAGTGTGTGCATGTTTCTGGCTGGACTGCCTACTGGATGGTGATAGTGAAATGAATGTGGCTTAAACAACACTGTTACGTTGGCCAGTGTGCCTTATTTCTAGCCAGATGAAATTATTCTTTTATGTCACTGTTCACTGCTTAGCCCCTGTTTCGGAAGAAGAGATGCCAGCTGATGAAGATTTTTTTACAAATACAGTTTTGTTCACCTCATGAAATGCCAATTTGTTTGATCTGGCCACTACTCCAGACACCGTTGATTTTATAGACAGACTAATCTGGTAGCTAAGGGATTTACAGCCTCAAGAGAGACTATATGAAGCAGCTAAGACATTAAAAAAATCTTCCCTGGTGGGTACTGGAAGTACCCAGAATTCAGCTGGTTTGCTTGCTTATTGCTGCTGCAGTCTGAATATACCTAATTCTGGTGGGAACCAAACAAATTATGCCTGTCTTTATTTACCATGGGGACTCTAATTCCAATATCCTTTTATAACAGAATACTGTCACAGCTATAACGAAACTGCTGCTGCATCATGAAGGGAGCTTGAACTTGTCAGTGCCAAGACATCTTATACCTTCCTAAGCAGTACCTAAATCAAAAGACTTTTCCATCCCAGGCTGGATTGCACTTTGAGCAACGTGGTCTAATGGAAGATGTTCTTGTCCCTGGCAGGGGGTTTGGAAATAGATGATCTTTAAGGTCCCTTCCAACCCAAACCATTCTATGAATCTATTATTTTATCTGCTTAATGTCCTTTTTATGTAAAGATTCATGGTGAAGTTGCATAAAAAGCAATAAAAGCATGGACTAGAATTTAGATTTCTCAAGTCAGTGGTCTACAGAGTCATCTTTGCCTTTTTTGGTAGACATTTTCTCTCATTTTTTAAGTCTTTTATCGTATTCCTGTGTATCATTTATGATTTCAACATGAGTGTTTTCCCTTTTTCAGTATATTTTTTTAGAATGGCAATTGGAGCATGCAAAATAATGGATGTGGGTGTGAACTCCCTCAGACTAAGGAGAAAATGGAAGTAATCATCCTAAACAACTTATCTCATGACTTTGTAATAGACTAATTTTTGAGGGGAGTGCAATTTTGTAAAAGCTTGGTACAATCATCACCGCCTGCCTCTATGCCTACATTTTTAAAAAAGAGAATCTTGCTCAGCAGTTCATTTTTTGGCTGTCTCACCTTAGGAAACAGGCTTGAAAACTTGACCCTGGAGATGGACTCATAATATAGATGCTCAGCTAGATCCGGAAGTGTTCAGTTGAACTATAAATTGAAGTGTTTATTCTCTGTGGAGAAAGGGTATTTTCCTGTGATTGTGGGTTGTGGTTCCCTGTTTGGTGTAATGGCTCCTTTGGACCTCATTTTCCCTGTACATTGATAAGGTGTATAAGCATACGTGTAGAGTGAGTGGCATCTGGGTTACTATTTTGTAACAGGTGCCTAAAGTTTATGCATTGCACTGTGGATCCTGCCATGGGTTGCATTTGAACCTGTGACCCAGAGATGTAAAATCCCATGTTACATTTCCTGTCTTTTGAGTCGTCTAGCTCCATCAAACATATTCTTACTGTTGCTAAAAATGTACTGCATATTGACTGCTGACAGGTTAGGCTCTCTTTGGCCATTTGCTTCATGTATTTCTAGGATCTGTACATCAGACCTGGCAGTGTTATTCTTTAGTGCTTGTATTTCAGAACTAAATTAAAGTTTTCCAGAAGTAATAGCTGCAAAAGAATTAGATTTATTGTTGCAATTTTTAAATTTTTCTATTAGTCACTTTTAAAATTGGAGGCCAAATTTTCAGCTGGAGCGAATTCCTTTGATAAATTCCTTTCCTAACAGAATTCCCTTAATAAAATATCCTTCTTCTTGAATGTGAAAAGAAGTGCATTGATTTGTGCTTTGAGATTGCATGGATTAAGTTTGACTTTAGCTTTTCATCTGTTGCATTGATCATATTTAACAAAAGACCCACACAGACAATATGTTTATCAGGACTGGATGTTAAGCATACTGTTTCCTGAAATGTAGATAATAGACACTGTCAGTCAGCAGCCAATTGTATTTTATTTTATTTATTGTTGCCACATGAGAACGCTGACAGTTAAAATCTCTTGTGCTCATTTTTTCAGGGACATTATATATATACTGTGTTATATTTACACTGATATTAGAAATATTTATGCATTCAGCTATTGGAAAATAAGAGTGTTTGCTTTTCTTACAGAAAAAAATGAGTGGGCTGGGTGGTTTCTGGATGAAAACAATTAATCATGCTCTCCATGTGATGAGTGATGAGTTAGGAGTAATAAATTTCTAATTTAAAGATTTATGTAAATAATATAGATTGATGATGAATAGCATTCACAAATAGAGTTGGATTAACATTTTGGTACTTTTTTATTATATGGAACAATATTAGAGTCCTTTATTGCTTTAAATTTTGTAATTAGCAGTTCTAGTATGTTTTTAAGAGCAGTATTGGTCTGAGAATAGTAAGGAAATGGCATATTCTTTGATTTGTTTCTAGAATAGAAATGACTTGGTTATGAGTAAGTTTATTTAATTTTCTTCATGTGTTTCTTCCTCTTCCTCCTCCATTTGGCCTTTCATACCTACCTGAGCAAACATACTTCACTTCCACAATCAATAATTCATTCTGACTTTCAGCATAATTCATATTCCTTGCATTCCTTTTTAGCAACGCACACTTGCTCACTCTTATAACAAAAAACATGCATTGTGGTTAGGCACAGAGGTCAGCACTAGTGTTGTGTCACAGGTCAAACAAGATCACTTACATTCTTTATCAGGGTCATTTCTTCTCCCTGGGTGGGATATGAACTCTTCTTTTTCTTAGAGAGGAAGCAGCACAGATGTTCACCACTCCTTGTTCAGAATTTTTGCTGCTTGGTTTGCCATCATCTTTCATGTAAACTCACAAAACAACAAGGCATGAATCACCCATGACTTGTCCTGCTAGTTACGTTCCTTATTCGAACAGCAAAGTAACTGCACAGTGTATTTAAGTACACTTGTAATGTATGCAAAAGTTAATTCTGTATTTTTAAATTACATTTAAGATACCTCCAATATTTAGAACAAATATTTATAAAATGCTCAAAGTGGTTATTTCTGGATTTTCATATAGACATGTATATTTTTCTGTTGCATATGATTTTGCACTTATTAATATAACTTGGTTTAATACTATAAATGTTTGTACTTTTTTTTTTTGCTCCAATGCTTGTGCAAGATCATAAAATTTAAATGAAACTATTTTGGAAACTAAATGTTTGACGCATTTTGTGATGATTTTCTCTCTAGCTAAGTGAAGCTCTTTTGCCATTTTTTTTTTTTTCAGCTGTAGGAAGGCAATGTTATCAGTATATCCTATTATTCTTGTGTTTTATTGATCCTGAAAGAAAATAGGGTCTTAATTATATTTTCACCACTGAGTATTCGCCTTTCATGGATGAGAAATTTGGTTGGTAATCTTCCCATTCATGACTGAATTGCTTGCCAGTATATGTCAGCAACATCCCGCTTCTAGGTGGTTTTATGCCGTAAGCATTTCCTAGAACATATGTCATTCTCTATTTTTTTTACTTTTTGCTTGCCTTTTTTTTTTTTTTCTTAAAAAGTTGGAATAAGAAACTCGGAGTATGGAAAAAAACCCCAAACAGCCAACCAAATCTACAACAAACCTTTACTGAGAAGTTCATCGTTTTGTATGCTTTCTTCTACTTTTTAAAAAGTGTTTTTGTTGCATTTCAAAAACAGTAGGTGTTTCTAGTTGTTGTGTTCACTTGCTTCAGAAAGCATCATTTCTTACTTGTTTTGAGGCATCAGTACAACTGTGGAGTCTTTCAAGTTCTCTTTTGACACAACTGGCTACACTAGAAAGATGCACAGCACAACAAAAACTGGTTTCTAGAACAAAACGATTGGTGCTGAGGATCTTAGTCTACACTGTTCAGGTTTTACTTTGGCCTGGCTCTAGCCTGGTCTGCAGACTGAATTCCCAGGAGCAGCTGGAGAGCATCAGGAGTGCTACCAGAAGGCATCTTCCAGGTGCATTTCACCCCAAAGGAATCCAGTTCTAACACTCCAGAGCTGCAATGTAAACCAAAGCTCAGCAAGTGGGGATGACCAGTAGATTTAATTTTGAAGTATACTGACGTCAAATAAAACATTGTGGTAAATGTATTCTTTGCATCTCAGCATCTTCCTAAGGACAGTTGAAATTTGGTGTATATATACCAAGGGCAGAATTCATTATTTTTTCCTCTTACCAAAATCCATTTTATATTCTCGTATGTTCTGTCTCCAGGTTACTTTGTCCCTTCTTGCAGTCAGGCAATGAAGAGCTCAGTTTCTTCTGCTATTTTATGCTGTGTCAAACAAGTTGGGAGTTTCGGTTTACATTTTGAGTGAGCTAGGATTTTATTCCTTAACTGAGTACTCACAGAGAAAACAGGGGGAAAAGGAGAAAGATAAGGATCATGGGAGGCTGATGTTTCTTATGGGGAAAAAAAACCAAAACAAACAACCACAAACCCAAAGCAATAGTACAGCTGAGCCCATGTCTAAAAAATACTGACTCATGTAACAAGAATAATTAGATAAAGTCAGTTCACTGACTTAACAGCACCACCTTATGTTATTATTGTCTTACAGTAGTACCTAGGTGTCTTTTTCCATCATGTTAGAAGAGTGTCTTTTCCACAGTCCAGGGACAGGAAAGAACTTAAGATAGTAAGTGAAAGAAAGGTCAACAACAAAAATAACAAGTTCCTAATTCATTTTGCAAAAGGTGCAATAGTTATCTTACTGTGTATTGGCAAGGTGTTGGAATAAGTTAGGTGGTAGGGCAGTTGAAGTGAAGGGTACCAGGCAAACAGTATTTTGCAGTATTTGCATGGAAAGATTCGTAAAGTTACTTTTTCACTTCAAATCACCCACTAAAGCATCATATGTGTATTATATGCTGGGAAATATCTGCAAGAAATTTCATATGTTTCAGGTGTGTTCCATAGCAGAACAGTTGCCTTACTGAAATTGGGATTATTAACTTAGACATATTTAGTGGATATTATCATTTAAACTAGGTATTAGCTGTTCTTATAAAACCTGTCACTTTATAAAACAGTGTAGATGTACCCTGTATGATTTCATTATGATGTTCACATCACCACTTGCTTCATATATACACTTCTTGACCTGTGTTTGACTTCTTTTATTACTTAGTATTTCCTTAACTTGACCCAGAAAATTACAATGGAGTCAAACTTGCCCAGCAATGCCATTTTCCTTCAGCCAAGGTATTGCATCTTAAAGCCATGTATATTTCTACTCCAAACATTTTTATTTTTTTTTTTTTTTTTAATTTCAAGCTTCAGGATGCACATGCATATCATTTGTCTCCAGTTTTGAAGATATAATGGTTCATAATACCTTAATATATTTTTTGTATAAATCAACATTTGTTGTGGATATTTGATAATTAATGCTGGAGTAGACTGACAAATCATTTTGTTTGGTGAAAATGTAAGAATTTGTTGATTTCTGTAAATGGATTAACTATGTGCAGCCTTTGTGCACAAAATTATGAAATACATATATTTAGAGGAGCAGCAGACTTGTCATCACTCTGTCTAACACTTGCATCACATTATAATCCTGAAAAAGCTTACTGCCCTGTTTCCATTAATTTTCGTAACTTATTTTGGCTGTTGCACAGTCCAAATCTTGCAGAGTCCCAGTATTTAATTTTAAAATTTATGTGCTTTGAAAAATTGTATAAGGCAAGAAATATTCTTCCACTTCTTATGCTGTAGATCAGATTTACATTTTTAGAGCTTCCATCAGCTTTGGCAAAATGAAGATTAGCTTGATCCAACTTCTGAAGCTGGGAGCTGAGCCAAGACTCTGGTAGTCAGAGATCTGCAAAAGCATGTTACTTCTCTATTACCTGACACTTTTGGCCCTATTTTCAAGATTTTTATACACTCTTTTTATTTTCTTCTGTGTATAGGGCTTGTATTTTCTTTTTCTCTGAGGCTGGAATCAGGTCCTATTTTCAGTTAGCATCTTTTGCACATCACTAAAGGCATTATGAAGCAGTTCGCAATTAAGTGCCACAGAAATTTTCCCATGGTGAAATTTCATCTGCAAGATAGGATGTAACCTTTGCAAACTGAAGGTTACCAAGGTATTTTAGGGATTCCTTTGTCACAGAGAGAAAAAAAACAAAATGGGGAAAGAGAATGGAAAAGTTGGCAAATGGTCTTGTGGTAGTAATCAGAAAAATATCCAGGAAAAAAAAAAATAAAAGGTTAATTATAAAACACACACTTAAAAAAAACACAAAAAAAACAAAACAAACAAACAAAAAAACCCCAGAAATCTATTCTACCCTAATTCTTCTCTTTCATATTAATTGGAATAAAAGGCAGTGTTGCTAATTATAAAGTATCATGTTCATACAGTCAAAAACGTGACAAGTAGTGGAAAAGAGAGATACTATAATTTTCTTTCTGATATAAGTTGATTTAATGTCAGATACTTTAGAAGTAAATTTTTTACCAGTGGAATATTTTGAAAACTTAATTATTTATATTTGAGGTCTAGCATTTTGCAAAAAGGGCATGAAAGGGTTTGTTGTTGCTGTTGTTGTTGTTTTTGTTTGGAGTGGGGGAGGGTTTTTTCCTCCATTTTTTTTCCCCTTAATATCTAGATACACTTTTCTATCTTTAGAGAAGACCACAGTCCTTCCCACTTTGTTCCTCTTTCCTCACATCCCTATCAATTCTCATTTTCAGGGAAAGAAAAAGGAAATTAAAGGTGTGGGGTGTAGGGAACTCTTGGCACACTTTGCAACAGAACAAGAAATAAATTGAACTCAAACTACTTTGGCAATTTGTTGCAAATGTTTTCAGCTAATCCTCCAAGGCTTTTCCCTTGAGTCCAGCAGAATTTCCCACCTTTTTAAGGTTCACTCTGTTGTCAGTGGCCTGCACAGGCGTGTGCTTCAGCTTGACAGGTCACAGAAAGTATAGACCAGCCATTCACCTCCAGCTGCCCCTCCACTCAACTTCCTCTAAGCAATATTGGCTTCTGCAACTAAAAACTGCTTTTTACATATAATGAAATTCACAAGTGCATTGGAGGAAATGTGATTTTTTTTCTGCCCCCACAATTTCAATAGCAGTTTATTCCTTTAAAAGGCAAATTGCAGAAGGGAATAACTTTGAAAGCAAACTGGAAATATAAAGACAGGAAATGAGTCTGTGACTGTATAACAGAGTTCATAAATGGGTCCTTTTTTGGTATGAAACTGGGCTTTTAAAGTAGAAAAATCACCTACTTAACAAAACCATTCGCTGTTTCAGCACTGCAGGAGCATGAAATAAATCCATGTTTCTTTCTAATATATCATTCAGTCTATCAAACTATTTCCAAATGACTTGAGTTCTAGCAGTGCAGCAGAAGGTCCTGTACCTCTGCTGGGATGGTGATTTTTTTAATATAATCCTTTGAATTTCCTTGTTCATTCAGGTTTACAAAGATGCCTATAAATCCTCCCTTAATCTGAAAGTGGGGCAAGCAAACTCTTTCTCAAATTTCGAGCTACAGACACTGTAACTTCCCTCAGGAACCCCTTTCCTTACTTCTGTAGCGAGAATTCCTGCATTTTAATGTATTCGGACCTAGTCTCCTATGTAAGTCTCAGAGCATCTGTACATGCTCATTCTACATCAACAGTTACTCAGAATCACCAGGATTGTCCCTAGTCACTGAATTACAGCACTGATAGAACACCTAAATCACTTTATTAGGAAAACCCTCTTGCCTCCGCTGGTTAGAGCAGTGTGCAACCACCACAGACTTACAATTTCTCTCTACTTGACTCCATTTTCCAGGTGAAAAATAGGAGTAATCAGTTAGTTTTTGTGCTCCCCTCCTGCTCGCTGAATCAATAAGTAAAAGGCATGTACACACAAGACATGCATCTTGTAAAACAGTTCTGCAGTATTTAGACTTAAATGATTTAAAAGATTTCCTAATTTTTCTGCTTGAAAAATACTTTTTTCTGAACTTTAAGATAAGACACTCTCAAGTATCTCTCCCTAGTCTACTCCTCCATCACAGTTTCTTACTGATTTATGGGAACAACTTTCCTTCTAATTCAGAGGTTTAAGGAGAAAGAAATATTGCAAATTCTGTTTATGCTAAATGTAAACAAACCCTTGGAAACTTTTGCAGATTTGGGTTATCTCTGGTGGTGTTGTGCATCAGAAGGTGAAAGTGCTACATAGGAAGTGCGCATTGAAAGCAAATGGAGAACAAAAGACAAAATCATTGTGCACATTAGATGACGAGGGACCATTTCTGGATATGCAAAGTGTTTAAGAAAAGAGATGGTGATAATGACAGTGTCCTGTTTAGTCTGTGTGGCTGAGGCTAACAGATATGGTGGATGACTGGATTCTCTGCAGGCTCAGAAATTCTGCTTTCAGTAGAACCAGACTTAACCATGGAACTTTAGAAATATTTTCCTTTTCTTTATGCTTTTCTCTCTCCTTAGGAAGCACCCCTGTGCTCTAAACTGTACTTTTTTGTTTAATCTAAAGGTTTCGTGATATTACCTTAAGGTATGTGAACTGTAGGGATCACACTTAAGATGACTGACAAAACAGGAAGAACATTTTGTATCTCAGAAAATCTCATCTTGGCCTTATTTAGCCTAATCAATTTTGTGTTTGTTTTGACGTGTGGGTTTTTTTGTCACTTTTCTTGTTTTGTTTTGGGATTTTTTGGGTTGTGGTTTCTTTTGTTTGTTTTTGTGTTTGTGCGTATGTTTTTAATGTTGCGAGGAGATAGGAAACAGGGATTGATAATTACATATTCACTCTGGACAGAGTAGCAAAATACACTTTGATCTCAGATCATCTTTAGCTACTAAAAAAGAAGCTTTAGAAAGACGTTGTGTGTGGGCAAGAGTATGGAGGAAGGTGCTAATGACAGCATTTATTTGTGGGGGTTTTTTTAACTAGTAAAGGTGTCACTATGCTGAGTCATTCTGCTACCTATCTGAAAATGGGTGATTACCAAAGCATGAATTGCATTTGATTTGACATTCATTGATGGTCAGCAAAACCTGTGAAGCTATCATATTGCTTCCTCCTTTTAATTTTATTGTTAAAGGAAATTTTGCCTATGTGTCATGTTAGAATGTGAGGGTTTTTTCCTCTCTTTTGATAGATTGTATAGGAATGGTATTTTCATTATTCTTGTAGATGGGAACTTTGAGAAACATTTTAATTGTCTTCATTGGCATATGAATTATATTTTTTTAAGGAAAAAAAAGAATGGACTGGATAACATCTTAAACTTATTTAAGTATAACTCTTTTTATACTGTTTTAGAGAAAAAAATGTCATTTTGAGTAAAACAGAATAGACTGAAAACATCTTAAACTTATTTAAATATGATATTCTTTACAGTGTCTCATGGAAAGAGTTTCTTTTTTAAATTCTGAGCCAAATTCCACCATGATGAAGTCAGACATTTTGTATTATTTTTAATATTATTATGTTGAATGCAAAATATACCCTTCTACAATACCTTTTGCATTTAAAAATAAGATACACTGCTTACATCACATCACAAGTACTTCAGGGCAATTAAAGGCATTTAAAATTTAATAGTCACTCTTCATCCAGTCTTGTTAAAACCTACAACTTTTGAGTAATTTTTAAAACTTAGTTAAAGTAGATAGAAATATTTTCTTTCCATAAGATGTTTGTTCATTATTTTCTTAAAATTTATTTTCATTATGTTCTTAGATTAATTAAGCACGAGGATTTTGGTGAGTTTGTTTCCTGGAGAGTTTTCACTAAAGTGTGTTTGAAATAAATTAACTTCTAGCCAGAGGAACATGCATATATGGTTGCTGGAGTATTCTGTATTAGCAACACTACTTTCTAAATGACTGTTCTCTTTTTCTCTTAAAAGAAGATAACTTAGTGTACTGTCTTTCCATAAGACATTTTTATCAAATGTCTCAGGATCTTCAAATTTATTCCTGTACAGACTGTCACTAGAAATATTTTCGAAGCTGGATAGGGGTAGATACTGACTACCTTTCATGCAACTGCATCCAGTTTCTGCATCATATCAAAATTCTTCTCTTGTCCCTCTGCCATTCACTACACTTAATGCTTCAAGGACACCTCTCCCTAAGGCTCTGAGGTGGCCAGCTGGGGAGGTGGCCTAAGCCACCAACAGTTCAGTTTCTGAGTACATACCAGAAAAGTTCAAATAGAGCTCTGGTGTTCAGACTGCAAAGTCTCAAACAAGTTATTTCTCACTTACTCTGCTGGGATATACTAATTCAGCAAGGTTCAGAGTACAGTTACCTAAATAAATGCATCAAAGATCATCATAAGTGAATTGATTTACAGCTCTCCTAATTTGGCCAGTATCAAGTCTGCCCGTTTCTTTAGATGTGCCAGAGAAGTGAGCTTAGCTTTTTTCTTGATTCCTGGGTCACTGGTTTAACCCATGAAACATTACAAAAGGGTGGTGGTGGTAATGCCCTTCTTAAATCTGTTTGGGACTTGAAAGGAAGATTCAAGTTCACCATACTTTTCTGCTGTTTGGTTTTGCCTGTTCTTTTAAAATTAGGACCCCCAGTGATAAGGAGAAGGCCAGAGTACCTTCTGTGGATGCTCTAGCATTTTTGGTTGAAGCTCTCAATTTTGTGTCAACGTTTTCAACATTCTGTGCAGAAATTGACTCAGATCTGAGGCTAAACAGAGTGATCAAGCCACAAAGCTGTACTCCTTGTCTCTCTGGTTCAATGGTCGTACTGAACATATAGAAGCTACAAAAGTCTCCTCCAATTTTTACTTTTAAATTAATAATGTTTTCAGGCACTCAGATGCAAGGGAAAACTGAAAACATTGAAGGGTAGGAACAAATTTCCTTTCCTACTATATCTTTGTGAGACAGGCCTCCTGTTAAGTCGTTTAGGTGGATCGTTCCTCCATTTGCCTGTATTTACAAACTGAGGGGTTTTGGTACTTTTAAAACTCTGTATGTTCTTTATGGAGCCTGCACATCTCAGGCAGAGTGTCTGAAGGTGTATTTGGCTTCAGGTGTTTGTCTGCAAAAGTTAGAACTCTCCTACCAAAAAGTAAAAACAAGCTTGACAAGTTTTTTTTAGGTTTGGTTTGTTTATGCCCAGACCTTGCAATTTTTACAATTCTTTCAGATATCAGGGAAATCTTTAGTCCCATGGCTTTACATATTGTAAAAGTTCACTTCCTGTCACTGAAGCATAATATTCTTGGCAGGACTACACTCCTAGCTTGTAACTGGATTAACAAATAAACTCCCAAGCTAGCCTTAGTTCAAACCCTGATCTCTCACATAAGTCTTCTTCAAGAATATTATTCCACACCCATTTTCTAACTGTTTTCTTCTGACCTTCCTGTTGTTGAAGCTATTTTTCCACCCTTGAGAAAGGTTGCAGATCATCTTGCACATTTCCCTGGACATGCATTATCTCCTACGCTCCTGTAACCATCCTGGTCTCCCCACCCAGCAGTGCTATGAACTCCTGGGCTTCAGGACACATTCTCTTTCCATGTGTCATTAACTTGGATGATAGCTAGGTAGTTCAGCCATATTATTCAATGTTATTCTTTCCATAATATTTTTTTGTTTGTTTTTGTTTTCTTTGAAGTAAGAATCATGATTATGGTTAAACTTGATAAGGAAAAAAAAATCACAGACTTATTTTGGGTTTTGCTTATGAAAATTTGTGCTGAATGAGTCCTGGAAGAAAATATTTATGTACAGAGAGAAAAGGGAGATGAAATCCAAAACCCTGTTCTATAATTAGGCTTTCATTATGGGATTAATAGAACAGATTAATGAATTTTAGCCTGATTTTTCAGAGTACCTTCAAAACTTTTGTGTTTCACCAACACAAACAACACATAAGCAAATATTTCCTTGAATATGATAAATAGGTCAATGATAAACAAGTCAAGGCTGTCTTCAAAACCTTCACTCTGCTAATGAAGCTTTGGTGAACATAGAGAAGGAGCTATGGCCAGCATGTCTTAAGCTGTAGTGCTTTTTAGCTGGCTGCACATACAACTTTGAGAGCAGTTTATAGGAGAACAATATTACTGTGGCCCTGGACATTTCAGGAATTAGTTTTCAGGGCTGGGTGGGAACTCCAAAGGTTAATAGTGAGTTATGGTTATTTCTGAAATTCTTAAGACTTATTCAGTCTGAGAACTTTGTTAAAGACAAGAAAAATCACCGCAAATAGGTCTTTGGCCTAAGAAAATATTTTTCACAAAAGATTGATTTTTATCTCAACATATAGAACTGAAGGGATATGGCCTGGGAATATCCTGATAATCAGTTCAGGCAGGAATTGACTGTTTTTGATTAGGTAACTCTTCCTGCTGAGGTCTCTTGCAGCAGTGTGTCTGTTAAGCAGCTGAAGAAATGTTGCTGGAACTCATTTTTCCAGAAGAATGTTTTCACATTTCTTCACTCTAATTGGTTACCTCAGTGCACAATAACAAGATATTGAGAATAGTGTTCAGAAGCTGCAGCTCTTGATCCCCTCTTACCTCTCTGAGCTGTCTCATTAAGGACAGGATGGGACTACAGACACAAGTCAGTTCAGGATTTCACCCAGTGGGACACACTAATTTTAACAAATGGAATTTTCTCTAGTTCGCTGGTCCTTCTGGTTACTTTCCTACACTCTAAATCTGTCATCTGCTTACAGTTTTGCCAATGCTTATGTGAATCTAGCTGAATCTTAAAGGATTGCAGATGTATCTGTATTTTTGAGAAAGGCATGCCTATCATTCCTCTTTGAGTTAAATGGTCTTTCAAATATCCTTCAAATACATAATTTTCTTCATAAAAAAGCTTTCTGCCATATGAGAGTATTTCCTTCAAGCTAGGTCATGGTTATAGCACTGCTAATACTGAGTGAAATAGTCTTAAAAATTGTAAGAAAAGTTCTGCATATATGGTGTCTTGGATACCCCCCTATGTGGAAAGAAAACAGATCATGTATTTTTCAATTCATCTACATTCAGTTACCTGAGTGCATGCTCTTGTGGTCTATAAACTGTTCCACTGGCTTGTCTTTCTAGTGTAAAACATTCCTAGAAAAGTTCATAACTGTGCTTTCATTGTTTATGGTTGTATCATTCTGAGGAGTTTTCTGAGCTTCTGTCATGTGGGATTCTTAGAAATAACAGCATCAAAAAGATGAAAAGGGATGAGGACAAAATTAAATGATCAAATGAAACAATCCTGGGAAAGAAAAACTAAAACCTAAGTATATCACCTGCTTAGAATTAATCCCATTTTAACATCTTAAAGAGACTTATGTGAAATTTGATGATGGCATTATTTTTTCCTATTTAGAGCTGAATGCAGTCTAGTTCTTTTCCGCTTTTTATATTTTTTTTTTGGGGGGGGTGGGGGGAAGCCATACCAATATCTGTAGGCATCAAACAGTATTTAACTCTGAATTCAGACATAAATGAAACTTTAGCTTAGTATTATTTTACTCAGATTCTGAAAGAACAAGTAAGATGAAATTGCAAGAGACTCACCATAAAGCTTACCATAAAGTCATCATGACAGGTTTGAAGAAGCTGAGACTGTGGCAACAAATATATTGTGGTTTAGTGTAGCATCCCTGGTTTTCAGCAGGTAGCTGGCATTTTGCATATATTTTCTTTGTCCTCTACACATTTTCAAAGTTTCTCAAATTTAAGTGTGAGTAAGAAATTATTTTAAAAAAAAAAGGGAAGGGGTACTATTTCTGTGATCTCCCTTTCTTCAACAAAACCTCTTTGCCTCAGTCCAGCCACTTTCTTTCTGTGGAATTTGATGGTATTTGCAATTCTAAGCATCAGCATCAAAGGAATGAGCATGTGTGCCTTACCCAAGGATACTCTCATGTACACAACCAGTTTCTTTTTGGTGCTTCCAATACTAATTGGTGGTAGGGTGGTTGTAAGTCTTTGTTAACATTGAATCTGGTCTGCTCTGAGACCAGCACTGCCAGCCCTGGCATGATTTAGAAAGTCTTGAAAGGCTGGGGTTACGGAGGTCTGTCTCTAGTTACATCCCATCTGCCTTAGAGCAGCCTATCTCTGGTTCCTTATGGGCAGGATCATGACCCAGCATATCTGTGGTCACTGTGCTTTCTACTTACACCCCTTTCATTCTCCAGATAAAGTGTACAGAAGTTTGATCGCATTAAGGCACAGAAGCAAACATTCACTGAGGAGAATTTCTCTGTGCATTATAGCATTCCACATAAGTTACTTCTTGTGAAGATAATACATATTTTTTTTATTATGTCAATAATACATATTTTTATTATGTTTTATTATGCTACAGTTTGATAATAAACACTCAAATTAACATTTGTATTATTTTTTAATTTTTTTACTGTGTTGCATTTTAGTAAGATGAGAAATACATCCAAAATGGGTAAAAATTAACATCACATAGAAGAAAAGTGATTTAAATTACATTTTGTCTTCAGCAGTGAGTGACCTGTTAGAGAGAACATGAAATATCTTTCTGCAAAACTGAAAGATAAAGGAATTCTGCTACTTACAGCAGTCTGTACAACATGAAAAATTCTGTTGCACTTGAACTTAATTCTGGAAGACATTCCTATGATGCCTCTGAGGAATCATGGAATGGTTTAGGTTGGAAGAAACTCTAAAGATCCTCTAGTTCCAAGCCCCCTGCCATCAGCAGGGGCACCTTCAACTAGACCAGGTTATTCAGAGCCCATTCCAGCCTGGTTTTGAACACCTTCCAGGGATGGGGCATCCACAGTTTCTCTGGGCAACCTGATCCAGTGCCTCACCATCCTCACAGTAGAGAACTTCTTCCTTATATGCAATGTAATCTTGCCCTCTTTCCATTTAAAGCCATTGCCCCCTGTCCTATCTCTACATGCCTTTGTAACAAGTCCCTCTCCAGCTCTCTTGCAGGCCCCTTTTAGGTACTGGAAGTCTTCTCAGAGCCTTCTCCAAGCTAAACAAGCCCCAGCTCAGCTTAGCTTGTCAATAACTTTTGATATCAGTTTGTTGAGCTGAGAACAATTACTTAAGTAAAATTAGGAGTAAAAACATTTTTGTAACTGTGTCTGTCCTTTTATGTAGTTCTCTTTTTAAAAATCATTCTAGAACATCCCATGGTGTCAGATGGTACGTTTTATAGTAGACCTGATCACAATTTAAGCTGTTTGGGAATTTCTAAATGTCAGTAAAACAAAAGCATCAGCAGATCTTTGCACAAAAATGTAGAGAGAGTTTCTGAAATAAAGGTAACACTTGATTTTTTTTTTTTTCTTTCAATAGATCCTGGTAGCACACTGGGTGAGAATGTGTACTGCTTATTCTTTGAGCACATCACAGAACTGGCAGCTGCGAGTAGGGTGGTTGTAAGTCTTTGTTAACATTGAATCTGGTCTGCTCTGAGACCAGCACTGCCACCCCTGGCGTGATTTAGAAAGTCTTGAAAGGCTGGGGTTACGGAGGCCTGTCTCTAGTTACATCCCATCTGCCTTAGAGCAGCCTATCTCTGGTTCCTTATGGGCAGGATCATGACCCAGCATATCTGTGGTATGAGCAGATTGTCTTGGTATAAATGTTGGTGGCCCATCGCTACCCTGAGGTAGCTGTTTAATTCTTGAAAAACAACTTGGGAGTGTGTTTGTATGCATCTGCCCCTGGGGGAATGTTGCTGGTTTATGCTTTATGTTATTTTATATGTGGGATGGAGAGTGCACGAGAATCTGATCCTTTTTTTAACATTTCAAATTTCATGTTGGTACATAGGCATAATATGCATGTGCTAAAACAAAGAGAGTCATTTTGACATGCTCTTAATATTTTGTTGGGCATCCTTATATTGTTTTGACTTATCTGATTTAATGGAGCTAAGTTTGAATCAAATTATGCTAGATATGTATTTTGCAAGCTTATGTCTTATTATTTAATAATGGACAGCTGATTAAATTCTCTCCCTAATCCGCTTTCTGTCACTCATTAAAATTGTGCGGGAGCAGAAATGAGCACTTTGAAAAACTATGTAGATAGAAAGTGTTATAACACAGTTGTTGTTTTAATACTAATGTGGCAGTGTATCACACCAAAGAAACTCAGGCTGAATTTGAAGTGTGTTGGAAATGATGGTTTAAAGACACTCACACAAAACCACCAATTGCTGTGGGCAACCAGCTGTGCAAATCAGTGAATTGCTTCATAAATTCTGGCATTGTCAGTCATTCTTGTTCAAAAGCATGACCACAAAAACTGAAGTAATGGATACCAGTAATGGATATCAGCCTACTGAATTAATATTTGGGGGACCTATGCTAGAGAAATGACTACCCAGTATTTGCTAACTTCATCTTTTCCTAGCAGGACCCCAAGCAGCCAGCCTGTGTCGCTCACCACATGAGCTCCAGAGCAGACTGTCCATTTCCTCTTTATTCCATTATATTTTTTTAAACATGAAAAAATTTACTTGAAGCAGATCCTAATCTCTTATCAATAGAAGAAATAATTGGCTTTGATTTGAGCTTCTAGAAATAATTATTATGTTATGATTTTCCTGTCAGCAAACACATTTTTAAAGGGGGAAATACTCTAAAACTAGGCGAGAGGGAAGATAAAATTAAGCGGAAATGCATTCCTCACAGGAGATAGGCTAGCTTTTTTCTACTTTTCTTTTTTGCCTAAGCAGTCATTAAAATCTGTTTCTGAAATCTTAACTTTATCAACTGCAGATAGGAGAGTGGAAATATGTGTGGAAAAATTCTTATTTGAATTAGTTCCATTTTCCCATAACTCCAGTTGGGATGCATGATAAAATTATCAATGAAACGTTCTAATTTGATCCTTAACCAAAGGGATGTGTCCTGTGAATCATCTGTGTTTGTGGGAGGCAACGCTGAAGCTAACAGTGCAGGAATGGGACCCAGATGTTTTCTGGGAAGCTGGTTGCACTGTAGGCTGTGTGTATTACCTAACGTAGGCGACCATATGGAAGAAAAGGTTGGAAACATCCCATTACAAGTCATATATCACTGAGCTGACAGCAAGGATTTCAGCTTATTTTTATTTAAATCATGAAAGCAGCTGCTCAGCTGTCCAACTGTATTAAATTTAACCCTTTTTCTGTCAAATGAATTTTGCTTTATGAAATGGCAGCCAAAGAGTTTGTTGTGCTTGCAGAAAACCCAGGTTATGGGGTGCTGCAATAACCCTTGCCCATCCAGGAGGGCAGCATTAATGATGGCAAAGCCTGCCACTGGGTGACAGTGTAGCCACTTGATACACCTGCACTTCATGAAACACCAGCAAGCCTCCTTGCCTGCAAAGGTTGCAAAACAAAGGCACTATATAAAGGCAGTATTTGTGGATTTTTTTCTCTTTTGTTGCACACCTTAGGAATGAGTAATTGCAAATGTTGTTTTTCATTCTTGTGCCCTTTTTATATTTCTCTTTTCTATTATTATTGATTCTTTCCTTAATTTTCCTTCCTCTTCTTTTTTTGTTTGTATATGGTGTTCATCAGACTCCATCTCCTGTAGCCTCTTTTCTTAACCCTTCTCTCTGCTTTTCCTTCCTTTAGCTCTAACCTTTTTCTTTTCTGCTCTCCCCCCCCCCCCTTTTTTTTTTCCTTTCTGTTACTGGTACATAAGATACTCTGAGGGATTGTCACTTCACTACTTCTCTGTCCTATTTTATACACTGTATATTCTTTACTGTGTTTTTTAAAGTATTTCCATTTTCCATAGATTTGATGGGTTTCTAAAAGAAACACTTAGTTTGCAGAAAGGCTGTTCCCATCAGTAGGAAACAATCTTTGGCTTCCAAATCAATCCTTCACCATATGTGTCTCAAGCAGCTTATTGATTTGTTATTTTTTAGCACTCTTTTGTTAAAGAAAGAGAATTTAACTGAAGCCTAACAGTTCCAGTTAAGTAACAGCCATACACTAAGTGCAGACTTTAATTTCCTGTGTAGAAATCTGTAGAAGAAATAGGAGTATCCAGCATGATACTAAAGCAGATTAGTAGTTTTGGCATGCTAAAGTAAGTTTGTCTCTTACTGTTTCGGAGGCTGTCTGCTTTATTGTGTGCTATGTCTACCCTGCTCAGCTCCATGTCAGTGTCTCCAGTTTTTCTGTCAGATCATGGAGGTCTTTTTATTTTTCATCCTTCATGTTTTATATTGAAGTCATAATCCTCTAAGTCTACAGAATATTTTAGAAGGATTTCTTCCACATCCTTCGGTGAGGCTTTGGCATAATGAAATATGTGCTTACATTAGCATTTTTATTTGGTACAAATATTTACATCCAGATTAATTCTCTCATCCTTAAACACAGTGGAAACACAAGGAATTTAGGAGGAATTGCTTCCAACCAGTGCTTTCGCTCAGTTACTGCAAGCGAGCTCCTGATGTAAACACAGCCCATAACCTCCAATTCAGGCACTAAGATGTGACTTGGTAAAAGCACTGATAACTAGTTAGTTTTAGAAAAGAGGTAGGAACAAGCACTGAGATCTTTCACTCAGGATAAGAGCAACAGGATAAGATGTTGCACCTCAGCACAGGAAGGTTCTTCATGCCTAAGTACTGTGATAGGCAGCCAAAACACTGTCCTCTTGCAGAAGTAACTCCTGAAATAATGCTCTGTCCATAATCCCATGTGATTTCTCCCATTCCTGGAGTTCAGCTTTCTTGTTACTAAAATGACATGGGTTTTTTTTCCTCTATTTTTCTGTTTCCACTTCCATTTCTGTCTCCTTAGGCTATTCCTCTAGGATGCACTGCCATACCTATGATATTATTTTCATACCTGTAACAGGTAGTCTGTTTTCTGCTAAAACCTACTGTTTGGACTTTCTGAGATTTTCCTCATTTTTTTCACTAGTTCATCCACTGTGTGTAAGATAAGGTTGAATCTCTCTGTTCTGTAACACTTCCTTGCATTTGAAGGAATAATCCAATTGCTAGCTGTAGTTATCTCCTGGACACTTCTGATGAGGGATTCATCACTCATACTGATCCCCCTGCTGCTGAAGCAGCTTTTCTTTCCTGGTGCAGCAGTGTCCTCTCTGTGTCAGATAACATCTGCTCCTTTCATGAATACACCATGGCTTGGATCTGTTGGTAGACTTTGGTCTGCTCTGATGGCATCTGATGGCTTGACCAGCTAGACTTGCAACCAAAATATATTCCTTCAGAGGACATATGGAAAATGTATTTGTTTTTTCTGAAAAGTTTTGCTTCTTGCAAATATGGTGGCTTTGGTGAAAATAGTTGTTTCTTACTTGGTATCACACATTTGTCACTTACTTTCTACAGTTACTGTGTTTGCATTTTTTTAAAAACCAGCTTGCTATCTCTGATTGTTACAAAGGACTTTACAGTCGTTTGAAGTAGCATCATCTTATTTTCCTTCCCAAATAAGATGTTTTATGGTATGTTTTGCAGGTTGATGTATCCCTAAAGTTTTATTTTTTTATCTAGAGATGCAAAATTCTTCAAATCTCTGTTGCTCTATTTGATAGCTTGTTCTTTCTCACTTGTTTATCAGTTTTTATCTAAATCTAAGGCCTCAGACTAGGCCATAGTTTCAAGAAGGCACTATTTGTTTGATATTTTATCAACAGGGGGTTTGGGTTTTTTTTTGGTTTGTCTTTTTAAAAAATGGTCCAATTTCTTGATTGACTTTTTTTTTTTAGTTATTTGCCACAGTTGTATGTAGTGCAACTGGATAGGAGAACTTCAGTTCTTCATTTTGCCTTTGGTTTTCAAGGAACTGTGTTCTCTTTTTCTCAGCTTCTCATATGTGGTTGCTAACTGAACTAGTGTCAGACCTTTGTGATTAAGAGAACTCATATAATTAGTAGTATGCTAATGTAAAAGACAGTGTGAAGGGGAGAGGAAGACCATCTCCTGTTTGCATGGATTACCATATACCTGTTTAGGCAACTAGACATCTTTCAGGCTGTCTTGGCACTTTTCAGGGCTGCCTTTTGCAGGAGGCAGTGGAGTCTTCTGCAGCACAAGAGGCTTCTTTAAGTCCTAGCACAGAATCTCAGCCAAGGAATTCAACCTGACTTTGCTGGGAGGCCCTCCAGGTGGCAATGCAGACAAACTAACAGGTCAGAGCTTGAAAATACAGAACTGAGAAGATCTAAAGTTTAGATTACTAATGTAGTCATTATAATTATGATTAATCTAAAATGTTCGTGATTTGAATGGGACTGATAAGTTCACTTGCATAAGAACTGGAAACAAAACAAAAGGGATAAATTTGGTTTATGTAATTCCATTAACATTGTTAGTTACTAAGCTTAGAAATTATTAATGTTTATAAACAGCCCCAAACAAATACACAAATTACATTCAGAGGCACTAAAATTAGTCACTTTGTTTTTAATTCTTGGTGCTCCATTCTCCATAGTCATGCATATTGGTAGCCATTTATTTGTTGAGGAATGAATACAAAATGTTGCTATTATGATTTCATGTCATTTGTACCAATTTTATAAAGTTAAAAACAAGCGTACAGCTATAACAGATGGAGATGTAACTTCTAGATGACTTAAAAATTTTAACACTCAGAAAAAACAAGCAGCTAATATCTTTAAATGAGGTTTTCAGGCAACGAATTTCAGTGTGCTTATATATTGCAAATTATTATTTATTAATTAAAAAAATCTAACAGCGATCATGTCCTAATTCCTAAAATTTAACTTGCAAGAAAGCCAAACCCAAAATCTTACCAGTAAGAAAAGAAAAACTCAACCTAAGTTACATAAAAGCTTTAAATAAGATTTTTCTCTGTACTTGTTACAGATGAATTGATGACTTTAATGACTATTACTTTTTGTGATTATGTGGAAAGGTAATTAACTTTTAAAGCATTCACTATGTCCATTCTGCAGGATACCAACCTGGCAAGATTGCTTTGTCAGGGAAAAGAATTTTAAAGGAGTTTAATCTTCTTAATGAGACTTGTATCCCAGATGCTCCAACTTGAAGCTACCCAAAAAGTTTTTCAGGAAAAAAGACAAAATACAAAAAAAAACACAAAACCAAAAAACAGCATCTTCTGAAATTTTATGAACTGATATCTGATTTCTTAAATATTTTTTTTTCAACCTGATCCACCACCTGGTTGAACTGTAGTACTAAGTTCTTGCATGAAAGGAACAAATATCTCACTTTAAATTGGCCACTGTGGTGGCTAGTATTCGTAAAACCCCACACAACTTCTCTGATTTGGAAATTTGGGGGGTTTTTTTCGAAGTTACAAGATTTAGGATTTATAGCTGAGTTTTACTACATGCGTTTTATTTTCCTGAAACATTGTACCTGTTTATGTCAATTAATTTGTTTGGATTTCACTTTTACTTGTAGTTCCATGTGACACTACAGTTCTATCTTTACAGAAAACCTTTGAAGGAAATGTTCCTGACTTATGTGTTTTGTTTTCTGTCTTTTTTTACTGTATTCATTAATGAGAGCTGCTTCAGCTGAGCATTCCACAAATAAATGTACACAATAAATTTTTATGAAAAATTACCAGGCCACACAATTATTTACAGAAACCACACAGATGCTCTAACGGGTAATTAATTTATGTGAATTTAATAAAGACAAAAATTAATTACGTGAATTACCAAAATGCTGTGTAGTTTAGAAATGTTCCTCCTAGAAAATTCCAAAGCATGCTCTAAGCTACATATAGTCATTTGTGAAACTCTGATATGGAAAATATATTTCTTTTTTGTAGTATGTTACTAGATTTTAGCAAGAGCATAAAGGGAAAAGCTGGCTCTTACACCCATGAATTTGAAGAACTGTAATCCCATTCTACGTGTGCTTCTTTGAGTGCCATTATGACTTCCCTGTGCTCTTATTTGTATAGAGCTGTTGTAGATGTCGTGACTTCATTACAGACTAAAGTTTAGCAATGAATTTGGGGAAATATTTTTAGCTTCTGTTCTGTTCCATGGGTTTTTCTGGACAAAATATTTGCTTGCATGGTTTCTTATCACTGTGGGAGCTGAACTTGTTTCGGAGTTCTTCCAGTCATACATTTCTAATGCCCTTATCCCATGAAACTCCTGTACATTTGTGTTTCATATTGTGGAATTTATATATAGGTAATGAATTTTTAGTATGCGTGTACACACATATATATATGTGTGTGTGTATGTGTATATATGTATGTATGTATATATATTTATCATGTTTTTGTCACTACAGTACCTGAACAGCAATGACAATCCAAGTTCCAAATTTGGCCATCATATCCACTTCACATAGAACTGACTTGCAATATCAATATTTGTCCTTTAATGCCATAGTTAGAGAAGTTTGCACCCTACCTGTCAGCTTCTCATTTGCACTTCCTACTCTATTTTTTTTTAATTTATCTTTTGTGTTTCCTACTACTCGCCTTCTATAATGAGCTAAGCTTGTTGAAACACCCTGAGGTTTTAGTGACAGTTTTCTGGCTAGCCATTAATTTAGTAGTATTAACCATTTTAAAGTTATGGCATGATTTTTCTCCCTATTCAAAGAAAACAAACAGTTATAAGGCAGTTTAACAATATAACTATATAAATCTTTAATATGATCTTCATTTACTAAAATTCTTTCTGATCATTTTTTCCCTCTAATTTATTCCGATATGTTATCACTATCCACATATTCATAGTTCCTACAATAGGTGGGATGCCAGACCAGCCATTAGTATACAAGTACCCACAGAGTTTGCAACACGCTGCTCTGGTTAAAGGGCAGAGTAACAAGATACAGTGATTGAAGAGGGAAGAACTAAAACCAACAGGGGTTTATTGTTTATTTTTGTCGCTTGGTGGTGCAATTCTTGGTGTAATAGCAGGATGTCAAGTGTGTGAGGAGCATTTTCCTCAGGAGAACAGCAAAAATGGAATTATGGAAATTCTGCTGCTGTTCTGGGGAAGAGCAAGTGTTCATTGTGCTTTATGTTTATTTGTTATTGTCCCAAGTGCCTGTTTTTATATCTTTTTAGCTTTTGTAAGCTTAAAGGATCACATACTGACATGCTGATGCTGCTGACCATTTTGTACTGACTCCATACATGACTAAATAGGCTTTCTTTTGCCACTTCCTCTAGGAATATTTGATTCATTCTGAATGGTGCTTTTTCCACCATATGTTTGACTTGGTGATGGCAGGTCTTCTCTTTCCTCTGTAAAGCAGCCTAACATTCCCTGAACTAGGAGACATATTTGAGTGAGCATGGGTGGAGTGGTTTGCCTTCCTTGAGAAACCAGTATTTAGTCTCACTCCGTAGGATCGTAGAATCATTTACGTTGAAAAATACTTCTGAGGTTACTGAGTCCAACCATTAACTGCCAAGTCCACCTGTAAACCATGTCCCTAAGTGCTGCATCTGCATGTCTTTTAAGTACCTTCAGGGATGGCAATTTTACCACTTTTCTGGGCAGCCTGTTCCAGTGCTTGATAATCTTTTGGTGAAGAATTTTTTCCTAATACCCAAACTAAACCTCCTCTGGCATACCTCCAGGCCATTTTCTCTTGTCTTATTACGTTTCTTGTGAGAAGAGACTGACCTCCACCTGGTTACAACTTCCTTTCAGGTTCTTGTAGAGATGGATAAAACCTTCCCTAGCCTCCTTTTTCTCCAGGCTAAACAACCCCAGCTCCCTCAGCCACTCCTCATAAAGCTTGTTCTCCTGACCCTTCACCAGCTTCATTGCCTTCCTCTGGACTCATTCCAGCACCCCAATGTCTTTCCCATAGTGAGGGGCCCAGAACTGGAAACAGTACTCAAGTTGCAGCCTCACCATTGCCAAGTATAGGGGGACAATCACTGCCCTGCTCCTCCTGGCCGTGCGTTGTCTGAAACAAGCCAGGATGCCATTGGCCTTCTTGGCCACCTGGGCACAATGTTGGCTCATGTATAGCTGGTTGTTGACCAACACCCCAGCTGGAGAGCTTTGCTTGCACTTTGCCCCAAGCCTGTAGTGCTTCCCAGGGTTGTGTGACCCAAGTGCAGGACCTGGCACTAGGCCTTGAACCTCATATAATCAGCCTGATCCTATCTACCCAATCTGTCCAGATCCCTCTGCAGAACTCTCCTCCCTCAAACAGATCAGACATTCGCACTTTTCTTGGTGTAGTCTGGAAAGTGATTGAGGGTGCACTCAATCCCCTGGCACAGATTATCCATAAAGATATGAAACAAAATTGAGCCTAATACTGAGCCCTGGGGAACCCCACTTGTGACCGTCCACCGGCTGGATTCCATTCGTTCCATTCACCACGACTCTGTTTGGGACCAGCCGTTCAGACAGGTGTTTTTGCCTACCAAAGAGTATGTCCATGTAAGCCATGAGCAGCCAGTTTTTCCAGGAGAACTCAATATTTATACCAAAGAATGTTCCTAGTCAACGAAGCTGTAAATGTCCATCTGATTATATCAGCTGGAGAACCAGGGTAGTTTGGTACTGTTAAACCTGTGTGTGGTTTTACCTGGTTACCAGTAGCTATAGAAAAGTGCTGTATTAGACTTGATAGACCAGATGGGCTCAACTAGACTCAAGAAAGAAGAGGCAGTTCTTGGAGGTTTCTCAGGGACTGCCTTCGCAAAACTTGTCAAGTATCTTGTCGGGTTTGCACAGGATAGATGTCTGGATTACAGTAAGATGCCTTCATACAAGGTTAAATGTGTGTTTGATGCAAATATAATAGAAAATTGAGTTAATAATATGTTGCAAGCACCCCAAGGATTTGTAACAAGGCATGATCTTTAGGAAAAGCATAATCCATATGGCCAAATTGTTTTGATTAATAAATCTATTGCATAAAATCTGTATATAACAGAAGGGTTGAAATGTGCTGAATAAAATTAGTATTCTAAAAGTAGAACTAAATGTACCTTACATAAACATAGCAAAGCTTTTCATGGAGATAAATTGTTTACAACTGCATTTTTTAATGCAAAAAATAAAAAAGCAAACTGAAATCTAGAGTTATCTCTTTTAGGCTCGTAAGTTCTTTCTCCTCTCATCTTAGTAATAGGCTTCAGTCATATCAATCCCACACAGTAGTTTCAGTGTATTTTGACAGAATGTGATGGTAGACATAAATGTCTTTACCCTTATTTCCTAATTTCAGATATATATGCCACATTACGAATTTTATTTCATTTTTTATAGACCACACATTCTGCACATTTCACTGATTAAGGTTTTGCACTATGAGAATGGAACTCTTATTTGATTTTTTTGGGTGTTTGTTTTTTTTTGTTTTTTTTTTTTTTGTTTTTTTTTTTTTTTTTTAATTACTGTATCCTAGTACAATGCTTCATAAAGAGCATATGGATTTGTGGAGATAAAATCATTAATATAGGTTTGATTGATTTTGCCTATGTTTTTTTTACTCTAAAATTGGTTAGCTATGTTAAAGATATATAAATAAATGTCACTTCTTTCTCTCTCACATTTTCCAGATAATTATATTTCAGAACTGAGTATAAATTCACATAGGAATCAACAGACTTGGAATTCCTAAGACTGACAAACCACTGGGCAAAATTACAAAACTATAAAAAATAAATTTTTCATTTTACACTCATTATGTGCTTGCTATGGATATGTGTGGGAGAACAATTTTCACAATAAGCCCATTCAAGGACTGTTTTGGAAACCCTGCATAAGAATGCCATCACAAAGTGGCCTTTACCATTGTTGCAGCCTTTCAGAAGATACCAGGTCCAGCTCAGCGTGTGAACCTCTTGGAATCAACCCTCATGCTACAGTTCCCCAGTATTTTAGCATGGCTCATAGCCTGATGAGCACAGTAAAGAGTGTTGTTCCAGTTCCTCTTCATGGATTAGGATCAGCCTGTAAGAAAGTCCCACAGAAAGCTGCTAGATACCTCTAGAATGAACCTATGCATTTAAATTAAATAATTATGTGGGTTTAGTTAATGAAGAACTTATTTGTGTCTATTCAAAAAGATTTGTTGGGTTCTTCTTCACTTTCTTCTCTGTTCCTGGATGCATTTACATAATAATGCAGACTGTGATAAGCTTTTTTCAATCTATGGGTAGCTCAGTCATTTCTTTTTCTCTGATTAGTGGCAGGTAGAGGTGGCAGATAGAGGTGGGGTTTTTTAACCAGTTAGCTGCTTCTTTATTTGATAAATCTCTTCTCTCTGATGGTGCCGTTATGATATCAATAGTAAATCCCCTTAGATACAGGCTAATCTTCTTGCAGTATCTGACAGTGTGGTCTTTAGCAATCATGAGACTCAATGCCATAATCCAAATTTTCTGTAATAGCCTCTCCTTAGGTTCTATTATCTGTCATCACTACAGATGTACCCATAAGTCTTCTATAGGATTATCTTGTTGCTGAGCCATTTTACTCATATGGACATAATTTTTTTTATTATGAAATATTTGTTCTCATAGCTGAAAAAATTAGTGGATTTCTCTCAGGCTTTCAGGGTTAATGCTGTATCCTCCTATGGACTTGAGTAAGATTACTTTTGTGAGTAAGAGTTGCAAGATTTGTTCTTATATCATATATATATATATATATATATAAAAATTTATCAGTACTCTGTCTACACTTCTGTAACTCTGTTTCCTTTCACTCTCTGGCTTTAATTATTATTATTATAACACACTTCCATATTTCTTTATAATTCAGTATTTTAGTATGCAGACTTTCAACAACAAAAAAAAAGCAATTTGTTTTTATACTACTGCTCAGATAATGATTTGGTTGATGTATATGCATAACTGCAAAAAACTTCTATTCTGAGAGTGGTTGAAGGATGTAAAACCAGGAGATAATTTCAACATAAAATGGAACAACTCATTATGAGTTAAAGAGTAGAATAATAATTAAAAGAGCTAGCACAGCAAAGTATTTCAAATAATTAAACAAAAACTAGAGATACACATACTATCACCTAGATTAATTCTGTTAATTAGTCATCAGAAAAACGTCTTTGATCCTTAATGACACATTGAAAATTATTATATTCTTATTTAAACAGGTAGTGAGTGATTGATTCTTATTGTCAGAAAGGGACCCTTTATCTTGGGCAGCCACCTGACACCTCTGTCAATTAGTTTGGAGGAAAAAAGGAGGATTGCTCACTTTTTAGATTCTATGTTACAAACACTAGGACAAGAAAGTAGAAAAGTCAGGCACTGGTTCCTTTCGAAGTGCAATAAATGAGTGGCTAAAATACACTTTTTCTGAATTTATGACTTTTTTACAAGATCAGACTTACTGATTTCTCATGGTGTGGTCAAGTAAAACCACTTTCTTCCTCTTGTTCCTTTCCTAGGAGAATTCATACATGATCCATCTTGCTGGTGGTTTCTGTCTCTAAGAGAGCAGAAGCCTGCATGGCTGAGCTATGAGATCACCACTTAGAGCTGATCCTTAGAGCTGATCTTATTCCTATGCTTTAGGAATATTGTATCCTCCATGCTGGACTTGCCTTCACCAGCTCTGGTTTGCAGAAGGGCTCAGACACTCAATAACAGAGCACCTTTCTGGGAGCTGTCAAGCCAAAGCTATTGCTCTGTCTGGGCAATGTACTGGCTAGCAAGGCAGCTTGGCTTTTAGTGCAAGAACATTGGTAATGTAGTTTGATCACTGAGCTGGAGTAGAAAAAGGTGTCTGGTGTGTAGGCAGTGATCAAGACATAAACATAAAATTGGGGGGATTGTATGTAAATGAAAGGTCTCGATGAATAACTGTGTGTAGAGGGATTGCCCTGAGGAGTACTGGTCTGTGGCTGTTCAAGCAGCCTGATGTGAGTCTCGAAGTGAACATCATTCTGATGCCTTGTGGTAGGAGAATTCCTTTTTGATTGTCTATTAGAGAGCATTACCACATTTATAGAGGTGCTCTTTTCCAAAGCACTTTCCCAAAGCTTTTTGCAGACAGCAGTGCTCATCTGCTTACTTCCCTTGTTGACAGAAAGATGTTTTTTTCATTTCATAGGAAAAGAGGCTGTATCAAAAGGGGCAGGCACTGAGCACTGCAGGTAATGAACAGGTGTAGCTGTGAGCAAGACTGCCATAACTGTCCTTAAAATAAGCAAATAAGCTAGTGAACTGTAAGCCCTTCTGCTGATTAATTAAGTAATTAATAACCATTAAATCTAGTCTTATGTATGCACTGTTTTGCTGTTTACTTACAGCTATAACTATCTGCTATTCAATTTTTACTTACATTAATTTACTCTGTTGTAATTTGACTAATGATGTCCATTTAAGAAATGCTTAACTTCAAAAGGTAGAACTGTAGAAAATTGTTGAACAGTGTCAATATAAAAGCTTCAAACAGCTGTGCAACCTGTCAAGAACAGAAAGATAGACTTTTGACTGAGTGTATCTATGAAAAGATCCTTGGACACCAATATGTATAGGCAAAAAATGGCAGATATTAGTAATTACTAAATAGTTAATAAAAAGTATCATAAGCCACATCCTAATGTAATGTGGTTCCAATGATATTTATGAGGTAGCTGATGTTCAATACAATTCTGGGCCAAATTAATGTATAATATAACTTGACATATGTGTTTACTTCAGAGAGTTACACTAAGAATAACTATGGCCCCACAATTCAAAATGAAATTCATATTATGACAATCAGCCTGCTGTCTGATGAAAATAACAAATCTTTTTAGAAGATGCATAGGATATAAGTACTTTTTGTATCCACTTGAATTTCTATATATACATGTATTTATATTCATATATTTATATACATACAAATACACACTTCTATGAGTGTTATATTTTCAATAGTGAAATAATTTCTGCTTTCCTAATTAAAGTATTTATCCTGACCCCTAAATTTGTGCTCAAGATGGGAAGATGGGGAGCATTAGTGCATGCTTTCACCTTTTTTATAGTTTGAAATCCAGAAAAAAAATTCCTTTTTTAACATTTTTAGTGTTTAGGCAGTCACTACCTGTGCTGCCAAGGCTTACTGAAAGCAGCTGGATGCCTGCCTCTGTCCTCCCCTTTCTTGGAACTGCTGCCAGAACAGGTAGTCAGAAACGGAAAGTAGAGAAATATTTGAGCATCTGTGCTCTCTCTCTCTCTCAGGAAAACAGCTGTGGCTTCCATAGGAAGCACTCATTTTTTCCCATCAGCCAAGACTCTGGATACCCTAGGGTCCAGTTTTGGCTCAGCAAGCCAAGTAGGATGCAGTTTATGGCTTAAAACTTATGAGAGAAATCGTTCAGGCAATCCTGTCCCTGGCAGAACATTGAGAGAAATTCCCCAGGCTGCAAGACACATGTGGGTCTCTGACCTTTTATTAGCACACCATGGGAGAGGTTAGCAATTGTTGAGACTTCAGTTCTCCCTTTGACATACAAATACAACAATACCAAGTAGCCTTTCCAAGAGAAGCATATTTAGGGCACAACATTTTTAATCCAGGGTTCAACATGGGGGAAAAAAAAATGAACAAAACAAAAAATGCAACCCAGAAACTTAGAATAAGAAAAGGATATATTACTATGATACTGAACCCTGGATTGGTATTTTTTCCAGCATTATGCCATTGTTAATAATATGGTGATTTGTGAGGGGTTTTTTTAAATCAGTATAATCATGAGATGGAAACAAATTCTGACACCATTTTTAGCTCTTCATGTGGTCAGTTCCATGAGTTATGGAACTAAGATTGCTCAACAGCTGGAGTGAAATAAAAAATGCATACAATTATCTGATTTTTAAGTATGTCTGTTGTGTTTGTCCAAGTACATAAATGTTGAGATTAAAAATAAAAAATAAAAAAAAAGTATGGATTCAGGATTGTTGATATGAGGCTTGTTAGAGAAAAAACCCACAGAGGGCGAAATCTATGTCTTTTTAAAATGTCTTTGTCTTCTCATCATTGCTGTAGGGAATTAAACTATCTTGGATTTTAGTAAAACAGGGATTGGAAAGTAACTCTTTTTGGGGGAAACAGAGTAAATTCCTGTTTTGCAACTAAGAAACTGCTAAATGTCCTGCTCTCTGCTGCCTAATCTATGGCAAAGAATGCAGATTGAATAGCCCAGCATCCCAGGCTTGAGTATGCTGAGTGTGAAATAGGAGTGAACTAGCTCATGCTTCTGCCATCAGACTTTGCAGCTATCATCTGAAGAGCCAGTGCAAGCTGATCTCAAATGTAACAGTTCTGTGACTAATGGGAAGCAAATTCAACCCTGTCCACTGCCAGAGACTGAAAAAAAAATAAAAAATTAAAGAAGCATCATATTCTGCCTTTCATACTTCTACTAAGGTGACAGCCCCATCTGAGGCCAAAATCGGTGAAGTCTTACACAAGATTGGTTATTGCAAAAAAATAAGTTGCTCCATGTGCTAAGCAGTCACATCTTTTTTAACCACTGTTGGCAAAGCAGACCTTAGCAAAAATTAGCTAGAGGTGAAGAGTGCTTTTGAATTCATCGTGAATAAAGAAAAAAACAAGCTGGTGGAGAGCCTGCGCTGAAGAAGGATTGAATGAGCTACACCACAGACACTTGCCTGTCTAACCATCCACACAGCAGCTTCCTTACATATCTGATTCTGATTCCAACACTATACCATCGCTATAGCCATCCATTATATAATGAAAGTTGTAGTTAGAAAAGGCTTTGTTATTTCCATTGCCCTGAGCGCTAGCTTATCATCTTTTTTTTTTGTGTGTTAGTCTTTTACATGTCAGAAGATTGATCTTCTTCCCCTCCTGAGTGATTTTTTTGTTTGTTTGTTTTCTCAAGAATACACAGCTTTTCCACATGTCAGCTTTTCTAAACTGTTTATAATTCTCCTAGTCTACTTCATGGTTGTATCCAGCTTATCTATGTTTTCCTTAAAGACTTCACCAGCTTTCAGTAGGCTGGATCAATACCTATGGGCTACATGAAATACTTCTGTTAATATCTTCCACATTGAAACTGGCATCTTTTTGTATCAGCATTGTTTGGTTGAGACATATTTTGTTTGCAAATTTCTCTAACTCTACAATTTATTTATTTTTTTTTTTTTTTATGTACTCCTCCTTAATGATTCTTCTCTGTGGCATATTTACTTTCTCTTAAGTGTAGTATCTTCCATTTCCATAAAATTACAAATTTTCTTCAGCATCTCCAGATTTTTAAAAATCTGTTAGGAAATTTTCCATTTTTCCTTTTCTTTGTATTTTTGAAATGTTATGGTATATGTGCTTGATTTTTCATCTAAATTCTGATTTATCTCTCATTTTGAGATGTAGTCATTGATTCTTCCTTTCTGGATGTTCCTTCTTCCATCAGTTCTTTATCCTCCATAAAGAAGTTTTATTTAGACCCTAATTTTCCTAGTAGAGTCACATAGACCACTTCCATTTTTTTTTCCCCTCTAACCTAATTAAATAGTACAACTACATTGGCTTGACAGAATGAGTTGGAATATGAATGATTTAGCCCATTTGAATACATCTGTGTTAAATGTCAATAACAACTTCTTTTATCTGATTGAAAGATGATGAGTTTTGCAAATGAATGAGAGTTTCCCCAGGCAAGAATAGAAGCAATAAGTCAGCACACAGGAGAGTGTCTTAAGAGCAGGGAAGAGAGACACCACCAACCAGGAGGAGATCTACTTTCCCATGTAAAGGGATGGACAGAGGACTTGATTGACCTCAGCATATTTTTGTTTTCCTTGAACTTAAAAGTAATTTTGGTTTACTACCTTTGGCCTCAGAGGAGGGTTGGCCAACTTGATGAGTGTGTTTTGTCTGTCTTCTGTTCTGTCTATGGCAATATTTTTCCTTTATGGTATAAATTAATATTAACTCATTTCCTTCATTCAAAAGTTGGAGTTTTCTTGGTTGGTTGGTTTGGTTTGATTTTTTTTTAATGCTGAGAACAGTCTTCCATGTTCTCTATTTTTCAGTTAAAGGATTCATTTCTCCTTACAGTGTGTTGGGTTTAAGAGCAGTCTTCATCCTGGGTGATTTTTAGCCTGGATCTTCCCCTGTTCTGTCTTGAATACTTTTCTGGAAATCCCTCCTGCTTGTAAGTCCATTGTTTTATCCCTCTCTGCACATTCTTAGTCCTTTCTTTTATGTTTGCTGTTAGTCACAGTAGCCAGTTTTTCCCCATCACTTCTCTTCAGCATCTGCAGCAAAGTTTTTTCTGTCAGTGATCTAATGTCTGTGGGTTATAATTAAAGGCTGGGCTTGCTTTTTTAATATTTTTTTTTCCCCACACACAATGGAAAAATTTCCATTTTGGAGCTCATAGCTAGTCAGCTTTCTCTCAAGAGGATATTTAGTACACCAGTGAGTGGAGATCACTTTGCAGCCACCTTTGTCAGGGCTCTCCAGGCTGACATGAATGCCTTCTGAAATGAAGGCATCCATATGGAAACAAAGAATATTTTATGTCTGCTAGTGATGGAGAGATTGGACACTGACTTATGTAACATTTTTTCCTGCAATTTCAGTGTAGTGTTGTATTAAACTGACATAAAAATGGAAGGATTGAAGAGATTGAATTATCTCTCTAGATGGTTTTCTGGGGGCTGCTACACAGCCAGACACTATCTAGTCCAAATTCTGAAATGTTATGTCTAGCAATTTTTCTTCTGTGTTCAAAATACAATTATTTTTTTTTCTGTAGCTGTAATTTTCCTGTATTTTCAAGCAAAGATGAAGGCATAAAGGAGAGCTTCCTCCTGCATGGGAGCCTTTAAATGAATTCGCTCTATCTTTGGAGTAAAACTTTCTTCAATACAGGATTAAGCAGCATGGTACCCAAACTTTTATTAAAGCATTGACCATATAAAAACCATACCCTTACTCTTATGTATGTCCTGCCTTTCTCACCTAGAATATTGAATTTAAAAGCATTAAATTCTTTAAGCCTAGGAGAATAATAGAAATTTGATAAAATATAAGATCTGCACGATAAACTATCAGTTAAAGTAAAATGAGCTTAATTTTTGTTTTTAATTAGGGGAGATTAAACTGCTCTTTACCTATAATTTAAATAATATCTTGCAAAGTCAAATACATCTTTGAAGATGTCTGGTTTACCCTTCAACTTGTGTGTGAGCTAGAAATGATGCAGTGGGGTGTATGCAATTATGCTACAGCTGCTGACAGGCATAAAAGTAAATGAGATGTTTCATCTCAATGGGTACATTTCCTGTTTAAATGTTTAAGAAAATAAACTCAACATCTTTGGCCAAACTAAGACAGGACTATCTAAAATATTTCATTTCTGCAGTGAACAGCTATTAATAACTCTTTCAATCTCATTTGACCTAAGCCTGCAACAGATTAAACTGGTATGTTTACAGATTGATTAAGTTGTGTCATTTTGTTTTGTCATCAGTTTTGTTAACTTTTCTGAGAGCTTTATTTTTAATTGTTGGTTTATAATATAAGATTTGAGAAAATTTCCATGGCTGTTGTTTCTCAAATTTGGAGGGAAATGGAAGTTTAAAAATTGCATAAGATTGAAAATAAAAAGGGTGATGCTCATGATTAAGGTATCTAAAACTGTTGGACTTTGAACTTGTTTTTCAGAACTGTGTTGTCAGAAATGAAACTAAAGCAATATGAAAAAAATTCTAAAATACTGTTGTGTTCTAGAATGTGTAACAAAGTGTAAATTTTGTAGGTTTTATGAAATTTTTAAGCTCAGATGATGATAATTCATAAACACATAAATAATTTATATTTATTTTTAGAACTTATTTGCAAAATAATGTATCAGACTTGTTTCAGAAGTTATTTTTAAATGTTCATTGAACAGATAAGAATTTTTCTGTTTAACGTGGTTTTACTTTGACTACAGCTTGAAATAGATAAAGATTTTAGAATGATCTAGAAGTTTATAGATGGAATTAGGTAACACTGTGGAAAGTATTCTCAGATGTTTCAATAAAATATTTTTTTTCATACTGAAGAGATGCAGAGAGTTTATATATATATATATATATATGTTAATTAGTATGATGTTGACACTGTTTCCCGCTTGCATTAGGTCATCACGAGGTGAAGATTTAATAATTATTAACATGTTTTGGAGTTCCTATTCACATGACTGACAGCAAAGTTTCCCACTTCAGTAACTTTTTTAGTCTTCTGAAGAATGAGGTAAAACCTTCCTAATCCTAGTGCTTAGGTTGAGGATTATTCTGTGACTCAAGAGAAAATGTATTTCATAGGTAACAGTTCAATAGGATACTTTTATCTACACAAGTGATTTGAGACCCTGGCTTCTCTGGAGTGAAGGGCATGATGCCAGATAACATGGTGGATGCACATAAGCCATTTTAGGTCTAAATATAACTGCAATAGCACTGCTTGTGAAAAATCCCCGTGTATTTAACTGAGGAATGTGACTTACTAGCTCGTGTGCAATGCCAGGAAAGACAGAGTCAACCTTGCTGTGCTGAGATTTAGCAGCTTATGTGCTTGCTAGCTCAGGCATCTCTGCAGTGCACTTGATTTCATACTGGGGATGTGTCCAGCTGTGAAAGCAACAGAGAAATAGATATCCTTCCTCCAGATCTTTCTTTGTCTTTCCTGCATAGGTAATATAAGCCTTTTAAGGTACAGGGGCTTTTGCAGCCTGTATTTTCATGCATTATCTAGCTTTAGAGTCTCAGACTGTATTTTAATAAAAAGGAATGTTTAAAATGGTTAACAGAATAAAAGGGAGATGTATATGTCTCTTCCCTATTATTTTCTCATTATTTGTTAGTAAAGAGAGGAGCATCAAATACACACCTCGTTCTGGGTCAGTGGAATGCTGAATCTGTGAGACATGCTGCACCAATAATCTGAATGTGTGTCATGAACCCTTAAGGAGAATTTCCAGACATTCTTCTAGTCTTACAGAAATCTTAAACAAAAGCTGTGAAGCCACTTTTATTGTTCACATAGCATCCGCAGTTCCTTCACCAAAAAAAAAAAATAAAATTGTCTTCCCACTTTCTTCTGCATACATTTCCAAGTACATGGAAGTCATCACACAGAGAAGGAACCATCTTACCATCTTGTTTCTTGATTTTCCTTTTCAGCTATTATTACTGCAACTTTTTTTGCTAGTGCAATCTTTTTGATCTGTACACTGTATAAGATTAGTGATTTTTGGATCTGCTGTTAATGTCATGGCATTTGTCTACTAGACTTAGACTGCTCATTTCCAAACATTGCACTGAGTGAATATCCATGCATTTGCTACCGAAATCCTGACTTCCAGAAATAGTGAACCTCCTTCCCCACTTTTGAGACATATATTTCCTCTGTGTATCTCAGTACCTCTAACAATCATCTGTAAAGAAATGGGAAAACAATGATGGTTTTAGTGAAAAATGCGTCATTTGGGTACTTGCAAAATCTTAAGTAGTTTTTCAACCATTTTGCTACCAATATTAGTATTTTTTAACTATTGTATCAGTTCATGATCTCCATCTTTACTAGGAAAGATCAGTGACATTACCCAGAAACAGCCTTCTCAGACAAAGTCTAAATTTACTCTATCATTACTATTGATAGTATGAAATGATGCCTAGTGCCTTTGAAGAAGCCACGTATGGACTGATACATAAAGATATAAAAAGAACCTTAATGGTGTTTGATTTGAAGTATCAGTTAAACATTTCTCACATCACATTGGCAATTTTCAACATCACATTGAGAGGACTAATTGTTTATCATATTTGCCAGTACCAGGTCCACTTCATGATGTGAACAGCCAAGTTAATGAAGTAGGTGCATGTGCTTATCTTCCTGAGCCCTCTCCCAAGCTAAGAATACATTCCCCAGCACTGAGGTGTTCAGAGAATTCAATGCCATAAATATGCCCATTCATATGGTGTTGTACCCCAGAAAGTGCAAATTTGTTGAACATTTGCAGGCTGTCTTTTCAGAAATTCTCTTCAGACTATGTCTGAGCAGAATCTGAGAAATGTCAGAGAATCATTAAGTGATTTAGGTTGGAATGGATCTGGGGTGTTGTCATTCAAGACTCTTCTCCCTCCTTAAAGCAGGACTATCTTTGGACATTTGTCTACATTTTTAGACCAATGTCTAAAGCCTTCTAATTCTATCCAGATGAAATCTGCAAGAAGGACACTACGTCTAGGCATCTAGGATATACAAAGACATTATAAAAGAGAAAATGGCAGAAAACAACATTAGTGTTCATCAACAAAGCTAATCATGCAGAAGTGGATGCCTGAATTTAACTAATGATTTTAAAGTACTTTACAGCCTAATAAACTTCAATCGCTCCAGTGGGAATTTCCTGTGAAGAGCAGACTCAGTCCTGCAGTCAGTCCATTGGTTAAGCTATCTTTGTTCTTGTGAATAATGTTATTTGCATTTCTGTAGGCTTATTCAGAGAGCATATGGGCTGTATGGAAATAGCCTGTATGAAAGGAAGTAATGTAAATATTTGTAAGAGGATGGTACTCTTCCAGAAGTCTAAAGGACAGTCTATAATTAATCTGTAGTTACTTGAATAGGTAAATGTAACAAGTGTTTATATTTAGGTGACAAAAAGTTTGCATTTAACTTGGCTGAATGCATGGTTGTGAGAAATTCTGCTTTTAGGCCTGTTCTATATATGGCTACTGTCCACAGTAATTTTTAATTTGAAGATAGAAGTGAAGTTATTGTTCTTATGTCATATCATTTGTGGGAGAACTTTTCTCAGTGTAAAAATAGAAAAAGGTATATGATTTGATTCTCTATTTTTATTTCAAAACTGGCTGAATTAGGTCATTGATATGTGAGTATTTTTGTCAAAGGACAAATATTAATGGGTTTGGACAATATAATAAGGAATTAGAATATCTGTGACAATAATTTAAAAAGTGAAAAAAAAAAACAACAACCTAGCGAAAAAAACAACATGTTAGGGTGTGAGAGTGTTGAACAGAAAATACAAAATACCTGCACATAGGATTCAGGAAATATGTTTTCCTGAGGGCTTTAGAAAAACACTGGTCAACTATAGTTCAGCTTGTCTGGTGGAATGCTCTTTGCTGCTTCCTGCTACCCACACTATTTTCTGCTCAGAGTTCTGCACGTATCATCGTCTCAGCTTTCCATTGCTGACATCACCTGATTGCACGATTCATTCCAGTGGGTCAAGCCTTGTAACTCCAAAATATGTAGCAGCAATCAAAAGAAACTGAACTCCAACCTACACAGCAAGTTTCTGCTTGGTAGCCTCCTACAGCTGGCTCTGTTCAGGATAGGTCAGTGTCACAGCAGTAGAGCCAGCCAGAATTGCTGTCGTGCGAGGGAAGATGTGGCCCCTTAATTTTTTATCCTGATGTTTGGGTCTTTCTTAAACCCCCATCCCTCACAACCTTGAAGCATTATTGTTTCCTGAATACGTTTTTTCCATCGAGTACTGGCAGTCCTGACATTGATAGGCAGTGAATCAATACTTTTATAGAATCGTGAAGCCAAACTAGTTCTGCAGATCCACAACGTGCAGTATGTGGTTTTCCATTCTGGATATAATAACTGCAATTTGAAATACTCTCCCACAAGCACTGATTGCATGTTTTAGGAAGTTCACAATAAAGAATTTAATTAGGAAAGAAGAAACTGCATCCTTCCATTCCAAAAAGAAAAATTCACCCAAGATACTTTTTTTTTTTTTCAGTTTTGGGGTATAATAGCAATAACCGTCTTTAGCTGAGGACATTTCCTGGGGCTTAATGACCCATGGCTTTGCTCCTTCAGGTGATCATCATCATCTCCCAACAGTCATTAATCCCCTACAAATGCCCTGCACCTCAGTCATTAAAAGTGCTTAAATGTGCTTTTTCTGAAAATTAAATACTTCTATATTTAATGCATCTTCCAGAAATAGGAGTGATCCTTCTGAGGTGAGGAATGAAAGAAATTCAGTAACGTGTCAGAGAAGTACTAATTATGACAAGTGGATAAGTTCTGTTTCTGGAGCTAGCATGACAAAGAATTTTTCCACAGTAAGATCTGTGTTATGTTATGAGCTATGTTATGTGTAAGTCATAATTTTATGTGTGTCACGATTCACAGTCATCCCAACTGCGTAACAGCCAAATCAGAAATACAGGTAGTTATTTGTAGTTAGATTTCTTCTGCAGAGTGTCTGACTATAAAAATAAAGCATCTCACAAAACACGAGGAGTGTGTGCCTGCAGCACTGCTTAGAAAAAAAACTTTCCATTCCATAGCTGTAAAAATAGAGCCATGCAGTTTTACAAGGTGTTTGTGATAATGCAAGGGGGAAAAAAAAAAAAAAGAAGTTAAATCTTTCCTACCTAAGGTTTGAAATTCTTACAAATAAATTTTTGGGCTAGCATTTTATTAGTCTAATACAAATAGGACCTCAAGTACAGTACCAACTGCATCATCAGATTTTTAAACACAGTAGGCTGCCTGTCCTTGCTCAAGTAGGATTAAAGCCTTCAATGAAAGTAATTGGAAGGAATTTGTCTTATTGATACAGTGTGTTATTTTCATCTTGTGCTACTAAGCATAGAGAGCTTACATATTTTGAGTAGATAACATGAACCCTGTACCTGCCTCAAGCAGATTGTGAGAGGGATCAGACCTGATCCTATCACGTTGCCTTCACTGAGTGAAAAATGAATACCTTTTAGGTATTATGGTAATTTATTATTTATGTTGGACATTGTGATCTCATGAACCTCAGTAAGTGACTGTGTAGATGAAGACAAAAATAGAATTTTGAGCCATGCATTGTTAAATGTTGAATGTTAAATTATGTTTATAATAAAATTAGAGCTCTCTTAGTCAGTACCTTCTGATTGAAGATTAACCTGAAAAAAAGAATTATTATATCCTGAGTCCTAAATTTCTTTTCAAAATTTTCTGTTCCTTCAAACAAACAAAAAAATCACATAAACAAAAATATCTTTCAGTATAAATGGAATGTCTTGTTTAACTCACAGTAAAAAATTTCACTTAGTTTAGTAACCAACAACTGCCTTAAATTTGCAATTTTCTAAGTTAGAGAAATTATTCTATGTGAAAGACAAAAGTTTCTTTTAGAAAATTTTAAATACAAAATGTCACCTACACACATCTCCTTCTTGTTTTATGGACAGAGCTATTACCTGATTTAGACTTTACTCTGGACTTATTCCTACTCATCCTAAAGAAGTTTCCAGCTAATGAAAAAAGTTCTTAGATCTCTCATATAAATTTACCAACTAAATAAAAATAAAATTGCACAGAGCCAAGGACAAGATAAACAGTATTGTGCTTTTGTTTCCAATCTACTTTATAACTCACCATAGGGGGAATAAGTATTGATCTATTGTACTGCAGCTAGAACACTTCTTTTGCCAGAGGTTCTGTTTAAGGCTGCTTTGGTTATTTGTACCCTCCCATGCAACTTGCGGTGTCAGCATTCTTCAGACCGTTTGTCAAATTCAACAGGAAAGTACATGATAAAGAGTCAGAGAAAAAAGGCGGCTTTTTTTCTGTGAAATTTTTTTCGCTTTCCTTTCCTAAAGTGAATTTATAAGTATGCCTAGAATTCTTGTATAAGTTTTCTACTTATGAGTTCTCTGTTTTCGTGCAATCATTATATTTACAGGTAAGTAGAATTAAAAAACCCCCAAAATTATATAATGTTTCTCATTTTAAATTCTGTGTTGTAGGTCTTGTTTTCCCTCTGTGCTGCATTCTGGGGAGTCCAAGTTATGAAGCGGATCACTTCATTCAAAGATAAACATCACTGAAAGAGCAGATCTATCACTTTAATTATGGAAATAACACTTTGGAATAACCTTCTAAGTTCCTTGGAATTAATCAGCCGTGAATCTTACTGAATCACAATCAGTTCACTTATGATAGGAGAGGTTTGTGATTTTGTATGAATGCTTGAAAGATTCTTTAGAGGGTGCGTTCACTTTTATTTGATTTTTTTAAAAAAATATTTAATTTCTCCCTAATTTAAATAAAATGTTTACTCACAACATGGATTTATATATTCATAGCATTGCAAATTCTTAGAAAAAATGTAAAACTAATTTCAATTTTGTGATTTTGTTAGTAATCATATGTGAAAAGTATTTTTCACAAGAGGGATTATTAAAATCATATTTGTTGTAACCTGGTATAAAGTGACTGACTATCTTCCTAAGGCTAAATATAAACATGTGTGAATGTAATTTTTTTCAGTAATGATTGAATTACACCAGAATCTCTATGTCATGCCCAATTCAGTGTTCATAACATACATCTACATGAGGATGAGTAGTTGAGGCAAGAAAATTATTAAAAACAGCATGATAAATAACTCAAACTAGTACTAGTTGAAACATATTAAATAAAATTGGCTGATCTATCTGTTGTATAATGCAGACATGCAGTTTAGGCTGAATTATTTATGGAGTACACCTGTTTGCCAACTTTAGATACTGATCAAGCCAGAATTTACACGTGGGTATCCCATTGACTAATGTTACTCACGTGACAAAATATTTTCAGGGCTGGGCCCTCAATTTCTGGTTATTTCCTGACTGGGTGATGTCAGGGGAGATGCATGTCTTGTCTTTCAGGAGCTGTTGGAAAGACGGTTTGTACTAAGATAGGAAAATTAAATACAAATGGTAAAGGGAGTCTCCAAACAGCAGGACTGGCAAAAATACTGGATCTAGTTTGTTTTTCTTTCCTTACACTCATCCAAATTTTTTTTTGGCTCTTAGCCCTTTAGAAGTGCTTAAAGTCAAGTAGCTAAAAAATGGAGGCTGTCTTGCATGCTTCAAACTAGTAATAATACCTGGATTTAAAAATGAGTTTAAGTTGTGTTGGGTTTTCTTTTTTTTTTCCCATTTAATTTTCCTTTAAAGTGTTAATGACAGTCTAACAAACATCTCTGATTTAGACAGGTAGCCTACTTTTAATTAACACATATTTTCAGTCTCTAGCTGTAACAGATGCCACTGTCTACATAATTGAATGTTTCCAAGAAGTTTTCAGAAACAGAGTAATGTTATATAAATAAAACTGTTACGATGTGTGCTAATAGTATCAGCTTAATTTTATTCTAGAATCATCAAAATGCTCGGGTTGGAAGGGACCTTAAAGATAGGTTATTTAATAGAATATTTAATAAAATTACAGAGTCTGATTCCAGAAGTGCAATACAATCTACAAACTTCTTATGTGACCCCATAAATTAGCATACCTATATTTTCCAAATTTGTAATAGTGACATCAACTTCACAGGAATATGTCAAGGCCTGTTTAATATAATGACTAAGTAACATAAAGAATAGTCATATTGAAAGTCAGTTTCCTTATGAAAATAAATTCTTCAAAGACACAGGAACAGGACAAAAAGTTAACATTTTCTGCATTTAAAAATAGACAGTCTTGGAGGGACGACAATGAAGAACTGAGTGAATTGATTTCAAAGCTATCCTAGTGAAAGTCATGTATTCATATGAAGTAATGAAGGGATTATGATTTCAAAGGCAAATATAAAATGTGTCTGATGAAGGCAACCTAGTCAGTAAAGCAAAGGCCAAACAAGTTTCCACTTTTCTAAGGGTTTTTAAATCCCAATTTCCTATTTCCAAGGACTTGTCGTTGCGTAGAGGTTGTTGGAAAGAGAGGAGCAACGTTCTTCCATTGCATGCTTATCAATAGGTCTAAGAACACCTCCTCTGGCTGAAGGCTTGAACAGACTCATTGTGGGTGTCAGAGACTCATGTGCTTTACAATAACATCCCCTAGGTATGTATAAGAAATCCTTTAGATATGGACTGGAAGCTCCGATTTACCCTTCTTTGAGAAGAGAGTTTCAAAGACAAGCTCATTGAAACACCCTTGGCTGCATCATTCTTTCAATAGCTATGTGGTGTGTGGTTATATCCCTGTCAACTTGCTTGTCACAAATTCTTTAAAATATAAATTATTTAATATTTTAAGCACCTAACACCACTACTGGATCTAGTTCATGCTGTCTTTATATCCACTGCACAGAACGAAATAATCATCTGAAAGGTCTCTGGGTTTAAGTAATCAAGAGTCTCTGGAGACTAACTGGCCACTGAATTGAATTATGCGCAATTAATATGTATCATATAGTTAATTGAATGAATTTAATGCAAACTGCAAACAGTGCTCATTGCTAGCACATATTGGTGATATTTTGGTAAGCCACCCTGCTCCCCTCACCTATTTAATATTCCATTACTTACTTCTTTAGAGTTTGACCATGTTGTGTGGTTTGTTCAATTGTATGGGATCAAGTGAAATCAAGTGAATTATGTGAAGAAATTAGTGAACAAAATATTTACATGGAACTAATAAATTTTGTGCAAGTAACTGTCTTTCTTTTAGAAAACCACTTTTTCACATCTCTGGAAAGAAAACTATTCTGCAGACTAGCAGCCTAACCCTCACATGTCCAATTGAGAAATTTCATAAATAGCATTTGTAATTTGCACTATTTCATAAGACTTCCTTTTGGTCTTGTTTGTCATTGAACTTCCCAGTGATACACCTTGGGAGAAAAATGGGGATAAACAGAACTTTCGTTTATCAAGATTGTGAAAAAAGAGACTTCCCTTGTTCCTACCAGCTGTTGTAATGTCACATCCCTACACATGGCCTTTCCCGGACTATGTACACAGCGATATCAAGTTACTGAAAACCCAGAAGTAAGCAACTGAATCCAGTGTCACTGGGGATCTGACCCTGCGCCATTCAAGTCATTGAAAACTTGCTGCTGACCTCCGGATCAGGGCAGAGCATTCCCTGTATGAAAACAAGAATGATGCAATATTTACTGCAACTGAAGCTGCGATTCAGTGCTTTGATTAAAAGTAAAAAAAATGCACAATTACTTATTCCTGAAAGTAGCTAACATTATAACCTTTGTCTTATAATAAAATCAGACCCTTTGGTGGATAAATGTTGACAGCTAAAGATGTAAGCTATACATACCAGATACAAAAGACTCAGGGCCCTACTTGTCTTTCCTGTCTTCAGTTTTCTCTCAAATCTGTGGAATTAGGGGCATTGTTACTTAAATCATTATCTAAAAGGAAGTAGTTGATCAGATATTTTAAAGCTACTTTTTTAGAGGCAAATGTCTGTGAGCTTTCAGGAATTTATGTTGTGCAATTAGAAACTACTAAATTGCATGGCACCAAAGGTAAGAGTTGTTTGGACTTTTCTTACTTGTTCTTTAACTTGTGAAAGTTAAAGAAAAGTTAAAAAAAATCCAGCTCAGTCTCAGCAATGGAGTTCATCAAGAAGAATAGTAACTGCCATAGAGTGCTCAATTGCCTATTATGCTATGTTGCCCTCAGTTGATGTTTTTCTTATAACTCTGGCTCCTGGAATCATGTGAATGAAAAAAATATTTCTGCCTGCTGAAAACAAGAGCTATAGAAAGTTCAAAATCTAAAAGGCAAAACAGAAGATTTTAGTAGCTAATATTTTTAAATATTTTCCCTTTTAAAACACCCTAATGATTACATGAGGCTTGACTCATGGTTTTTTAACTCTTGGGATTGCTAATGCTGAATGGAAAAAAAAACTATTCTTGGTCTACCCTTTTTCCGTAAAAATCTCTGTTCCCAGCACAGGCATATACAATGGCCATGAGACAGTTTTGCTGGGTTTCCTGGTTCCCTACTGTTGTTGGATCAGCAATTCAGTTTGGAATTAAAACAAGGATGGTTCTCTGCAGGCCTCTGATCCTCAGTAACTCTCAGCATACACAGACCTCAGCCACAGTATGTCCTGCTGTCTTCCACCCCCAGCAGTTCTGGGGGAAAAAAAAAAAAACCCAAAGGATGTACTGTGGACTTCAGGATTTTCTCTTTCTATAGGGAAACAAGAGCTAAAATACTGCATCCGAAATTCAGATACAAACCACAAGGTAAAGCAAAAATAAGGTATCTCGCATGCTGGAGAAGCACTTCCATTTTAGTATCAAGGCCAATGGAAATCTTGGCTCAGTTCTTTGTCATTTTTGCCCCACCTATGGAAAACAGCAGAAAAATGTGGAAACATTGAGTAAGAATGAACTGCTCAGTGTCCTTGTGTTTATGGTTTGGCACAGAAAAGTGATACAAAATGAATTCTCTCCACCCCACCCCTTGCTATATTTTTATTGCTTCCTCCAGTATTCATTCTTCCCATTTCTATCTTGTGTTTATTCATATTTGTAAAATATCCTCTTCTGTCTTGCTTTAGATTTTTGGAGGTGGGGAGGTACATAGTGGCATATTTCATATCCAAAAATTTTTTTATTTTTTTTTTTTTTAATACAAGAGAGCCAAACATACCTACCTAAGGGTGCTTACTTACTTTACTGTTCCTGTCAGTCCACAGGCTCATCTAATATTCAAAACCCACAATATATGGTTCATGCATTGTTAATGCTACATTTATGTTTTTATTTCATATGTGTCTGCCTAGTGTCCTCTAATGATTCATTTTCTATTTATACTCCAGTAACATAGCTCTGTCCTTTCCCCAGTTTCTATTCCCTCTCCTGTTTCTTTGCTATTAATTCCTTGGAGTTACTTTTTGTCCCTTCAGCACCATGCTTTAGTGCCGCTGTCTTTCTGCTTCAAGATGTACCACTGAAGTTTTTATGGCCCCTTTTCTAAACTGCTGATTTTAATGTGGCAGAGGCAGATAGCCCAGTAATAATAATGTTGATTAAAAAGAGATTAAATGAATAAAGAAAATCATGGAACATTTTAAGCACTATGGAATTTATAGTGTTTCTGCTACTTATATTTTTCCACAAACTTTGAATGTAAGCATTTATCAGCACATAAAGTACAATTATAGACATGTTTGCCAGGAAACAAAAATACTGTAAGACAATTGAACTACAATTTTTAGATCAAAGAATAGCTTATTAGCTTATGGAGTGGGATCATGTGTTTTGCTGGTGTCTGTCTGCACTGAGGTCGTGAGCCTGTTATTTGAAGATAATGGCATTACTCTTTTGCTTCAAGAAGCAGTATTTGCGATTCCAGATCTAACAGCCCTTTACCTTCTCTCCACTCATGAGTCACAGTTGACTCATTACCTTTAATCATTCTGAAAGCACAAGTTTTATTTTTCTCTACTTTTAATCACAATGCAATAAAACAAAAAAATGCTTTGAGGGAAGGTAAAGTGTTATACACTTCAGGAGTGTAGGTATTGTACCAGCATGCTTATTTTTGTAAATCCTCAAGTGTTCCTAGTTTCCTATCCATCACCACAAACTGGATCTCGCAGCAATGTCTAACAGAGGAAAGCGTGATGATCAGGTGGGAGAAATTAAAGGCAAGTTTCCGAGATTCTGACAGCAAAGTTTGTACTTGAAGGTCAGATCATCTTTGATTTTATTTTATATATTATTTCTTTTAACTGACATATAGCTATAAGAGAGAATCAACATATTCATGACTTCATGGCCAATAATAGGATATATAATTGAATATATATTTGGTTTGGCCAGCAATATTCCTGTTATTCATGTGAAAATCTAAGATTGCCTCATGGATATAGTTAATTATGGTTAATTATGCATGAAAATTGGACTGTGGTGTGTGTGTAAATGCCCTTATTAATGAAGAATAATGAACAGCAGTTTGTGATACAGAAGAATTATTGCTCAGTATTATTTTCCCCAGGTTTTCTCCTTGCAAGAAAGCAATGTGTTAGAGTTGGAATTTCGCTTACATAGCCAATAGACAAAGAAACTTGCTGTACAGTACTAATGGCTTTCTCCTTGCATCCTTTTATGGAAACCTGTGATATTTTCCCTCAGGAATCGACCAGCTCTTAAGATGCTATGTGGAAAATAACTTATCTCTGTGAGTATGGCTGAGAGACATCTGAGCATTGGCAGAGGTGGGCACTGTACTGTGTCAGGCAGCCTAATCAATGTGAGATGATCAGTATCCTTTCTGCAGCATTTCCAGACAGGGAAGCAGAGATGGGCAGCAGAAATTGCAGAGTGAGAAAGATGCACAGGTTATAGCAGATTCCATTGGGGCAGCCTGTGGCGATGCCCTGGAAGGGGCAGCAGGAGGTTCAGAGTTACAAACCTATCAGGCACAGAAGTGAATAGCATGAAGTCCTTGTCATCTAAAATAGAAATTTAATAAGAGCAGATATGACAGAGAGAATCGTCCACAAAGAGTTCCTGTAGTGTAACCACTTGTGGTGGTGGTTGTTATTCTTTCTTTGAGCTTTTCCTGTTTAGGAATTTCTCTGTTATGCTGCCTCAGTTAAGTGCACAGCATATGGGGAGACCATATCCTGATACATATCAGGAATTTTTCTAACAATACTTGAATAATAAGGATGAAGTGGTATTCTGGTGTGTTTCAGTACTTGACATGTATTCATAATACATGTCTTTATGGTCCTGTCAGATTCTATTGCACTTATATGCGAGATAATGAAATCAAACAAGATAGAGCACTGGACATTGGAGCTGTTATAAATACATCTGCTAAAGAGGACAATTTAGTACATTTCCTACTGTAATTTTCTCATTTAACAAGATGAGTATACAGGGTTGTATTCAATGCTTGTGAATCACCATCAGAAACCCCTTGGATGCAGAAGTCCAGTGTTTTAAAAAATTTCTTTTGAGTTTTCAGAGTGAACAGACGTTAAGGTATTATTTCTTCTAGATAGTATTTCATAAACAATATAGTTGTAGGCATTGTAACAAAGAATAGAAGCTATGAAGTTAAGTTTTATATGTATATTGTAGAAATCAGAGATGTCTTGCAGTCAGATTTTAGAGAGAAGCAGTAGTAATGACTAATATAAGTTTTAATGAGGGCTAAAAAATACTAGTCAATATATTATTAATGTACGTAAAAGCAATTCAACTTTTTAAGTTCAGTTGCACAGTATGAGCTCAGTCAAATTTGCCAAAAATGTGCACTGGGATGTTTTTGTTTTTTCTGGAAGATTTTCTGGAACTTATGGAAAATGTAGTTATGTAGTCTAAATATATTCTGTGGAAAATACTCAACCGTAAGGTCCATTTTCCTGTTGAGGAGATCTCAGAGAAACAGAATTAACAGTGCCCAAGTCCTTGAGCTTGTCTGGTTAGAAGATACACATTTGGTTTCCAAGATGTGTGGATTTATGTCTGAATTCTGCCAGAACAGGCTATGTAGATAAACTTTTGAGTTTGCCAGAATGTAACTTGTCTCTAGTAACTGCAGGAATTTCTGGGTACCTGAAGTCATAACCTCTATGTTTTTACTGCCTACCTACGCAGTGGACACTAAGGTTTAAAAGGTGCAAAATAATAACACTGCATGGCTTTGTTCTTACATTTGGTTCCTCTAGGGAACAGCTTCTGATTAAGAAGAAGTGAGCTAAAATTACATTGATAAATATTTTTCTTTCATAGTTTCTGTATCTTATTTGCTTGTCTGGAGAAAATATGTCAATTTTCTCAATTACACATTGGAAGTCTTATCAAAATTTTCATCTTTTTATACCTATGGTCACAGCTGAGAACTTGACATTTTATTTTCTTGATGCCTATAGCAAGTATGGAATTATAAGCTAGGTAAAATTCTGTAATCTGGATGTTTGAGAAAATCTGATTAATACAATCCCATTAATGATTTTGCTATTATAAGGCAATTGGTATTGGAGAATGCTGCTTTCAGCTTTATCTCACTGGATTCTTGGAAAGGTCTCAGTGTTTTTCTTATACCTTCTACAGGGAAAGCACACACATGGGAAAGGCAGATAGGCTGACGACCCTGATATTGTCTCCTATATATGGAATACCCATGCAAGATTTTTTTTAAGACTCATGAGTGATGCTTTGCAATTTAAGTCTGCTTTCTGGTTTCCCATTATACAGGATCTCTGGAGGTAGTCACTCAAGTAAACTGCTCAGACATCTTTTGTGAGGACCTGGGGCCTACTTTTCTCTAATGAGCTGAGTCTAAGATGAAGAGTCTCACAGATGAGGTTCCTGCTGTCAGTACTACATCAGAAAAGATTAGTAAGAGATGAAAATGTAATTTCTCCTCACAAGAAACAGCAGGTAAAAAGCAAATGGAAAAGGCTCTTGCTGTGTTCTCTAAGTGATAACTTTAGATTGTAAGTACTCAGGTAATGTAGTTTCTAATGGGAAGAAACCCTGAAACCTGTAGAGTGTGCTTCTACTTGGTGGTCTGTAGCATGCCCCGATACTTATACTTTTTGGTGGTTCCCATCATCCCAAAGGAAAGCTGGTCTTGCAATTAAAAAAAAAAAAAAAAACCAAAAAAAAAAACATTAGGAGGCAGAAACAGCAGCTTGGTCCTATTCCTACAGTGTTTCACTAACAAGAACCTGATCTTTGTTCTGATATAAATTGAGTAGCTGTGTTGACCTATGTGTTTGGGTGTGCTTTCTTTTTGTCTCATTGTATTTCCTCACATCCTAAACTCATTAAAATGTGTCTCAGCCAAATTGCCTGTAAGAAATGGTTTAAAAGCTAAGTGCAGTAGCATACTGTAAGTTCTGTAGCTGCAGGCGTAAATTTTTCACAAAGATAGCACAAAGGTTCTCTATACTGGGAGCCACAAACTTGTCCTTAGCAAAACTATCCAAGTGTCTGTGTCTTCACGTTAACGCGCAGCTCCAGGATTCTAGACAGAACAAGACCTCCTACATGAGCAGTAAGGGCCTAGGCTAGACAAGTCATTTGCAACAAGTTATTCAACTCTTCTCCTTGGTTCTTCCGCTATGTGCTTGTAAATAGACTAGCAATCTTTTGGATGTATTTGTTGCTCAAAATAACTTCAAACTGGAACAAGGTTCACAAGCAAATTATAGGGAGGCAGCAACATGGGAGTTGTTTGCACTGACATCTTGTGGTAAAATTTAATTTGGGGATAGATCCTGATACAGTGTTTGACAAACCTGCACCAGTGAAAATACTCTACTACTTAATCAAAATGACATTCCTCATACAAACTTACAGAGATTTATAGGAAAAGTTGCCTGGTTTTCTAAAGATGGAAAGCCTCCCATTTCCAGGTGTGTTCCCAGGACCTAGGTCCTACAAAATTTTTATTTCTTTAAAAATAAATAAATAAGTTGTTTTAATTTTTTAAGTAACTTGTTTTCCAAGGCCGGAGAGCTCATAGTAGACTCATCCTAACATGGTGTAGTAGAGCTGACACAGTAGATACATAGCTTTCCTGCTCTATTTCAAGCAGTATAAAAAAAGAGATTGGTCAGAACAATGAAAATTCCAATATTCAGACAGAAAATATGTGGGTTTTTTTCCAAAGACTTAAGGGTTAGACAAAAGAACAAAGTATCTGCTTGGTCAGTACAAAAGCTTAAAGATTTCTGTAGCATGGGTAAATAGCCATGAAATCATTTTACTCATAAGCTTCACTTGTCCATGTCAAGCTGTGCTGTCACATTTTGACAGGTCATTCGAAGAGCAGTAGACTTACTTCACAGCAGATTTACTCCAGATGCAATCCAAAACAACAGGAAAAGTGAACATTTGTAAAACACAGTACAGTAATATGCAAAGTGGGCTGAGGAAAAGATAGGCCATTTTTTTGTAGTTGAATGAGCAGAGAGCAGAAAACCTAACAGGAAAGTGCTTATTAGTCCAGACACTCAGTAGGTTCAGTCTTACTTTCATGTTCAGTGAAACTATTAAATATTTTTGATCTAACAGTATGGGTTTAAAAAGTAAAAAGACTTGCTCTCTTTGGCATGCAGCTGCTCACTTCTATGTTTAGCTTAATGAATTGTGCTGTCATGATGGGGTTTGAAGCAGTCCAGCGAGTGAGGCTTCCCTGCTGCCTTTCTCTTTGCATTACACAACTAGCTCTCTTTTATATTTTTATAGTGACATCTATTGGAGCTTTGAAGAATAATCTTTTGGGGAAAAAAAATCCAAATGTAAAAGAAAAATTGTTGGACAATAAAAATTTCCATCAAAACAAAAGCAGATACGTTCCTGTCATCAAAATAAACAAAAGAATGAAAATTCTGAGGCAAAACCAGAAAAATGTGGCACGAGTTCAAATTAGATTCAAGAAGAAAAATGTGCCTGTCCCTTTTCTTCATGATGGGTGACCTTAAGAAACTTACCCAGCTGTCTGAAGTTTGTTTAGAAGGAACCCATCAGCCAAAGCTGCAACCTCAAAGTGAAACAAATACAAAATTTGATTGAATTCTCTATACTTTGACAAGTATTAACAGGACCGAATCTAACAGAGTACAGTAGCAGTCAGCCAGTCAGCAAAGACCTGGCAAGCCTTTCTCATAAGCAACTGATGTCTGTGCTGTCAAATGGACACAACCATACAGAGTATTTAACATGAAATTAGCTCTGTTTTTTCTAAGCAAGCCAGCTTCCTGGATTTTATTGTGAATATGGCTTGTGTCTGTTCAGATGTTATGACAAGAACTTGTCCAGAGATTTAAGACATATACAATGAGTGCGGCCCATGGATTTACATTACACTAAATTACCCAATGTATTACCTTTTTTTTTTGTTTGTTTTAAAGTATATGCTATGAAACAGCTCTGACATTCAGTCCCTTGTGTCAGTAGTAGGCAGTAATGAGTAATGCTACCTCAAAAAATCTCCGGGAGAAATTAGAAGACATGAAATGCGCGAGGAGAGTATGCTGTGGCAAGTCCTCAGGGCAGCACCTTTCCCTTCTGTTTGGTCTTTATTCTCCTGAAGACTCTTGGAATCCCTTTATGCACAGCAGAGAAATGCACCTTATTTTCCTCAGCCGACATCTCTCCATGACATCTGACCCATGAGAAGTATCTTCATATGAAAGTTTCATGCTTATTTGCTAGAGGTTGTGACTTTGAGACTTTTTTCCTGGCTTCTTATATTCTACAGAAATATGATTAAAAGTTCTCTGTAAAAGTAGCCAGAGATTTCTTCATTGCCTCAGATTATAGATTTTGGCAGGGGTTTATTTTGGTTTGGGCTTTTTTGCGTATGATTTCAGTTAATTCTAATTTTTAAAGAAAATTTCTTTTCTCAAGCAACCAAAGGTTTAAATTACATTTTACTTCTTGATGTTGTTTCACATATCCTAAGATCTGGTTTTGCTTTATTTATTCTGGTGTGTCTTCACCAGTAACACCATGGCTTATATCCTATTCACTTCATTATGATAATAAAGCCACAATTCAGTCAGAGTGCTAGTCAGACAGGGATCTTCTATGAAATGAAGAGGTGAAGTCTGATCTTAGAATAGCAAACGTAATTGACTCAAACAATCTCAGTGCAAATGTACTTAACAAAGCCTCAAATAACTTTACTGTTTCCTGAACTGCATGTTTCGCAAATTTCTATGTATAAACCATATAAAAGAATTTATAATGCATTCAGTTATTGTTTTTATATAAATCATATATCCACTTCTCCTGCTGCTGAGTGAGAAATGTTCAATTTTTATAGCCTGTGTTATGTTCTCCATTCTTATTCAACCTTCACAGAGCCTGTGGGAGAAATAAAATGTTAATAATGTTGTAAAGACACTTTTTATAATAAAAATATCCAAACTAATCTCATTTTTCCTTTATTTAAGAGGAATTCGATCATGCTATTTGGTACTTTCAGATTGTCTGAAAAAGAATAAAATAGGAAGTAATTAAGTAGTTTAGTTAGCATATTGTGACTTTTCTGTGCAAACATTGCTACATAAAAATATTCCTGTTTGGTACTGTGTCTGTTTAGATTTATGGGAAGTTTCAGTGACATCAGTTCAGGTGAGCAAACACTGCAGTCACTTTTCTCTGTCTAACTGTGCTTTCAAGATCATTGATGGCACAAATTAATATAAGAGTTGAATAGTAGGAGCAGTAAAGTTTCTTTCTCTAGGTTTGAAAATAGATATTCAGGGAGACATTTCTTTAAGTGAAATGAGTAAAACTCACTAATATCTGTACTTAGCAGGTGACATCACAAACAACAGAGTGACAAGGACACCACAAGGGAATTTTATATATGTGTCTGTTTCTGGTATGGCCAGAAATTTCTAATATACCTGACTGTTCTCCACCAGACTCTGAAAGGGTTTTTAAATCTCTATGTATGCTCTTCTATCATACAATTGGGTACATTAAGCTCAGAAAGGCCTGATTTGCACAGTGCTGTGCTGATAAGCTTCTTCTTGGAACATTGTGTACTGAGAGCACAGGACAAAGACATCCTGCCTGAGCCTGTCCTGTCTTATTAAAATCCACCTTCATCTCAACAGTAACAGAGCACAGCTCTGTGCGGGGCCACCTGGATGCTTGCTACATCACTTCCCCCAGTGTTCAGGCAGTGGGGGTAGCATGTTAGTTCAGGTACATCACCAGATCTGTGGTTCCATGTTGGTGCAAGGAAGTAGAAAGACACAGCATTGAAGTAGTGATCCCTCCTAATGGCACTGAGACAACTTGTACAACCAGAGCTCCAAAGATAAAACAATTTTTTATTATTATTGTTGTTGCTATTATTATCAACATTATCCTTGTTATTATTATTTCTTATAAACTGAAGAAAGAACATAAATACACAGGGAAAGATCTAAGCCTAACTAGATGAATAGTCATGTTAAAAATGTACCAGGAATAAATCTGAAAGAAATGAAGACAAGGACTCATCAGCAAAAAAAACCTTTACCTAGGAAGCCAGACACTAGTAAAGATCAATTGAGAGCTGTAAAACATTGAGCTAAGATGCTGTAAAAGGAATTGAACAATAAATTCAAAAAGTATGTGTACATATCAAATGAATGCCTTGGTTCAGTTTTAAATTAAAAGGAAGACACAGAACATGAAAGGAAAATGACAACAATTCATGAATTTAAATATAGAAAAAGGAAATAACTCTTGGAAACAAAACTAGGTAAGTTTAATGAGTTCAGCTTCAGACATCCATTATTCACTGTTCAAAAACAATGAAATAATAAGGATGCTTTCAGCACTGGAGAACAGCAGATACTGCACTTCTGTTACACAAAAGGACAAAATTATTGAAGTAATTTGGCACTCATTAGTGTGACCTCAATATAATTCAAAAGTGTTTAAAAATAAAGAAAAATTTAAAATATGCAGGTAAATAGGAAACAGAATAAAATACAGTATGGTTAACAAAAGCAAGGTCATTTCACACTAAATTGCCATCATTTCTACATGGAGTAACTGTTTTTTTTTAGACAAGAACAGTATAATGCATTATCTATCAATATTTTAACAAATAATTATTGCAAAATTAAGAGAGATTATGATAAATACAGCAATTATAAAGCATGTAAGGAAACAAGCAAAATGGATACCTAAATACACTGGAAAGAAAAGCCCGCTGAAAAGAAATATGATATATGATTGAAAAGAAATATGATATAAAATCACAAGTATAAAGGGCACTGACAAAGGATGCTCATTAACTTTCTTTAATATTGAAAAATTTATTGAACACCAAATGAAGTTGTAGGCTGCTAGGTTCAGAAGAAAATAGAGTACTGTTTTACCTACCACATAATAAGCTGTGAACTTCACAGTTATAATAGTGTTTATGAAATTAAAAAATACTTGGATTTATGGAATAAAAAATATTCTATCATGGGCTATTCAAGACAAAAATCATATACTTTCAGCATCTAGATAGAAGGGAAATTTTGGTCTCATGCAGTTCACCTGTTCTAGTTTTCTTAGAAGAATCTTATAAAAAACACCTGAGAGTTAATATTAGAGACTCAGTCTTGGGGTTATTATTATTTAACTTTTCTCTAATTACCTTGGCACAGAATGTTTGAGTGCAGAAATGAAAATTAGCTGATAAAGCCGCAAGATATCAGGACAGACAGATCTGGACATGGTATAATCTTGAAGAAATAAAATAACAGAAATTAAACTCTAGTAATATGAGCAACAATGTCATTCACTGAAGGGCTAATGAAAAAAACCTGCTGCTAACTCAAAACACAAGTGAGTAAGAGTAATTTAGAAGGAATAGCTGGGTTTGCTAGTCAGTTCCAGGGGGCTCTAAAGGATTGAGAAAGGAGGTGGTGTGCAATGAGAAATTCATTGTTAAGATGGAAATGGCCTAATGCTATTTTTTCAAGATGATGATGAGACCCTATTTTTATTACCATAATACTAGTCACTTATATGCAGAAGCAGGCAGAAAATGCTATTTAAAGACTGAAAAAGGACTTACGTTTCAAAGAAATGGAATAAAGGGTAAGAGGCAGTATGATTGCTTTTTCCCGGGCTGTCTGTAGATTGCATGGTAGCTGATTGAGAGTGCAACAAATACTGCTTTCAGACTGACATAATCATCTGTCACAGGGAAGGAAGAAGAGTGAAAAGCCTTGCCATGTGATAGCAGGTAGTCAAAACACAACTGGGATAGGCACCAGGCCCTGGGAGAATAAGAGGGCAATCTGCATATAACCTTTGAGTCCTCAGGGATTAAACATGAAAAAGAGAAGTTGGTAAACTAATTGGCAGAGAATCCTTAAAATACAATAGGCAAAATAATCATCAATACATTTAGAATAAAATATTGAAAGTAGATGTTTTGGAATTGCTTCTTAATATAACTGGTTGCATGTAATACCAGAGTTCCTTGCCCTTCCTGTCCTAAACAGCGTAACACATTCTTACAGCATAAAATGAGAGAAAGAAATGAAATAGACACTTCCTTTCTTATCACCTCTTGCAAACACAAAACTGGAATTATTTAACTAACTAAAAACTAACTCAGACTGTGTGTAATTAAGCATAGATGCTTTGAAGGTCTTATTCTATATTGGAAGCAAACCAAAGTGAGAGACAACACAGAATTTTCCACCCAATCATGTGGATGAGTGACATGTGGGGACGAGGCAGAGTGCTAGTAGAGACACTAAAGATAAAAGTAGTGGAAGATTAAGATTTCAGATTTTGGTTGTCTTCCAACTTCTATAGTAAATTCTAGTAAAAAGTATCTATTTCCATATATTCATTATTGTATCTGAAGCAGTACAGAGATTTACATAAGAAGTAGTATTGCTAAATTAGACTTTTTAATGTTATCACTTGTATACATTCATATACAAGCATAGACCTTGATATTTAACAGCAGATGTGATCAAGGTAAAATCTCTTGCAGATGTAATTTGGTGCTTGCAGCAAGGAGTTGTTACTGAAGGATGATGCACTCATATTTACTGAATGTGATTTCATCATCCTGACACCTAGCATGCTTTTCATTCACAATGGGTTTATTCTCGGGTAAGTTTATATTGAAATAAGGTTTTATCTCTACTGCTCAGAATTTGTGATATTGTAACAGATTGCATTTCACTTATATCACAGACTGTGAGCTTTTTTTGTGTAGTGTAATGCTTCCTGATAGTGTATTTTAAATATATATATATTCTCTGACTTGAATGATATTGATATACTTACTGTAATGGATTCCTTCACAAAGATATCAAACTATGTTTTCTAAACTGAAATCAGAGTGCTTGCTTACCAGTATGAGTCAGTTTTGGTTTGTTTTTTTTTGTTTGTTTGGGGTTTTTTTTGTTTGTTTTTTTTTTTTTTACCCTGCAGTGTAGTCTAGATGAATTATTTCGTTTTTCTGAGAATCTTAAATAGTACTCTGTAACTGTTCTACTTTTTGTTTAAATATGTTAGGATAATAGTATTTATAAACCTCAGCGATCTGGTCATTTATTTAGGAAAGACACCAACAAAATATTTCATTAAAGAGGGAACAGAAATTTATTTCAGTTCATATTAATTGAGGTAAACCTTGCTTTGCTAGCATTTTTCCCCTTCTGTCTGTTTATATTCCTTAGATGTGTGGGTCATTTGTGGTTCATTCACTATTTCATACTGGTAAGAACTGAATGCCCTATTTTCATTCTTGTTACTGCATTTCATTTTGTTTACCACTTTGATCTCCTTCAAGATGTTGCTTGATGCTGTGTTAATCCATTGGCTTATTGCTATTACAGTATTTCACAGCTCTCCTTTGTTGCTAAGCTCCTAGATAAATGAATCGTATGACCTTGGCAGTTTCCCTCTGTCAACACTGCTGTTGTTTTTCCCTGAAATTTTGCTCTTCGAATTGTAACAAACATTAGGTGTAACTAAGTGTCTACAGGTGGACTCTTGTAGGTAATTTGGGCTGTTAATAAACTAGGTGGAGAAATTTGGCTAAACCAAGTACAGCAGGGGAACTTGCTGCCCTCAATTTAAATTATTGCATTGGTTCAGTGGGGAAGTTGTGAGGAGGTGATTTTTTTTTTTTTTCTTTCTCAGACTTTTCACTGGTATAATGAAAAAAGGTATTCTTCTCTGGAGGTATGGTATTTCTAGTGGCAGTTTTGGGTTGGTTTTTTTCTCTGTTGTGAACTAGAACAAAGAACCTTTAGCTTGTCTGCAGGTTTCTTTTTGTGTTCTTGCTTTTATTGTTGGTGTTGGTTTGGGGGGCTTTATTTCCCTTTTTTTTTCTCTGCCCTTTCCTATGTGTCTTACTGGCTTTCTTTTTGATTTGTTCTCAGACCTTTTTTCCTTACAGAACCTTCTGTAAGGCCAGAGGCCTACTTTTAGAGGTTGGGATTTGGGGATTTTTTTTTTGTTTGTTTGTTTTTGTTTGTTTGTTTGGTTTTTTTTTGTTTGTTTGTTTGCCAATTGGGTTTTTTTGGTCTCTTCTTAGAAATAGGCACTTAATTTTCTTATTATTCAGGTATCCGGTAATACAACATTTCTCTTTCCATACCTGAGGATGTTTTTCTTTAAATGAGCTGTGTAGTTTGGAAGTAGCCTCTAATCAGACATAAATTTGTAAAGAAAGTAGTAGAAATTCAATGTGGCCACAGTCATTCTTCTGAGCCTTGTTAGTGACTGAATGGTCCAGAGGGCTGTTGCTCTCGTTTCTGAACTGCCCTGGCAGACACTTTTTCTTAATGTGTTAAATGACAGTGTGTTATTTTGTCTGTGCCAATCTGTTATCTCTTTAAGACAGGGGTCATGTCTTCTTAGAATTTAAAACTATGAATGGCAATGCAAGAATAGCTCACAACTTTCTTTCTCTTTACATATTAATGAACTTAGTATAATTTAAGTTGTGTCTCAGTATGTGTCCTGAACATTATTTTTACTGAAGTGTGCCAGTTTTCATTACATTAAATGAATCCTCATTTAATTTCCTATTTCACCTCTGAGCCCATTTTGTTAATGTCAGGATTATTCTTACATCTCTCTGAGTCTTAAATACTGTCCTTTTTTTAGTATCATCTGCAAATTTAATGATCTGACTTATTACAGCTTTATCTATATCATTGCATAAAATATGAAAATCTACTGGTGTTAATCTACAGCCCTGTGAGACTTCAATTCTTAGTAGCTGCTTTTCCATTTTTCGTCCAATCCCCTGGGGTTTTTTGGGTACTGATTGGTACCCTAGTACTGCTCACCCCTGAAGGCAGGCAACTGCATCAGAACTGGAGGCAACTGAACTTGTTGCAGTTTTACAGGCAGACCAGGTGCCTCAAAAACCCAAACTCATCAAGGATTGGAAAGAGACAGACTTCAGGATACAGACCTTCAGATCCTGGGTCACAAGTGCTTGATATTGGAGAAAAGTTTTAATAAAGATTTACTTCACCCACAGCAAAACTTTCTTAATGGTAAGAGTGATCCATCATTCTGAATTTCCTCTGAACCTTTTTAAAAATCCAGCTGTGTCAAGCCTCTTGGTTTATCTAGGCTAATAACATTTTTCATTTTTAAAAGTAACCAGGTTTCTTTAACATGATTTACTCTTTCCATATCCACAGTGACTCATAATGATTAAATTGTGCTTATATAATTATGTCCTTTAAAATTATCTATAAATGTAACATCTCTTTCTTAAAGATCAGACTCTGAGGAATAAAACTTCCTTGGTTTATCTCTAGAGATAAAATGCTAAAGGTGTTCATGGCAGGATTAGGCAAGAGACGGAGTTCTGGAAAAAAGGTTTGAAACTTCATAAGAAGAAGGGGCTTCCATTATTTTATCTGGAGTATTGAGTCACAAAACACCTGTGACCTAGGAGCAGAATAGCTGAGAGTCAGACTGATTTGACTGTGGGAACAAACTTATTAGGGACTTGTGATTGTGGGAAAATAGAAGACACCAGACCTTGGAGCTGGAGGCTGGGGAGCATGGATTGGCCTCCAGCTTGGTGACCAAGAAGAGAATGAAGCTAGTGAAGCCTGAGTGTCCATATAAATAAACTGGATCATCATGTCAAGAAAGAAGGAAGCTGAAAGTTTGAATGTAGTTTGTTTTTTGTGGGTTTTGTTTTTTGTAAGTAAATTAATATATTAAGGTGTAGTTTTGTTTATTTCCCCCTGACATGTTCAGTGCATAAAATCAGGGCTTATGGTTTGCCTTTGTTTTTGGAGTCAGTAATGAGATATTGTAAAATATAAACACTGTAAGTCCTATTGTAAATCTGGCTATGAGGTGTAATTAATCATATTCTTCCTAAGAGCTAGAACAGTAGTGCAGAAAAAATATGCATAATTTCTAAAAATTTCATGCATTCTGGTCTGGATGTGGTGGGGCTTTTTAGGATGGTTTGTTTTGGGGGGATTTTTTTTTAGTATCATTGTTAGTACTAACAATTCAACTAAATAAATAACTAACTAATTCAAAGGTTAGTACTAACCTTTGAATTACAAGTGTTTGAGTTATATTCTGTTACAAAAAGTAAAAATCTAGAGAGCTGAAGTTCCCAACTGAGAGATTGAGGGTAAGAAGACAATTCAGAGAAGATTTGACAGTGATATGTTAGCAGCACATAGGATGTGAGCAGAAAATTGCTGCTCTCCACTGAGGGAGAGGAGGAACAAAAAATCAGCAGCAGAAATTAACCAGTAGACATTAAGTAGTTAGAGCCAGGTTCAAAACAAAACAGCAGGGATGGTTCTTCGTATATATACAAATGATCTGTAGAGTCTCTTCTCAAAGAATATTGTGTGTGCTAGAAACTTATATTAGGTGCTAAGAATGAATATCTCCTCTATGAACTTTAAGGTCGCTAATATAAAGAAACAAAGTACATTTTAGAAGGGATTTAAAATGAAGCGCTGAAGAGGTTGGAGAAAGCAAAGAACTGCTCTGTTCTTATATTTCCTCCTTTGACTTTGGCTTTTTTCCCCTTGGCCAGAATAGGTGCTTTTGTGTTGTGTTGAGCTGCAAAAAAACAACAGAATACCTGTTTTCTTGGTTGTGGAGAGGACAGAGATATGGTGACTTCTTTTTGATGTATTCTGCTTCCTTCTCTGTCATAATCTTCAAGATATGCATTAAGGCTCTGCAACTGATTATTTTGTAGTGCTGGTGTTGGAAATTGCCATTATTAAATGATGTTCACTGGTTGTAATCTTCTAAATTCTTCTGTGGTGAGGTTGGTAAGTGGAAGCCCTTTAAAGAAGGGGCTTGAACTGCATATATTTCAAATAGTTGCAGCTGCTGTCCTAGGCTTCCCTGTGGGCCTTTCCTAGTCTTTCACCTCAAGTACTGTGTGCAGTTCTAGGCACCACAGTATAAGAAGGTTATAAAGCTACTAGAGAACATCTAAAGGAGGGCTATGAAGAAGGTGAAGGACCTTGAGGAGAAGCAATACAAGAAGTGGCTGAGTCACTTGGCTTGTTCAGCCTGGAGAAGGGGAGACTGAGGGAAGACCTAATTGCAGTCTACAACTTCCTTGTGTGGGGAAGCACAGTGGGGCAGGCACTGATCTCTGTGGTGACAAACGATCAGATCTGAGGGAATGACATGAGGCTGTATCAGAGGACATTTAGCCTGTATATTAGTAAAAGGTACTGGAACAGGCTCCCCAGAGAAGTGGTCACAGCACCAAGTCTGGCAGAGTTCAAGAAGCATTTGGACAATGCTCTTGGACACAGCCACATTCTTGTGGCTGTCCTGTGAAAGGCCAGGAGTTGGGCTTGATAATTGTGACCTTGTGGGTCTTTTCCAGCTCAAGATATTCTATGATTCTTTCACAGCTGCATCTTGACAGAGCAGACATATAAGAGGAAACACAGGTAATGTTGAGGGTGATGTTAACAACATGATCCAGGCACTTCCAAGCCTGTTTAGGGACTCAGTAGCTGCAGTATTTGCTTTTCAGTTGCCTATGGAACTATCACCACCACAACACCCACTTACCCCTTCTTTTGTATCCTCCATCCTGCAGGATGATGGCATGGGAGGAAAGTGGGCATTAAATCACTGTTTTTATATCTTGCACCTTGCATCTTAGAAACTTACAGTTCTGTCTGTATTTAGCCTGCGTGTGGGTGAACTCAAAGGAGAAGGTGTGGGAGAGCAATTTTACAAGGCTGGAAAACTACTGTTCAATAGCCTTTAGTCATCTGCAGGACCTTTTCGCAGCTGATACACCTTATTAACAGCACAGGCTAGGTATTTATAGAGCCATTTCATCAAGAATTTCTTTCATAGACTAGCTGTTTATACTCTGCAGGACCACAGCACTTGGTTAAGGAGGCAGAGCAATCTTTATCGAGGCAGCAGCGTGACCTCATACCCTGCTGCTAACAGGGCCATAACAGCAATGGAAGATTAATTTTCTATTTCTTTCCCCAGAGTGTGAAAGTGTATCTCTTTCAGGTTCAGTCTCAAATAAAAGAATGAGGTGGAAAAATTCAGCTCTGCTTTTACTGTGCCCCATTTGTTAGGCAGAGAAACAATTCTATGAAGTCAGATGATACACAGTTACAATTAACCTTATATTTTTATCAGCTCAGTAACATTTTTAAGTCACTATGGAGGAAAAAAAAGCATGCAAATCCTAAAGAAGAGGAGATTTCCTTTCTTTAGTATTCACACTTGGTATTAATACCAAGTTACCTGGTTAGAAAATGCATTGTATTGTTTTCATAATGCCATTTTCCAGACTTGGGATGGACCATCAAGATAAAATGATGAGATGTGTACAAAAGGATTGTGTAGTACACTTCTTGCTCTTAATTTAATTGGTAGACTGGCAGAATAGGTGTAGCTAATGAAAACAGCAGTACCAGCAAAGTGCATCAAAATGCAGTGTTTTAAAAAAAACTGACACAATTCAAGAGTGCTTGGTTCATAATAGAAGAAAGTAGGATTTGATATTTGAGAATTATAGCAGTGGCATAGACCAATGAACCATCTACTGTAGTCCTCAAAGCTCAGTCCACATGTGATGCTGTGGAATTTATACTTTCAGAAACAATAATGCAATACTACTCATTTGTCTCATTCCACTCATGTCAGTGAACATTTTATGCAGGAAAAAGAGTAGAAGTGTAGAGACTTTTAGAAAGAGCTTTTTAATGAAGGGGGATTTTTTTTTAAAGATGATACTGTTTATTCTTCACAGAGGATGTCCACAGATTCATTACACTGTTTGTAGACCTCTGAGGCACTGTAAGAGAAGCCATGCTCCTAAGCCTTCAAGTCATTAATGACAGTTCTCATGAACACTGCAAAATGTTTCCAAACCTCTTCAAGCAAAAGGAAAACAAAATGCTTGGTCAGAAAAATTGTTAATTTTGAGGTTTTGGTCTACTTAGCTCTTGGGAACTCTACAGAAAAAGCTTATTTTAATTCTATTCTACTGCAATCCCAATTCAGTATTTTTGGTGAAAGAAGTTGCAAAAAATTAGAGACTATTTTGCTTATCTGATTCTCTTCTTGGAAACTTGGTTCAGATTTGCAAAATAAGTAACCATTACTATGAAGTACCTAGTCTGTATTTTTTGGGTGCTAGCATGAACTGAACATTAGGTCTTTTCAGATGGTTAGATGAGGGAATAGGTAGACCAGATGTCACACTTGAAGATTGTCATTAAAAACATTTTTCACCATCAAAGAATAATTCTTCAGTTCCTCCTCTACTTTCTCGGGGAAAATCGCAAAACAGTCTTTTTGCTGACTGCTCCAAGGACTTCATGCAATCATTGAGGTGGTTGTGGTGGTGGTAGTTGTTGTTGCTGTTATTATTGTTACTATTGAAAATCTTTAGCCACTTTAAATAAACACTTAAAAAGTGAATCTTTTTATCTAGTTGTACCTGGTAGCTGAAGGTGGCAGCCATCCTGGGCTTCCAGTTTTCTCCATGCCTCTCAAAATCAGAAGTTTGTCAGGGCAAAAATACTCTGATATGAACTAGTTTGGAAGTAGCTATTGTTCTATAATGAGTGGTCATTATGGGGCTGCTTTTAACTCTCCTTCCTTACTTTTTCTTTGTGTAGCTGGAATTGCACCCCTTGGTGTAATTATATCAGCAATACAGATGATGCAATGTCCTCTGATGAGGATGATGAGGTCACTTTGGTTTAGTTGGTGGGAGCAGTATCTTTACAAATGTTCCTTTCCCAAGTGGATATACCTGTTGGTGAGCAATTGACATCAAACAACTGTCTGGCCTTATGTTACATGTGTAAGATGGTTCTTACGGTCAGCTCCCTATAGAGCTGGTGCTAAACCTTGGGATTTTGGAACAAAAGGATGGTTTTTTAAAAAAATAGTACAACATAGTTATCTTAGTTTATGCCTTTAACATGAATTGTAATTTCAAAGCTATATATGCTACTATCTGCTTTCTCCTGTCATGCAGAATGGAGAGCACAATGTCTGCAAACAGACCCTTTGCCTCAATCTGAGCAAACATGTCTTTTCAGAAAATAAAATTTATAACCTGTCTTTTGCTTGAACCAGCACATTTCCAAGGAGTTTTTTTTTTCCTACTCTAAGCTTATCAGTCAGATCCCAATTGAAATCCTGGTGACGAGTAGAAAATAAATTCCTGTACCTCAGAAATCTCAAAAATCGAAGAACTTCAATTAGTTTTGTTGGAGGTTTTGTTTTTAAGCATGATAATTTGTGCAGGCATTGAACTTAAGGCAAGAGATATTTCTCTTTCATGTGTTATAGGTAATACTATTGTTATAGTGCCTTTTAGTCTATTTGCCTTTTGTTTTGTGGTTGTCTTAAAATGTATTTTATTTTCTTTAGTTAGAAAAGGTTTCTCAGATACTTGAGACAAGTAATTTTAGAAAGAGTAGAGTAAAATACTGTGGTTTGAGAAAGAGTGTCTGCTGTAGTTGTGCAACTGAAATAATGGTTTGGAGTGGATCTGATAAAAAGCTACATAATAGGCCAGCAAACAGGATGTCTGTAGTCCATCAAGGACTCAATGAGATCTATATAAAGCAACAGTGTAGTTGTAAAATCAAGACACGTAGACTGGAAATGATCCAAAACTAACATTTGAAGATATGTCATAAACCAACCATGTGGTTCTGATAAAAGACTAGAATGACACTGTATTTAGCATATAGGTAAAGCAGATAAACCAATTCAAAAGTCTTAATAGTTGCCTTATGATATCCAGCATAAAAACAGTCAACATGTAAGGTACTGATTCCCTGCATGTGAAATAGAGCTGTGGCTTTGATATTTTATATTCAGGCTCTTGGAGATGTAGATCCTTGTAGTATTTGGACCCCATGGCTAGGGCTATGCTTATTAGATGTCGTGTTGTCTGAAGAGGGAACCCACCTGACAAAGGCCAAACCTTAAGGACAGCTGAATGAATATGGCCTGTGGTTGGTGCAGGAACAGTTTCTCCTCCAATCAAATCACTGTAGTGGTTTGGTAGTGGTTGGATTGTTGACATGTTTGCTGCAGACATTGGAAGAGCCACACCCAAGAGGTAGGAAGTGGAGCATTCTTTCTGAGAACCACTGCATGTTCCAGGACACTGTGACTTCATCAACAGCTTTGACAGATTAATTGCTACATATTTAGATACAAAAATCTGCCTCTCAAAGGATTTGGAAGCCATTGGACAAAACGTCATATGCTTTCCAGAAGCATGTTAGCCCTGTTAGGGCTCTGGTGTCTATGATCCACAAAATTATGAGCCACAGGATTATCTGTGGATAATACCATGGTGAGGGGTATGTCTCCAGACACAACAGTTCCTCAGCAGATAGTTGTCTACAAATGTCTTGGATCTGTCATATCAGGTTTAGAGTTACCAAAGGGCACCTAGAAGGCAACAGTATGGCAGAAATCCAGGAAGTGTGGGTTTAAAATAAAAACAAACCACAAAACTAAACAAATCAAAAGAAACCAAACCAAACCATCTAGTCTTCTCAGATCCTGTCTGAAGATGCAGAGAGAAGAGTAGCTTCCATATTGTGCAAACAGTACATATAGAGAAAAGATAAAAGAATAATCTAGATCTATTTGAGTGTTACTTGTATTACTCAGACATCTGAATGAAGGATTCTGTCCTTCTTTTCGTTAACCTTAGTATATGAGTGATTTGTTGATTAAAAAAAAAAAAAATCTAGCAAATGGTTCATGAAGTTTAAAATTTCAAAGAGTTTTTTTTTTTTTTGCAATTGTAGGAACCATATTTTAGCTTCAGTAAAGTATTTTGTTAATGATGTCTCTGAAGGTGGTCCCTGCCTCATGCTAAGCGTTCAGGCTCCTACCAAAGAAGAGACAAGACATTTTGAGGGAAAGAAAGACGAGGTTTACGGAAGTCTTAATTCCAATTTTGACCTTAAGCATGACAAAAGCTATATCCAGTTCATTAGATACAGCAAATAATTCCAGGATTATCATTCTATCCAGGTACAAGCTTTGTTAAAGGTAGCATCACTCCACATCTTCACTCCAAGGAGAAGTGAGGCCTCTTGCATGATAACTGCCTTGAGAAGGAATAAAAAAGGGATTAAAATTCATAAGTATCCTTTGAATTACTATTTTTAGGGTATGTAATCTCTATTGTAACTTCTTTAGCAAAGGGCACTTCAGAAGGTCAAGATCTGTTCAGGAAGCATCAGAGCTACAGTTCTCATGGGACAAAACACAGCAGTTCTTCCAAAAATAAAACCAGTTACAAGAAATAACATTTTTTTTTTCATTTATTTTGTTTAGGGCTTTTTAAAGCTCATCTATTAAATAAAAATCCAGTCTGTTCTCTGTCTTCCAAAAGCTCTCAAAATTGTCATGGAATGCATATTCTCTCTAACTGGTTATTCAAATTTTCTGTTCTTTTTTTGAGGTCTGTGTGGTACAATGACTTCCCATTAACTTCACAATGTGGATATATAGTTTAAATCAGGAGCCAAGTATTGTGTTTTCCAGTCTACCAAAATCCCACTTGAGCACTAAGAAGAATTGTAAGCATAGAACATAAATACCAGGCAAAAATCCAGGTAGTTAATCTTTTGTATTTAAAATCATTAAGCACTACAAAGTATGAAAATTGCCTGGGTATTCAACTTCAGTCATTGCGGGGGGTGTTTTTTGTTAGGGTGTTGGAGTGAGGTTTTTAATGCCTCTTTAGGGAGAGAGACATATATAGCTTGTTCTGATCCATATTTGAGCAGAGTTCAAATATTTAAATTTCTTGGAAAACATCAACTTTTTAGGGCTTCAGTTTGTTGTTGGATAGAAGATGGTGAACTTCTTCCTGCTAATTTAATTTCTTTTATTGTGATTAAATGAAACTAGATTAGAGACCATTGTTGGAAGCTGGAAATAGTTGTCTTTCCTCTAACTAATGTCAATGTTTGAAGAAAGCAATTTCATCTGTTTTAATCTCACCTTAGACAAATCAAGATGTTGCTGCCTTTTGGTGGAGTCTGAGGGAGTGGTTATGTTGCATTCGAAGTGAGCCACACGGATGTAGGTGAGCCCCAGAGTGATTTGCAGCAAACTGCCTGGTGAGGTTCAATTCTGTGCCCATCAATGGAGGAAGGACACACCTAATTTAGTCATACAGGGCTTTGTTTCAAAGGTTTTCAAAGATATTTAACTCTCATTAACTGCAAATAAAACATTTGATATACCAGAGAGGCCTGTTAACTTGATCCCAGAAGGCACTTTTGCATTTCTTCTCTTTTCATATTCAATTTCCAGGATTTGTAGTGCTGCTGAGCACTGTGAAAGTGTCATCCATTTGGCTTTCGGCAATGCAGTATATAGGGGATATTTTTTGTATAATAAAAGTTTAAAAGCCAATGGGGGCTTGTTGATTTTGTCTGTGGCAAAAGTTGCTTTCTAGATAAAGGTGAATTATACAATTAAGAAGCTTATAATAGTGTCTGAAGTGTATAAAATTATTTAAATCCAGTATAAAAAATATTTGACATATCTTTGGTTAAACTTTAAGGTCTGTACTGAGCCTTGCTAAATTGAATTGCTTTGGCCTAAGATCTGTCAAAGTATATGAGACAAAAAAGATAATTTACTACCAATAGAGGATGCAAAAGTGAGTTGAATCTAAGGTGATGGAAGAAAAAATATTTCAAATAACCTTATTTTAAAAGCGGCAGTGTGATCTTGATGCATAAAGTTATTAATAGCTTCACACTGAGAGCAGTTCTAAAAACCCTTTCATTTTTTTCTAAAACATAGCTTTCTATGGAAAAAAATACACTAAAATAATGCATAGAAAGCATTGTTTTTTCCCCCCTCGTAGCTCACAGATGGATAATTCATCAACCAGTTCTCAAAATAAGAAGATAGATTTTTTTCCTTTTAATTTTCCTGTATTGCTCACAGTAACTCCTATTTAGGGCCAGCTTAAAACTTGTAAAGGTGCAAGAATAAAACTCCCTTTCCTCTGCCCTTTTCCCCATCTAATGACAGTGAAAATGTTTTCTGAAGGAGCTTCTAGAAATTCTTCCAAGATAAACAATTGCCAAAAGAATATTAGATGTTTGGAGGAGTTTTAAAAAGCAGGGTGGGTGAATACTCTAAACTTTGCTTTAGGGACAAATCTGACTGTGTCAGAGTCTCTTTGTATAACTAAACAGTATGAGTTTGTCATACAAAATAGTTACTCATCAATCAAAAAAAAAAAAAAAAGGAAAGGGAGGTAGAAACTATTGTCTTAGCAATCTGTTCTGTGTTACCTACTTTTCTTCTAGTGCTTTTCCAGGCAAAACTGTAGCAGTGGATCGCTATTTGGAGATTTAAAGTAGAAACATTTTGCAATCCTAGTGGATCTTAATGTTGAAATATTAATGTCTTATTCCTTTCCACCTTCTCAGTGTTGTTTGAGTTGTATGATATGTTAGACACAAAAGGCTTTCACATTTAGGAAAAGCAATGGTTTCAGTAAGACACCTGACTAAACACAGACAATATAAATTTATTTTTTGTGGTTCACTCCCACCCATGTGAGTTAATTCATCTGTGTTTTGTCTTAGTTGATCTGTCCTCCGTCACTCTTGACCTAGTAGTGTACTGACAACCAACTTTGTATTCAAATACAGGCATTGAGCTGCCTTCATAACCCTATTGAAAGTACAAAAACCAAACAAATGTGCCTACATCAAGTGAGACAGTGATGAAGTCTTGGAACAACTCAAGCACAAAACCAACTAGGCCAGGTGAGAAATTGTCCAATACTTTTCCCTAGATTTTAAGAGGGAAGAGGGAGGAAGGAAAGAGCAGAGCCATGTGAAACTGGCTCAGTGACCAGGGCCTGCAGCTGTGTCAACACCACATTTTAGCTGCCAAATCTCTCTGTGACTGCAGAGAGCAACTTTTATTCCAGCTGGGAATATGGAGCTATTTTTCACAAACATTGCCTTCCTTTTAATAAATGAGATATACTAGGATCTGTTTTAATGGTCTAATGGACTTAAAATTACTCTTTGCAGCCAAATTATGGTGCTGTTTTGAAGTCTGCTGGGGCCAATGCAGACACATTGCACACGTAAATGAAATGTCACTTCAGAGCAACAAAGCATCTGGAGAAGACACCACTTTCATGACTTTTCCACATATCTCACAAGTATATATAGTTAAGTCAAATAACATGCAGCAAAGAAAATTCTATCAAATATTTTACCAGGTCGCTTACTAACTCAGTAAAGAATAACCTACACATCTAGACCTCTGTCCATGTAACGTCCACTTCCACAATGTTTAGCAATGGTTGTCAAATAATTAGGCACTTAGTGATTTTAAACATAATTTTAGACAAGCCTTTATTGAAGCTGCTTTGTTGTTTTCTAAGTAAAAAATTTTATTTGAATCAACTCTGTGTAGCCTTAATCATTTGTCAGGATAAGCTAGTGTGTTTGTTTGCTTTCCCACAAAAATTAACAGACAACATTTGAAACTACTTTTGTTGGCGTTAATGAGAAGCTAGTTTGTTGGTTTGATTGCTTTTTTTGAGTTTTCCATTTCTCAAAGAAAGATATTTGTACAATACTGCAGTGGGATCAATACAAGGAATTTCTATCTTTTCATCTACCACATCCATGCAAGGAAGGAGGCACACTCCAGCCCCATGGTTTGGTTTTGTTTTATTTTGGGTGTCAATTCTTTGACTGCTAAACAAGCAGTCCACTTGTCTCTTTCTCTTTAGAAAGAAGACAGTAGCCCAAACAGAACTACTTTGGCATAGCTTTCTTCCAACTATTGGTGTCCAGTGTTGGAGAACCCTGACACAGACCATGTAGCTTTTTAGTGAGCTACTCAGGGAGCAATGGGAGGAACTGCTTGCCAAACTGTATGTGCAGCAAAGGCCCTCAGAGTTAAAGGGCAGGGTTTGAGCTGTGGTTTGACCTACAAGGGCAGCTCGCTTAGTGCTTTGGAAATCATCTGGTACTTTGAAAACCATTGGTGTAGACCATGGAACTGCTTGTACGTATTTCTATGTAAAAGAATTTTAAAATAATCTTTTAAGAAGAGAAATGTTCTGAAGTTTTGCTTGCCTATCTAGGTATGTAAAACAGATTTTTCATTTGATGAAGTCTTAGTCTGAGTTGCTAGGGAATGATGAAATGCTAAAATGGTTCCATCCTGAAGACCAAAATGGAAATACTCTTTTTAAGTGATATAAATGTTTTAAAGAGTAGGAAACTAGATATTTCAACTAAAGCTCAGATTTTTCTGTCTTAAAATCAAAATAAAACAAACAAAACACTGAAAAACAAACAAAACCCACAAACAACAACCTCTTTCCTGAGTTTCTTATTGCTAGTATAGATAGATTTTTTTCAAAAAGCACATATTTTAATTTTAAAATCAATGCTTTCTTTAATTTAGAAAACATGCAACTGTATTAACTCAGAATACCTTATCACAATGAATTGGCTTTGCACAAAAAACTCTCAGAATTGGTGTTCTTGGTTTTATCTTTCACTTTTAATATTGTGAAGTCAATTTATACATTACTAAATATTAAAACACCTAAATCAGCAGATCAGAAATTTGGCTTTAACAATGGGCCAAATTTCCTGTGTTATATCCAGCAAAGAATTGGTAATGAAGCACAGAGTGTTTCACAAATACATACATACTTCATAGGATTGTCTGTCAGTGCATGTGGAAGAGATAAAAGTACTCTGGAAGAAGTTCAAAGGAAATATCCTAGTAACTATGGAAACAAAAGCCCTTCTGCCCTATGTTGTGAAGAAAAAAAGATTAAGTTAGACTAAATGAACATCTTCTTTTTATACCAGTTTGGCCGAGACACATTTGTCCAGCAGAGTTGATGAGGCTTTGAAGGAGATAATGATGAGATATCTCCATAAAACTCCAAATGCTTTTCTTATGACCTGGGGACAGCCTCGTAACAGGCACCTTACAACATCATTCACTCACATATGATTGAAATCAAGCTCCATTTCAGAAAAGCACTTCTTTACATTTGGCTGGAATTCCAGATTTTGTGCCAAATATGGGAATCAGTGATTTCAATTTTAGTATAGCTCAGTCTCTGGACTTTTTAATAATAAATAAATAAACTTCATAAGTTCAGTATTGCAGAAATTACAACTCTGAGTCAACAAATGAGAAACATGAGTATCTATATTCCAGTCCTTACAGAAACTTTTGGATAACATTTTATTCTATTAAATATAACTTAATAATAGTTACTTAAAGAGGATAGTATAAGAAAATGCTACAAAAGCACTGGAGTCATTCAGTGTGAGATTTATACATGAATTCTGGTCCATCTAAGGTTCATTTCACCACTGTAATAGCAATAGGGAGCAAAAACATCATACGTCGTTGTGCATCCCATGTTAATATGAAACATCTTTCTTTTGTTAGTGTTATTGGTTAAATACAAAAATGCAAGTTTTCCTTGTAATTTTGACTCACATATTCTTCTGTTTCATCCCTTATCATTTATTTATCTGTTTTTCTTTTATTCTGGAATAGCCTGTGAGTGGGCAACCTCATTCACTTTTGTTTAAGTTACACCAGAGTCATACTTTGGCAACTGAGAAATATTACTTGTCAAAGATCTTCTGGAAAACTGTAGGTATATTTTTGAATTTTGTTGTTAATTCCCTGAAGGTAGTACTTGAAATGCATCCATTGTTTCTCCTCGCTTCTCTCTTTCCCTGAAAGTCTCATTTGCCCATTTGAGAATTTTTATCCTTTAGCTTAGTCTTTCTTAAATTTGTGTTTTTGTTAGGTTATCAGCTGAGGTTATATGCCATATTTTAAAGCGTATTTTGCTTTTGCATCTACTGCATGTAAGTAATTTGAAGTACTGAATAGTATTTTTTCTCTATATTAATAACTGTGTAATAAATATACTAAATGTGAATTGCAAGATATTTCTGTAGACTCATCTATACTGTAATTCAAAATTACACTAACTGTTTTTTAAACTTGAAAGATTCACTCCAGATTGTGAGCATTTTTTCGCTATGCTAACAAACCGTTAAGTGTTATGAATGATTTTTCTACAGGTAACATTTTTCATGCAAGTTATATAGAGATTTTTCCTTTCTTCAGGATTCTTACAAAGCCCATAAAGTCTTCAAGCTCTGTGAAGAATGAAATGACTCATCTGAGACAGTTCAGGACACAAGTTTTACAAGAAAGCCCCACTTGAATTTTTTGATTCTGCATTATGAACTTACAGCATGCCTGCTGTAGTCTCCCTCAGAGTGAGTGGAGTTTAGTGTAGGAAATACAGAAAAATAGGATTTACTTGTCTTTATCAGAAAGGCTTTTAGTTTAGCTAGCAACAATGCCTTGCCATGTTAAGTTCCTCAAAGCACTTTACTCAGAGTTTGGTAACTAATGAGGTTTGGTTATTATCTTTTCTGCTTGTCAAGAATAGAACTTAAGCTAGTAATGAAATTGTTAGACTGCTGCATTCAAAATGAAATCAAAGGTATTATTGTATTCTGTTTTATTCACACATAGTTAATTATAGAATTGCTTAACCCATGCACCAAGAAAACTAAACAAAGCAAAAAACCCTCCACAACATACCTCTCTGGTCTTGTTCTGTGCCCTTAGCTTTTCCTACATAAAATAATAACTGTTGCAATTACCAACCTTCTTCAGAAGACTTGGCAGTTGGTAACTCAGCAGACATAATGAATAGCTTTTTCCAGTTTGGGTCTGTGGCCCTAGGCAGAGAGAAAGCTCTGAGATCATCCCTTTCTCCTTTTCTACTACATAATTATTTCTGCTACAGCAGCACCTTGGAGCCATAATCAAGCTCTGAGATTCCTTGATGCTACAGAGCATACAATTACAGAATAAAAAGAGGTCTTTGCTTGACTGCACTGATGAACTGAGTAGTAAAAAGAGAGGCATGAGATGGGTAGAGACTGGTGCAGGAACAAAATGAAAACAAAAAGAAAACCCGTGACAGTCAGAGGTCTCTTTGTGTACATGTTCAGGTTTTTGCACTGCAGAGGTTAAGTTTTGCAGGCTAGTTTGCATAAGAAGAAAGAAATAACTCTTCAAACCTTTATGGGGAGCTGCTCTCCAGTGGCTGTGTGGGCGAAGGCTGTGATTGCACTTGCGGCTCCCTGTCATAGCAAAGCACTTGTAGTTTTTCCAAAACCCTCAGCCATGCTGCTTTGATGGTTGGTTTCCTTAGCAAAGGGTGTTTGAAAAGCAGAGCTATTTGTAATGTTTCCTACATTGCAGGACTGGAAGAAAGAAATGTCTCCGTTTAAAGTTTACTTTACATTTAAAAATTTAGTACACTTTTGAACTGTCCTTAAACAGCTTAGAATCATAACACAAACAGTGTACTGACTCTGTAACACACAAGATGGTGTCTACAGACACAAACAATGCACTTCAAACTCAAAACTAATCGCCAGCTTTCTTATCTATATTCTTATCTATATTTTTCTTGTAAGTATATCTCTGCATACTTTGGCAGCTTGTGAATATTATTGTGTTCATAATTTCTTAAATACAAGAGGTGAACTTCTTAAAAGATAAATAATTTTTTTTTAATTGACAAAAATGCCCCTCTGACAAAATTGAAGTTATTTGAATATATAACAAAATCACAATACTTGTGAGGTTTCAAAGGTAAGTGGACTGAGGAGGATAAGAAAGATTGTTTGGATATTGTTACTTTCCTTCCAGAGAACCCACAGGGTGTCCCCATCCATACTGTGTCACGAATCTCTGCTTTAGTTTGAGTAATCTCAATTATCCAACAGCAGTGCACTGGGGAAGTGAACTTGTCTTCAAGATCAAAACAGAGGATAAAAATAATCTGTGCTTTTTCCAGAGCTATTTCTTGCCCTTTATTTCAGCTGATTGCTTCTATTTTCACTTTTAGTGAAGCTTTTAGTGTCTGCTGTGCTATTTCTTCTGTGAAGAAATAGCCACAGAAAACTAGATTTGATCTTTACATTTTTAAAAATATATTTTATATTCTTACTCTACTATGTCTTTTAAATTATATTCTAGGCCATGTGCAGAAAAATTCTATTATACAACCTGGTGACATAGCTGTGACTTGGAGCACTTTTTCAGCACCATGTTGTCTCACTTTTCTTCATGATATTCTGGAATCTGTTATAATGATGATAATATCTAGATAGGGTGTGCTTCTACTCCTCTCAAATCAGTATCAAGTTAGAAAGAGTCTTATGGCTTTTCAGCTAATTTCCCAACTAGTCAGATGCATCGTACTGTTTCAACTTAAACCGAATTTTATGTCCCAATGTGGGAGTTAGCACTAACAGGGAAGTTAAACAAGATGACATCATCATAGGCTATTTCAGACTTACTCTTCCTTAACACCTCTTTTTGTCTAAGGGGCTTCCAAATAGGTTAGGGAAACAGGTGGGTGCAAAGCTGATAGGGTAGCTATCAAGTGAGTAGGAATTAATTGCTCTCTGTGCCACTGGAAGGATGTGTTCATCGAAGATTTTCATTGATCTTTGATTCTGAAATGGTTCTGTATTTCAACAAGGACCAACAGAACAAATTGCGTATTCACTGAACTGTCCAGTGGTTGCAAGTGAGTAGTAGGTGCAACTTTTTTGGAAGATTTGTAATTCAAAATATCTTAGTAAACTTGAGAAATAATAATAGTTGGTAGTAGTAGCAGTATCAGTATTATTAATATTATTGTTGAAATTTCTGTTTTATTTTGTCTTTTAAATATGTGCAAAGTTCTGTCCTTGGTAGAAATCATCAAATGTGGAAACACAGGTTGTGGAATTACTCTTAAGTAGTATTAGTTCCTGAGAAAAGGATCCTGCTGACTGTGAATTATAACTAAATGTGAACCAAAAATCTGAAACTGCTATTAAACAAAACAATTGTAGGAATTAGATAAAGGATTTATAATGCATTCAGTGTAACATGTCTATTCTACCTAGTACTATAGTATTAGTAACACCTGGACTATTTTATCCCCTTTTGGGTATCACATTGAAGAAATGCCTTCGGAAATTTTACAGGAGAGAACAGTGAAACTTATTGCAAATTTAGAAAACATGACCTTAGAGGAAAAGTTGAAAGCAGTGGTTGTTCAGTTTGGAGAATAAAAAAACTACAGGGTGACAGAAGTCTTCCAACATCTCAGTGTTATGTACAAATAGGAAAGGAGCACAACATTTTCTCTCCATTCCAGTCCTGAGGACCAATAAACAGCATGCAGCACAATACTAAAAAAGGGCAGATTTAAGAAGTTTAATTAAGCATCAAATATAACAGTAGGGCCAGTGAAGAATGGAAACAGCCCAAAAGTTTAAGTGATAGTTTAAATCAATTGGAGAAATATACTGTGAAGGATTTAGAAATAATTAATTCTGTCATGGAACAGGAGGTTGGTCTGGATAAGCTTATACAGTGCTTTTCACCCTTGTTTTCTTTTGTATTCTATTTTGTATGAAAAATTAATGTGACTCTTAAGCATAATTTCTGAATTTGCTTAGATAAAACTAACCAGAAGAGAGTAAAAAATAAAGCTAGGATAAGGTAACTTTTTTTTAATTTTAAACAGCAAGTTTGATGAAACAGTAGTTTGATGAAAATCTGCTTTATTGAATAGTAATTATGAAATACATAATTGAGAAATTTCAGTGTCATGGAAGAAAAGGAACATATACGCAAGTCTTGTAGGGCACATATCATTTGTTTACTGCATGTGTAAAGGCTAATTGTAATTTTTGCCTTTGACAAAGACACAAAGTGATTTTTTGCAGTTTGATATTTTGAATAACATAATTGCAACTTAATCCAACATATTATATCACCATCTGGCAAATTCTCATGTTTGCTGTAATTTACTTTTTAGCAGATTTGTTCCAATATTTTCAGCTCAAAAGTGAATATATGGTAGATACAAAGGTTCAGGTTTTAAGAAATGGAGTATAATGGCATGGGTTCTCTAAAATAATTCAAGGATGAAGAATTTACAGTAGCAATGTGTGAAATCAGTACAGAATAGCTGTTGCATACTGAAAGTAGGTTAGCTAGCTTTCTCCACTTGTAAAATGCATTGGGAGTGTCATTGTACTATATAGGTATAATGTAAGGTTTGGTCCACATTGCTGCACAATTCTTTAAGGATAAAAATAAGAAAAAAATGCTTAAAATTGGGAACTAAGTTGCAGTAGGAAAAGAAACATAGAACTACATCAAATATGTCAATGAAAAATCACAGAAAATTTTGTGAAAAGAATTATATTGAAATGTCTGTTTGTCCTCCCAAAAGTATATGATACTAAAGAGCTGAAAAAACCAGCCTGCACATGCTTACCAACCAGAAGTAAAATCTGTTCTCTAATGCGTGGCTTGCTCATGCACTGCCATATTTCATCCTTTCTTCCTTAGCTGATGATATATAGGTGTGTCAGTGAACTAATGAGGTTTTCTTAGAAAAGGCAGAAGGTTTTCTCTTTTAATGAAATGTATAAATAAAACAAATTCAACTGCAAAAACTATGCCAACCTGAAAATTATTTCAGAATCAAATAAAGGCCAAAAATTATTTTCAGTTATTCTTTTGACTGGACTTTAAGATGTTTCTAAAAAGTGAGTAATTATCCTCTGAAGCCCAGATGGACATAGGCAAGCCTGTATGCTCATGGACAGAACCCATCCTTATAAATCCCCCAGCATAAGCTTGTAAATGTTCAGGAGGAAACCATACATCACTTCAGCAATACTCAGGGAAGAAAAAGGGGAAAACAGACTAGGATTAGGCCAATTCATACAAATGATCCTTTGCTTTCTCTTGAGGGCTAAAGAAAGAGAGCGCGTATTTCAGTTTGTTTATTGACATTAGAACTCCCCAGTGGCTTTCCATCAACACATTCCCAGTTTGAATCTTCTACAGAAGTTTCACACAAGTGTCAACCCCAGTTAGTGGCTTTAGAAAGGGGGTAGTAAGAAGGGAAGACAAATTCTTGAGGAGTAGTAGGCTGCTGTCCAATTTTGTTTCTAAATAGGGTCTTACTAAATTTTTTTATGCCCTTTCTGTTCCTTTGCTGCAGGAATAGATCAAATCACTTGACACCGTTTTGCTGATGCTTAACTAAATCCAATTAGAAGTCTGAGGGTTTTGTTGTTATGTTGGGGGGGGGGGAGGGTATTAGTATTTATTGCATGTTACTGTTAATTTCCTAGAGAGTTGCAGATAGAAACTAGTGGCTCCGCTGGTTAACCCAAGGGGAGAGGAAATTAAAAAAAAAATAAAACATATCTGTGTTAAGATCAGTGAGTTAGAAAATTTTACTCTAATGGAAATAATTGCATTCAAAGAAAGCATACCTGTGGTCTTAGAGAATGGGATGTGTTTTGTGTCTTGAAGCATCAAGTAGAACATATGAAGTCAATATGCAAGTAAAAAAAAATGTTAAAAGGGAATAGTGCCTTAGGGCTAGCCTAGCTTCAGAATTTCTTGGGTGGTGTATTTGCTTTCAGAATAACATAAACAATCCTAGAGAGTGGAAAAATTCTATTCAATTATCTCTTCTCCGTAAAGCAACCTGGTACCAGCCCTGCTTCTTATTGAGGAAAACAAGTCCTCATGGTTTTAGCTGAGTTTGCTCCATTTCAGTAGTAAGGTCATGGAAGCAACATATATGTATATATATATCTCCTAAATACTACATTTTCACGTGCATCACCAAAGGAATTAAAGGGATGGTAATTTGCTATGGCAATCTTACAAGAATGGCAACAGCACTTTATTAGGGACACTAGAATAGAATGAAAGAACAAGATTATAGCATGCTAGACAGTTATTTCTTTTTTGTTCTTATTGTCAATACAAAGGAGTTAAACTGCCTATTTTTTGGTTTAAATGTTAAAATTTGCTTGTGTTTAGAAACGTGCTTATTACAATTATCATTAACATTTGGTAAGAAATCAAATAAAAGAAAATACAGAAATCATATAAAGAATTTTTTACCTGATCCATAAGTGGAAAGATAATATTTTAAAAGCTCAATCTGTAATTAAAAATTTCTAATTATCATCTTGGGTAAACTGTTGAAAACTTCATTGCTGCCTCTTATATTGATACCCCTGTTTCTAAGATAACATAAAGTTTCAGCCTTTGGGTTTTGTAAATTCTTCTGGTCTTTGAAGACCTTTTTGCTGTCAACAATCCAGTTTCTTTCTCAATTCAGGAAATTTAATACAGCTTAAGCATTTGAAATACTGTTTCTGCTGAACTACTTTTACCTACTTAATTTCAATGCATAGTCACTATTCAGTAGTAGATATGTTGGGGTTTTTTTCCTTGCATGTGCTTGAGAACATACTTACATGCCTGTTCCTAGGCTTCTGGAATATTACTCAAATATCTAAAGCTAACCATACGTGCAAGTGCGTTGATTTTGTGATAGCTGGATTCTGTAGAATATGGAGATTTTCAGAGATATTAGTGGAAGTTGTACACTTAATCATGAAAGATCTAATTCACACACAATTATTTCACTGTAAAAACTAAAAATTATGCCATAAAGTAATATTTCCAGGTATAGAATGACTGTATATTTTCTGACAAAATTTAGAAAGAAAATATTCCTAAATTTTTTTGCTTTGCTGATTCCTGCTTTAATTTTCAACTAATTAAAACATGACCAGTGGCTATAAAACAGTATGGCAATAAGGCCATTTCCACTAAGGAAATGACTCATTCAGAATTAAGGGAAATTAAACAATGAAAACCATTATGATAGTTTTCTGCTTTTCTGCTCAGAGAGAAAGAACCAGAATATGTGAAATAAGTACATAACAAGTAATATCACCAAGGTAGTAAGGGATATGTTGTAAGTCTCTTATTTCCTAGAAACAAGACACCCTTTCTCTTTTCCTGTGCAGGCATTTATACTTGTATCAAGCTAGAATAATGACACAAAAGTAGAGACAGATATTTCAGAGATTTCTAAAATGATCCCAAGGAGCACAACAATAAGGTTCCAATGGTGGTGCTCTCTTGGTCTGAACTGTGTGTACCAGGCACAGCTGTGGTCAGAGGTGCCAGGAGGGAACCCTGCCTATGGGCAGTCACATTTAGGGTTGGGTGTAAGGCTGCTGCTCAGGCCTCTGTGACAACAGGGCAGAGTAGAGGTGGTGACAGTGTGGCAATTCTGCCACCCTCTGTAGCTGTCTCCTTTTGCACTGGGAGCCCATCTGGCTTTTAGAGGAACATGAAGGAAGGAAGAAACAGAGGAAAGAATACCTATTCCTCCCTACTGTCTTGGGGACCATGCCTTACCAGCCTCTGGACCACAGACAAAATTACCAGGATACATACCTTGCTGATATTGTCCTGACCCATAATGCCACCAAATTACTCCCTTACTGCATTGTGATATAATGTATAAATATGATTAAGATATAGTTCAAAGGAGATACTGTACTCAGCATGAAACAAAATTACATTAGAGACAAGTAAGAAATCTTGGTAATTAACTACAGTTTCCTTAAGTGTTGTTTGCTAATACATAAATGAGCAAGGAGAAAAACTGTGCAGAGGAAGGATGCCGGAAATGGTGGCAACTGGCATACCTGGTAATGGAATTTCTCCCTATTTAATAAACATTCTCTGTAGTATCAAAACAGCTACTGTTTTTCACTGATAAACACAGGGCTGGGTTATAAATCATTAGGCGTGATAGAAAACAGTATTTATTCAGGAAATGTCTCAAGAAATCTAGATGCAGCTAAAGAGATACGAGGATGCCTAGGGAGGAGAGTTAAGAAGTGACTATAATGCTGTGAGAGTATTAAAATAATTTTTTCTCAATTTTGTTTCCAAGAATGTTACACATTTCAAATCATGTAGTTGACAAATCACTATAAACAGTAGGAACTTTCAGGAAAATAATTACTTGCATCCAGTGTTTATTATAATAGAGATCTGTCCCAACATTTTTAGAGCAAATAGTCAATTTTACTAGCTGGGTAGGCAGTTTAATTCTTTCAAGCCCTGTACCATCTAGAAATGGAAATCAGTGATGGAGAACATGGGGATTCAGAACTCTATTCCATTTAAAGGCATGCAAGAACTAGGAAGCCTTAAGGTACTATGCAATAAATACTATTCGAATAGCAATCCAAAGACAAACTGTATCTATGTTTCTGAAATGCAAAGGAAAAAAAAGTTTGGAGGTAAAGAACCAAATCCCAAAGGGTGCTCTCTGTTTGCCTTCTAGAACAGCAGAAAACATCTGGACTTTACTTGTCTGGAATAGTAGAAGAAGAAATGCTGGATGAAAGAGAAAATTAGAGACCAGAAGTTCCAGGAATGTAGCCAATTTTGTATTATAGTCAAAGGTTGTGATTCAAAGATTAGTGTGCCTCCAGGTCATTTTTCCAAACAGCAACACTGGGGAAATTAGGAGGAATTAGCTGAAGGTGTGAAGTTAGACTGCAATGCATTACGTCTGCAGGGCCATTCTTTTTCAGAAGCATGGCCTTGAGTTGTTTTAGTCTAGTGAACCTTTGTATGAAATAAACAGCAGCACAAGAATTGCATAATACAGTTCAGTTCACACTTTCAGTTAGTTCATTTCAGCTTCCCTAAATGTCCTTTTGCAGATGGATCCAAATTCTTGGTTAGTGATATCATTATGTCATGCAGGAGAGCAAAGAAGAAAAGGCAGCAAATCCAGCTAAAAGTGTTCAAGGTTTAGTAGGGAACAAACTGAAATCTCTAAAGGTGTTGAAGATTTGACAATATAAACTTTTCCCCACTTTATACATTGAGAAATGAAAAAAATCCCCCAAATCCCACGTAATTGCTAAGTGTTTAAGAATTTATTGCCTCTCAGGGCTTTAGTGTCCTTTACTAAAGAAACTAAAGCACAGCATCGCAAAACTCATCCTGAGTCATTGACTGAGTTGTGGTTACTGCTATTGTTTCTCCTCCTGGGGTGCTGGACTCACATCCAAACATGTCTCATTGTAGCAGTCAGTTCACAGAGCTCAGTTAATTTAATTCCAAAGAGGTGACTATAATCACTTTCACTGAGCATGAAAATATCATATATGATATAATAATATTTTTTCAAGGAAATACATGTTTTTTCCTGCCATCTAATCTTCTTAAGCTCTTTCCAAAGTCAAAACTGTTTTGAATTTTTTTATAGTTACTATGAAGCCAGTTATTTAAATTTTTTTTTTTTTTTTTTTTTTTTTTTTTTTTTTTTTTTACCAGAAAAGAGAAACTATTTGTAACAGTAGACTTATAACATTGTTTGGGTTCTACATTTTGAAGAATATGCTATACCATGCTGCAGAAACTATGAGCCCATTAGGCAGTACCCATTAAGTAGTTTTATGGAAATCTTTTCTGTAATCCTTTTTTTCAAGGGAATTTAAAGCTACTAAGCAGCTGTTTCACTCTGAAAAACAATACAATTAGAAAATAAATGCTGAAGTCTGTAGTGTTTTCAGCAAAAAAATATACTCAAGACATCTTAAAGTAATCTGCTAGACAAATGCCTATTCAACATTTTAAAATACCTATAAGTAACCTGGTATTTGGTCTTGTGAAGATTAAGAGGACCCATTTTAATTTTTCTTTAATTATGGAACTTAAATTTCTATTTGAAAAACTTAGCAGAAAGCAAGGTAAAGTTTCTAAATAAATTGACATGAGCCATGTTTATAAAGGCTTATTAACCACTCTTCTTTTTCTGAATTTGCACTCTATGATGTTTCTCATACATCTAACCATTGCATTCATATGGACAGAATGTCAAGTCAATGGCCAGAAGCCCAAAACTAGGCATCTAATTGACCATGTGTCTCTTCACCAGATTTATTCTTCAGGTGAGAAACTAACAGGACCATTGCAAATCCGATCACAGATTTTTGAATAGCTATTGTTGCTGAGAAATACTATGCTTCAGTTTCTTCTCTGGGAGATGGTTCATCCTTTTTCACGTTTCCAACCACTTGTATGGAAGAGAAGATCCCTTACACTTCCTGGTTGATGCAGGAGTAGTAGTCAGAGAGCTGTCGGTATTCCCATTCTCCTGCTGTGAAAGTTTTTCTGTCTTGTTTTTACGCTTTTCTTAAGGAGCTTAAGATCACATTGTTTATGTGTTAATGCATTTTCTTTATTATAAGTTTCACTCTATGGTATTTTCTCCCAGAACTGTCAAACCATTTATTTTCTTTAGTGAGTCATTTGTTACACAGGTAAATAGTATTTCATAGGATGAATTCAACATTAAAAAAATGCAAAAAACCTCTTTTCAAAATAATTAAATAGCCAGTAATTTTCTAAACAGCACTAAGCTATCAGTGCAGTCATCATCATGGAAAATTTATTGTTTGGGTCTCCTAGAAACAGGCATTTAAAACTGTTTTGTTCTCCTCTACATACATTCCAGCTTTTTGTATTTAGTTTCCCTAAATGTGTCCCTATATTCAAGCTATTGTAAAGTCACATGTAAAGGTATTTCAGCAGCTTTTGGTTTTCCACCTGCATATGAGACAGATATCTTTTTTAACAGGTAGATAATTTCTTGTTTGGGATATGACCATATCCCATTAGTGTCTACCTTTATATTTCAGTTTAGATAGTGGGGGCATGATCATACCACTTCCAGATAACAACAGTCCCTAGAGAAACCTAAAGGAAGATCTGTTCAAATAATGGATGTTTTGATTCAGTGGCTGATCCAGAAATGTTGAACAGTGAAGAAGGAAAAGATTGCAATTATATTTGAGGTTTCTGTTCAGGTTGAGTGGTAATGGTTGCTTTTATTTATGTAATTTCTAATATACTTCAGGAGTTAAAAGCAGTTTAGAAACAAAAACATAACTAAGTTGAAATACTTCCTACTGAAAACATCAAATGAAAAAAAAATTATTTTGAACTCACCTTCTTGGCTTGTTTTTTGGTTTTGTTTTTTAAACTTTTTTATTTAGCTTTGAATTTGCTGAAACCATAGCCAAATTCAGGAAATTGCACTTCTTAGAAAATTTTTAATTCCAAGTCGTTTTGCTCCGTTCTATTGAAAACTGCTTCTAGAGTTAGAAGTTAGCTGGGTGAATCATCCAAAGACTAAAATTTGAAACTGTCTGTATTTCCCTCCATTATGAATTCAGTGACATACATAATATCATGTATTACTGAATTGGGTGTATGGTGATGGACTCCTAAACAATGCTGACATTATCCCATTTTGCAACATGCACTTTTTTTTTCTACATTTGCACTGTAATTCTCTGTAGTCAAGAACAGTAAGTCAAACTATTTTTCCCAAGTTCACACTGTGATTTTTATCATCTACTCTTTCTTACAGCCAAGAAATGCCTATGAGTAAGTGCTAAATGTTCAGCATTTCAGAAGGAAAATATTTTCATTGAAGCAGATGCTTCAGGAGCCTAAAACATTTCCTGAAAGTGTTGCTACTCCCCACAGGATAAATAAAAGCTTTACAAAGCAACTATTTCTTTGAAATGAATATGACTACCAGTATTATTTTCTGTGCAACACACTAAAATAAAATTACCTTCTACATGAAATGAGTAATCAGGGTACAGAGGGGATTTATTCCTTCAAACTAAGTGTTCTGTTACAATCATAAAAATGGCTCCAATGTTCATTAGCCTGTTTATGTGAACATCTGATGAATTGCTTCCGTCACATCAACCTTTCTACAATGGCTTTGATATTTATTTAATGTGCTGGGTTTTTTTCAATTTCATGAGGGTCTGAGGAAGTACTAGAATGTGAGACCCTATGAGTAACATTTAGAAACTTTAATTGAAGTGAAACCTATGAACTAACCCTTCACAATGACATTAATTATACATCACATTCTTATGACGTATTACTGTGATTAATTTCTACCATGGGTGCTAGGTACTTATTAGTTGCAACCCATTAAAACAATGTGTCTTTCACAGAAATATATAATATTTAATTAACTGAAAAATGAGTGTGCTTTTTTTTTTTTTTACAGAATTAAGTGTAAGTGATGCAAAGCATTATAAAAAATTAAATGGAAGCTCAAATTATGGAGTAGAGAGCCAAAACATTATGTAAAAAGAAAAAAAGCTTAGAATATAAAGGCAATAAAGAAATAGTATAATGTTTTGTCACTGTTTACATTGGTAGTTTTACTGAAACTGTTCCCTGCAATATTAGCTAGTGATTCTCTACCAGACACATTGTAACTTTTTCAACCGCTCAAAAAACCACTTGTAGTAAACACATTAAAACATAAGAAACAGCTCTCTTAAAAAGTGAAATATTTACTTCACTATCATCACTGTAATTCAGTCACTAGATTCACACCCCTCCTTTCTTTGTGGATGCCTTAGTTTAAATGAGAAAGACCCTTAAATGCAGCAGTCTTGAACTGTGAATAAAAATTTTGTAGCTATGGGAATTGCATTGCTGAATGTTATGATTCTGTTATACTAGAGACCAACAAAAAACAGCTTATACAGAGGTTTTAGTATAAGCTTCTGGTTCAGCCTGGAAAACCTGTAGATGTTTTCCTCCCTTTTTATCTCCCCCTCCTCCCCTCCTTTTTATTATTTTTTTTTCCCCTCTTTTTGAGTTGTATTTTCTCAAAGTTATTTGTAAAAGATGCTAAAGCTAATTGTAAAAACAAAAGAGGAATTTTCTGCTTGGACTGTTGCAGGGTCAGTGTAGATGCACATTAATTGTAAGTTAACAATCCTAGTCCTTAGCCGTCTGGGGCCTTATCCAAAGCTTACTGACGTCAATGGGAACCTTTCCACTGCCTCCATTTTGGCTCAAGTCCTAAATTTCTGTGGCAAAATATAATGCTGTGAACTAAGCTGTCACAAAAAAAAATGTACTGCAACTCTTCAAATCTCAAAATAGCAGAGTGTGTACAGAATTCACAGTAAGAATTGTATTGCTATTCTGAGATGATCAAGCAGAAAGAATACTGCTGCTTTTACGTCCAAATTACTGGTTTTCTTCTATAGAATAAAATAACCTATCTCCGTCACATATATTCTGTATAGGGAGAACAAATTCACTTTAAAACTCTTCCATGATGCTGCTTCTTAAGCAATTCTAATGAGATTAGGAACACTGAAAGGGTGATGAAATAACTTTTGTGCTTCTCAGTAGTAAATTCAGTAGAAGAATTAAGCCAAATACTTCTCTGCTCAGTTGCCATAGAGTCATTTCACAAAAGTAAAATGAAATTTTTCCCTCACTGTTTCTGAGTAAAATGATTCATGCAGTCAGAGAATTTAAGGATAGCATGGATTATTAGGAGTTTAGCATTCTGAATGCTAATTCTCTTCTGTATAAAAATTCCTGCTTATGGTCTTTTTGTTCATTGGGACTTTTTAATGACTCATCTGGATCTGTGTTCAAAGTAACATTCAAAGTATCAGTGCATTAGCTTGATACTTGCAATCTAACATGGCTTTGCTGTTGCATCGGCAACTGTTAATTAATAGTAATTGTTCTGTATGTAAATATAAAACAGGGATACACTGAAAAGGTCATAAAAGATAATTACACCTCAGATTATATATATAATGATAGGTTGTTAATGTTTTAACAGGAAGCTTACAAAAATGTAACCTGTTCAGCTCACTCTATGACTACACATATATTGCATGTATCTGCTTTTGGAAAAGGCAGAACAGATATTCATTAGGAAACGAAGCATTCTGGGATATAAAGATGTTAGGTGAGACATTCTTGTCTGATATTATGGTAGTTTTGAAAGATCTGTACTAAAATTGGATTTGCCAATGGCTATGGGGTTTGTCACATTTCTTTCCACTTTGGAATTGCTGCCTTTTGGAGTCAATGAGTAATTAAAACATGATACTTACCATAATTAAGAAACTTGCAATCCCCTGGCCTAGTATAAAATTATTTCAAGAACTTCAAGCATTGTTTTATGCCCAGGGAAGTTATTTAACATAATTTATCAAACCAGGGAGGATAGCACTGAAAATGGGTAATGTTACACAATGGATTTGGGCGGGGGGGGGGGGGGAAGGTTGGGCTTTCAAATTTCTTCATGATTTGGGAATCTGACATAAGGCTCACTTTTTCTACCAATAGAGACAAGTGGAGTGAAAAAACTAAACACTGCACACTATAACCTGACATCACTCTGCACACAAGGTGTGAATCACAAAACACTATATAAACCATTTTTAATTAAAGTTCATTATTCTCCAGTCATTCTACACTGCAAGAAACTATTGCTTCTGAGCATGATTCACTCACTTTCTACGTGAAGGTAAACCAAAAATGCAAGGTTTGATAAAAAGTTTAATAATAGCAAATAAGGAGACATATTCCCCCAAGAAAAGATATTTCCTGTGAATATTCCTTTTTTGCTTTTTTCTTTTTTTTTTTCTTTTTCTGTTTTGAGGAGAAGGGTTTCTTCACAAGACTGTTCATTCACAAGCTGTGTGAGCTATATATAGCAGTATTTACTGTTGCGATGACACCTTAGCAAGCACTTTTTTCTTTGTACATCTAAGTCTGTCTGGCCCTTTTTAGACTACAAATAGCAATGCTGCAGCTGTTAAATGTGACCAGTTTGTCTCTTACACACTCTTCACTCAGAAGTGCAAACTCTTCTCTTTCTGCAGAATTTCCCTGAGACAGCAGGCATCAGTACATTTGAAATAGGGGCACCGTGTCTCAGAGAGAGATGCCACAAATAAAATAGAAAAGGGGTTATGGATATTGAACTTTGCTTCCACAAAATACTGCAAAATAATAACTCATAATAATAGCAACTCATTTATTTAATGGGAACAATGTAAATACAGGTTTATGGCTTTCAGATAAGGTCCAGAAATGCTTCAGTGTCTGTGGTTTTAGAGCAGATCTACAAAAGTCTGTTTTCAGAAATAATATATTTTAGCGTGTTTTCAGTAACAACTTTTAAGGGTCCAGTCCGGTGCAACAAAAAAACAAAAAAACAAATCTGATATGAAAGTAGTTCTTTACGTTAGAATGTTGACCCTTTTGTAAAGCAAACAAACAAAAGCCCTTCAAAAAAACAGAAGAATAATCGAAGTTTACAGGACAGGCATTTGGTTGAGTCAATTAAATTAGAAGACTATATGATTAACAGTTTTGCTTGGGATTTTTCCATTTATTCTCAATTTGTGTGAGAAAACTAAACTCTAAGACTAAGATTTAAAATTAAGTATTTTCAGATTGAAATGGAAAAATGCTTTTTAAATGATGGCTTAATGTTACTGAAAATTCATAGGCATTAAGGATGCCCTTTTCCCCTGGGAGAAGATAAACTCATGCTGAGTTCAGTCTGTTTCTAAACAGCACAAGTGCATTGGCTTTTGTTTGTTTAATCCTGATTTAGGTGGTTATATCCGAGATTATGGTCATGTCCTTAACAAATAGAACTGCAGGTAAAGCTTCACTTTGAAAGAAAACACTAACAATTCACAGCACAGATATAACAATTACAGATTCTATAGATGAGGAGTGTGTCTATGAATCTATAGATTCATCATGACAAGCCTCAATTTTTAGAGTAAAATATGCAGCGTTGCAGATATAGCATATTTATTTGCATTCCCAGGCTCTGTAAGTCAAACTACAGGAAAATCACTGCTGATTTTTTGAGGGCTTTTTGTTTTCAAGCTAGCTGCTAGCATACAAAATCAACTCTTGATTGCTTGACTTGATGTTCCATTTGTGTTTAATCTTTCAATGAACAGCAGTATACATGCAAGGTAATGTGAGGAAAGCACTTCAGTGATTTAGTCTGTGTTCTGAAATGTGAGATTAAAAAGCATTACAGAAAACATTTGCCTATTTTGTGGAATGATAGAGTGATTTTAAAATCACAAGTCCTTTGAAGAAAATAGAAGTAATGTATATGTCAGTGTTGCTTTTATTCCCAAAGAGCTAAATATAAGAACATTATTTTCACTGCAATGAATTTTAGTCTTAATATGAACTCAATTTTATAAACAGTAATATAAGTCTTTGATGAACATTCTTGATGGGTAAGATTAGCAGCACCCTGAATTTTTTTATTTTTTTTTTGGTATGATGTGTGATGAACTGATGGAATAAAACTCAGGTAGCTTCACTTTAAAATGAGAGATTCTAAATTGGCAGCTTTGTGATTTTTAGTTGCTGACTGTCTAGTGGTTTGACTGAATATCAGAGTCAGAGAATCACAGAATAGTCTGAGCAATAAGGGACCCACAAGGATCATTGTGTCCAACTTTCAGTGCATTGGTGAGGGTCTTTTGCATTTGCATACAAAACCAATAGCCCAGTTAGGATGGTAGTTTGCACATGAGATTAGAATGTTATTTTGATGGTATTTTGAACATTACACACAAAATTCCTCTATGGATTTTAAACAAATTTCATTTTAAACAAATTTCTTCCATCTCCTGAGATTTCTTTTAAAAAAAAATCTGAAGTCTTGTTTCAAAATTTAGTTACTGTTCAAGGTCTGAAAGGATGGTGTGCTAAGAAACCTTTTTATTTATCTAATTGAAAACTGTTAGGAAAGATCACGTTTCTGTAAAACAAAATAATTCTCATACAGGAACATTTTCTTTTCTTTTTTATTAATGAAATCTGAGACTCACCAGGGGATAGGAGATTAATATGAGCTGAAGATAACTAGATAGATTTTAGAAAGAACTTCAAGAGCTAGTATGAGGAGGAAGAAAATTAATAAAATAGTCTATCTTTGCAAGCAGAAGTTAAACCTGAACCAAGAATAATTTTAAAATACTCTTGTGGTGCAAATCAAATGTTTCACACAACATGTTAAACACTACAAGACAGATCATGATGAAGGTGAAAGGCTTCCTGAGACATACAGGCTCTTGTGAACAGCCTGAAGTGATGAAACAAGGCAGCAGCTGAACGTTGGTGCCGGAGCTTGTTTGTCGCTGTCCATGGTGCTGTTGGACAGCGGCTGAACATGTCAACTGGGAGAATGGTAATTGTCGCTGTGAACAACAGTCATTCTCATTTTCATTAATATATTATGAGTCTATGATCTTCAAATACATCATATATTCCCATCGCACTATGTCATTCCCTTCCTCTTAATTCTTTTTTTCTCAAATAATACTGTCAGACTCAGCATTAATTTCCATATATTCAAATTACTGATTTTTGTTAATTAAAATGTCTAGGTTTTCAATGGGAATGCTTTTAAGAGTAACTGTTGAACCTAAATTTATGACTTTATGACTATGTCTTAAGAAAACATAGGATATTCCTCCTGAACAAGAATCAGATGCCTTTGAAGGAGAAGGCAAGAAGAGGAGAAAGATGGGTGGTTAGAAGGGTGTTAAGTAAATGGAGACTTAAAAGAAGAAGATGTGCACAGAAGAAAGCATAAGGAAGAGGGTAAAAGAAAATACAAAATAAAATAGCTATGACAACAGAGTAATGAAATTTTAGTATAATAAAACAAAGAAACAAGAGAGTGCACTCCTGTGCCTAAGTATCAGATTCTGCTAGTTCTAATTTTTTTCAGTAGCACCAATTTCAATATCTCTTCACCTATATCACCTGTCAATGCTACATCTCTGTGCCATGTTTTACTTGATATTTCTGTCCCTTTTAATTTTCTTCCTAGTCCTTTCTACCAGCTATCGCCCTAAGACAGGTAGCTCTTCAACAGAAATTCTTGCCATGTGATAAATGTGGAGAAAAATACACTTATTTTTAGGTTTTTATAGTTTAGACATGTTGGTAATATACACCAGTCACCATTCTCATGGTAGTGAAATGGACGAGGGCTCATGTTCAGAGTGAAACACATTCAGACTGAAACACCCCCAGAGTGAAATGGGTATGTTGTCCAGAGAGTATGTAGTGCTCTTGGTAATTCTTTATTGCCATGCATCTGTTTTGTTTTGCCAAGATGATGGTTGCAGTAAGTTTATTTTGAATGTCTGAATTTCTTCTAACATTGTGAGAATGAGACCAAACCTTTCAGCTGAGCAACTTTCCCAAACCCAATCAGATAATGAGTCTTCAGTACAAGCTTGTGCTGATTTGTCCAGCCTACAGACAAGTTCATGACTGTTGGAGATTACTCATGTATACATTTTTCTATTTAAAATCTACCATTATTTCACTTTGAGTTCTTAAAATATATCTTACTGATTTGATTGCTGAAAACCACTTTTATGCCCTTTGTGATCCTCTCTGTCTTATATCAATGAGAACTATCAGTAATAGCTTATTTCTTTTTCCTACTAGCCTAATTTGATGGTTTATGTCTTCTGAATACAAATCTTGCTGAAATTATGTTCTTTTTTAGTTTTTTAGAAGCAAGCAATTCAGAATGTGAAACATTAGGAGGCTTTAAGGTTAGGTACATGACACATTTATAAGATCTACTTTTCCTTTGGAACAGCTCAATTTTTATTAGATTTCATGAAGCACTTGAAGCCATTTGAACCCAACATAACACAGCTGCACAGTACTATAAAATCAGAAGATAAAGGGAACTGGTTGCAAATACTGCAAATTACATTCTGATATAAAATTGATCTCTCTAAAATTGAATTATTAAAATCTTGTAACCTTTCAAATGTTTACAAGGACATATAGAACAATAGGCTGTTTGAAAATAGTACATTATTGAAAAATGTATTTCTACCATTCCTTACTTGAAACCAGAGCTAAACACTGCCCCGAATATCACACCAGTAATAAACTCAAGATTATTTTTAAATGTTTCTATATATTACTGATTTGAATATTTGTAAAATGCAAGGAAAATTATATCTTTTATACTGTGAGAGCAGAATATCTCAGAATTTGTGAATGCTTTATGCTCCATTGAACTGTATTGCATTGTACACTATGTAATTGTGACATGAATCAAGAATTAAGTGTGACATACTGTATTATCCGTTTTGTATTGCAGTGTTCAGTCTCAGAGGTTTTCATTATAGAAACCGTACAAAAGCTCTTTTTTCCCTGCTGTTAAGTTTTCTAAAGCTCTTAATTTTGAAGAAAACCTGCTAAACACAAGTGAGAGTGCTTAGACATTTTTTCTGAGGCCAGGTAGCCCAGATGGTAGCCAGTCCTGAGTTATGGCAGTTTCCTAGGTATCAAGGTCAATGCTTGAAGCACAAAAAGAAAGCTGTTAAACATTTTACATTCAAAAGACAGACACACCTGAGACATTTGACAACATCAGGGGAAGTAAGAAATGTGGTGAAAAACTGTCTGAGAAAGCAAGAGATACCATGGAGTTTACCCCATCTCTTCACAAGGAAGCATAATTTGGGAGCGTTTCATGTACTAAAAATGTCAAAGAAATCCCGAATTTTGCATTATCACTTTCTTCTCAGAACAATTACTTACCTACAAGAACACAAAGTTTGTTGAAACTCAGCAAAATGGCAATATTATTAAAGACCAAATTCTTGTACCATTTTCCTTCCTGATGTTATTTGTTGATTCAGTGAAAATATTGGGGTTTTTTTGCTATCCAGAAGACAACCCACGCAGAGGTTATCTGTCACTCATTTACCAAATTTTTCCAGAGGAGGACATAAGTGCAGTACTATTTGTCGGTTCACTCTCTGACAGTGAGAAGGATGGGTTAAGAGGTGACAAGCAAAACTCTGTAGAACATCAGAAATGGTAAAAGAATAAATATAAATGGTATTTGAATCCAGACAAAGTAGCCTGCAATGAGGCTGAAATCATCAGTCTCCTGGTTGTCTTGCCTGATGAAGTTGTCCTTGCCAACATGCATAAAGTTGCTTGCAGACTAAGCTTTCAGACTAGACTGGCATTTCAGTGTAGAGAGGAATATCACAGGAAAAGTGAATTTTTCCAGTCCAGATAAGACTGGGTATGATCAGATAAGAGGGGAAAAATGTGGAAATAAAAGGGAGAGGGGAAGTTGTTGAAACAAAAAAAAACCCAACCAAACAAAAACCATCACCATGAACAACAAAAAGTGGAGACTAGAAATGTGACTGGGTTGTAATTGATGGCTATTCTAAGAGAATATTAATTTTAATAATAACTGTCAGAAACCTTTAGTGTACCTTATGTAACTCAAATCTGAAATTACAACTGAAGCTGATGAAAAACTGAATGTGGCTTGAGTACCTATTTCAAGAGGACTGTTTCCTCCTGTTAAGGTGCTACCTGATCTGCCCCACATTAGCTTCATATGCCCACATTTCCTTCATATGAAATACCTGAATTATTTTTATTCTCAGCCGCTTGACAGCACTTCTGTGAGGCAGGAAAAAAAAAAAAAAGAAAATACATTTTCAGGTAAAACTCTTCACACTGAAGGCAGCAGTAGTTTTGCATTCAATTCACTGGAGCCAGCTGTGAATCGATCTTTTTTCTTAGTTTGTGCAGAGAAGAACAACTAGGGTTTTGAGCATTGAAAGAAAAAAGCACTGGTACATGTAACTAGCACGAAGAATTCCATCTGTTTTTGTGGTGACTAGGGGAATGAACACAACAGGTCTTTAACGTACAGATAGACAGGGTCATTATCCTATTCCCATATTCCCTTGCATGGGAAATGGTGGTTGCTAACCGTCAAAAACTGTTATGACTTTATAAGAGCTGATCTTCTAACTGAAGAGTTTTTTCTTTCCAGTGTGTTATCCTGTTTTATCCAGAGTGAAGCTGTGCTCTGCAGTGATTTAATGTTGCCTCCAATAACAGCATATGGACAGATACATAATATTTGTCAGTCCTTCATTTCAATCATAATTTAACATAATTAAGAAAGTTCTGCCTTTAATGTGAATTGCTGCATGTTCAAAATTGAAGAATCAGTAAATTTTATCATTCCTTAAATATCAAGTCTTAGAAAAGGATTACAAGGATGCTTAATGCAGAACGACTCTTCCATTGAATGATCAATGTCCTTTATGATTTACTGATTTTTTTTTTTTTTGAGTGTGTTTGTGTTGGTTTGAGCATTTCTGGGTAGCAATGCCTTTTAAGGTAAAAGAGACATTGCAATATCTCATCTGAATTCTAGAGAGAATGCATGAGTAACCATTTATTTTATTCACCATATTCACACTACAGGCCCGTATATCTGTGTTTGAAAACAAAAATATATTCCTGTAAAACAGAATATATTAATTTGCATACTTTATGGCATTTTTTTAAACTTAAAATAACATTCAGTCTGTTTTATAGCTCAGCAGATGTCCCGTGTATGTAGTATAAACAAGGAAGAAAATGTATTTTGTCTAGTTTAATTAAATCATTGTTTCTTCTACAGGGATTAACTTTGATTCGTTGTCAAAACCAAAGGTGACATAACCATCCTTCATGTATTTTCTTCAATACACAACAAAAGTGTTAAATCTTCAGTTTCTAGTAAAGAAAATTTTTGCAAATATAACCAGATACAAGTGAACATCTAAAGACCTGTAAAAGTATTTCAGTCAGGAGCTGATTTCAGCCTTCTTTTAACACTGTAACAATGTGTGGAGGAGAAAATTACTTATGAAATAATAATATATTTATATGTAAATAATATGCTTTTATTATCTCTTTTTTTTCCTTGTTAGGAAGTACAGTCATCAGAATGTTATCAAACTGATGATGCCTCATTAGCAAAACAGGATTGTAGCAAACACTATCTCTACCTTATCTTCCCACTGTGAAAGGGCTCAGAAACTGGCTGATTTTCAAGAGACACTTAAGCAAAATACAGATGAGTAAGCAATTACTGAGCAAGTAACTTCTCCTGAACTATGCCACTTTGAGTGGTAGAAGTGCCCTTATTACAACAGGAGACAGAAAAGGTCTGTAATGCAGAAAGTCTCTAAAATCTGTCTGTAGTGCAGTACTCATAGCAAACTTTACAATGCATGGGTAAATGATTAACCTAATTACATTTCTTATATCCATCCTAGAAGCCTCATTATTTCCTCTCAATTTTTCCTTCTGTTTCCCCATCTGTCTCTGCCCATCTGTTTTCTCTTATGATTGGCCTGTGAGGTCTTTCGTGCAGGGGTTGTTTTTTATGTACAATATCTAAGGGGATCCTGCTTTATAACTAGGAATGTTAAGCAAAGCAGTAAAATAAACATTTCATAACTGAACTTGCATATGTAAGAAATGGAAGTATCTGTAAGTTAGAAACACTTGGAAACCTGAAAACTTCAGATTTCAAGTTAATTAAGGGATCCTCTTTAGCATACAGATAAATTCTGATACCTGTTTAACCTGGATGTTAATAATCCATGTATTTTTTCTTATGTCAGAAGTGCACAATTCCTAATTTCAGGATTTGCATCTTCTGTGCCACCTGCCTCTTTGTATGTATGCTAATTTGTAGGTTCTATAACAATACTCCTAAATTGTCTAGTTAGAAACTTACATTTCCCTGAGCATGAGTGTCACACATAATTTCTTTAAAATTTCAGTAATATAAAAGATGACAGAGGAAAGTTTAAGGGTTCATAATGGAAGCAAGAATAGTTGGAGTTTTGAGCTTATGACAGAGGCTAATTTGTAGATATCTTCAAAGCCTGACTAATAGAAAACCAGCTTGTGGAACAGTAATCAAGAAAGCTTAGTCCACAGCAAAGTAATTTTGCTTTAGTGCAATTTGTAACGAGCCAAATTACCTCACTTTTGGTTTAGGTTGGGCACCTCTATAGGAACAATTTCCATGCCTGCTTCAATAATCAAAATATATTGCTTGCCCAAGCCCCTGTTATCTACCGCTATTGACATTTAGTGACTACTAATGGTAATCCTCTGGTTGTAGCAATTGCATGCATTTGACTTTGTCTCTTATCTAAGAACGACAGCTATCATTTCTTTATTGCATAGCAATTTTTACATAGGAATTTTCTTTCAGTTTTGTGAACCTCCATGTCAAAATGTGCTTTGTCAAATCTCTGGAAGGATATAATATATATTTCTAATCTTATGTAAGAGTTGTTTCTCTAAGAAGAACAGGAGAGGCTTGTCTCAACAGTGAAGTGATGCTTTCCATGATTTACATTAGAGTCCTAATCCCCTGGTATTGCAATTTATGGGACATGCCCTCTTGAATTTTCCTTTGCATTCTGGCATTCCTTCTGATTGAAAGCAGCAATGCACCCAGCAGTGGTTCACACCCAGCTTTGCTTTAACAACCAGGCAAGGCAAGGCAACAATTCAGACAGCAGGGTTTCAATTCACATGGATTCCTTGACACTTGGTACATAGTGAGATGGTCTGCCTTTCCCACTTCTGCCTTGGAAGCAAAATTTTTAGCACTTTAATTTATACAACACTATATAACTTTTATAATGAAGAAAGGATGGTAGCCGGACATTGCTTTAAGCATGGAACATAAAATACTTCCAAGCAGTAGCCAGAAAAGTGGTAGCTCCTGAAGGAGACAGGAAAATATTTTGCTATTGTCCTGTAAGTTCACAAGGAGCAATCACATGGTATAGTCAGAAAAAAAAGAATAAAAAATTGAAATGACACTTTGGCCAATAAATAACTTCTAAAAAGTTTTAATCCAAAATATTTAGGGTCAGAGAAGAGGATTTTAGTCATTCGCAGTTCAGTATGCATGAATAGGATAAATAAGTGAAAATAAAGTTACAACAAAAGGCCACTTTTGCTGTATGTGTGGAAGTGACAGATCATTGTGTTGAAGAGAATGTTGTTAGTAACAGAAAACAGGTGAAATAGATTCACAATTTATTATATAAATATATTTCACCACTGTTCCAAAAGTTGTATCAGAAAATATATTTGTTTTATATTTAAACCAGAAGAAAGTGACCTAATAACCTGAGGCTTCTTTTTTTTTTTTTTTTTTTTTTTTTTTTTTTGACTCTGGTCACACTGTTTCATGTGTGTCTTTATAGTGCATATGGGATTCTACTTTCTTTTTTAATCCACCTGCTTTTCCATAAGTATGTATGAAGTTAATTATAACTGACAGATTTTATGGGGGGAAAAAAAGGACAAAAAAATGAACAAAACAAACAAACAAACCAAAAAACCCCAACAAAAACACCCAAACTATAAAACACCAACCCAAATAGTAAAATAGCTGAGTTTTAATGTAATTAGAAAAAAACCCATTACATTCCATATAAACACAAGACATTCACTGATGAGCTATACTTTCCAGAAAGAAATAAACAACTATATTTAGGCATCTGTATTTTTTACTTAGAAGCTTGTAAAGAAACCCCCAAATATCATTTTAATCCTACTTTAAGAAAGAGGGGTAGAAATAACAACTAGCTTATAATGAATGATAGGTAAGTGATTAGAAATAAAATAAACACCTGACAATTATTCTTCCTCTTCTCACTCTCTGGAACTCTGTGATTCTAGCCATGTTAATCATGACAGATGCTATCCACAGCGACTCAAAAATAATCCAACCTGTAATAATTAATTCAAGGTGCTGAAGACATAAACTATTTGTGAAGAATTCACTTCAGTTTACAATTTGTTGATGAATAATCATGAACTATCAGGAATTAATTAGCTTATAAATGTTTATTAACAACTATTGTCTTTGTATGTTTCATGATTTCATGTCTGTTTAGACTCCTTCAGAGGAAGAAAAAAGACATGAAAATGTAAAGAGGAAAGCTGAAGAAAGGTGGAAAAAAAATACTTCTGATTACTTCCAGAATGTTACTTTGGAATTGACAAGAGGTTAGCAGTGTGTGAGTTCATTTCTCTGAAGCGATTATGTGAAAAGAAATATAAATAGTAAAGCTATAGTAAAGCAACTTACAGAAGAACCTATCTTAATGATCTGATTGTTAATGTGTTTGTGCCCTACAAATTTTAATGCCATAATCTGTCATCAAAACTTTATGTCAGCAATCTGCATACTGAGAGTGAATGTTTCAAGGATGTGAATTTCTAGAAGCCAAACTCCTTTTGATGTAAGATATGTCTACATGTCATTTCATTGCTTTGTGCATTGTCATTCAAAATCAGAGCTATATTGTTATCTGTTTGAAGCTGTACTACACAACTCACTTTTTTTCATGTCATATATTGCAAAGAATTTTAAATGTGTCTTTAAAAAATATTCAATTTTTTTCCATCAGATAAATATTTTCTTTAACTACATAGAAGTATGTAAATTCCTTTAGAAGCAGTTAAGGGCATAAAATCTGTTTACATTTCATAGGTTATCTGGCTGCACCTCCTCTAACAAAATGGAAACAAAGTTTAATCATGCAACAACTGCAAGAATTATTTTGACGTCTCACAAACTGTTTACCCAGGAGATGAAACATTACATCACTGTGATGAAATCTTAAATTAACTTAAAAAAATTTCTCAGTAGCACACGTGAAAACATGACAAGTAAATTTGATACCTAAAGATTTGCAAAAAAGTTGTATATTGTATTCCTAAGCCATTGGACTGTTTCTTTAAGGAGGATGGGATAGCACGAGCCTGGCTGGGGTTAATGAAGAGCTTAATGATCTCCTGCTCTGATGAAGAGTCCAGGAAGCAGCTGCTGTAAAAGGAGATGTTCTGGTATGAGGTGAGGAGTGGTTGTGGAGCAGTCATGAAAAGGGGATTTTTGTGGGGAGCATACTTGACTTAGGAAGGTCATAGGGAAGAGAAAAGAATGGTTGCCAGATGTCCAATTCAGATTTTCATCAGAGAGGAGGTGTCTAGACTGATTCTCTTTATGTTTGAAGGGCAAGAAGTGGCAAAGGTGCTGGGAGTTAAGGCATCCTAGAGTACTGCCTAACCTAAAGAGGATGTTATCTGTAATTTCCTGCCTCTCTGGGAGAGAAGAGGTATGACACGCATTATGCCAGCTGTGGCCTAGGGCTCTCTGTGGCTACTTTAGATACTGGTATTCCCAGATGTTCCTCAAACGAGGGTACAGTGTCTCCTGTTGATGGAATTATGGATTTATACCTGTGACTTATGCACATCTGATCCTTCTGGATGTGACCATCAGCTGCAGATGTGAAGAAGATATATGGTCCATTTTTTGCAAAGATCAGGTTCTACTGCTATCATTTAGCCATGATAAATAAAAAGATGCACCAACACAAACTGAGCAGTGAAGAAGTGCTGGGGGTATTGACTGTCCTTTTCTGACAGCATACCTGAGCTGGAAGAGCTCTGAGGGTAGGGAGAAAGGAGAAGCCTGTAATGACTAAGAGGTTATGATATTAAAAGTAACTAGAGGGGCCAGGTTGTTATTTGGTCAGGTTGTTATTTAGCCCTGTTTTAACTGTTGAAGCTGCTTTTCAAATCTTCAGAGACATACAAGTCAAATTAAATAGTAACTCAAATTTAAAAAATACATATTTTTATCTCAATTTATAATCCTGTAGATGCCTTCTCCCTCATCTCTCATGTTCCTTTTCCACTGAGTTAGTGAAGTTAGCAATGTCTGTTCAGGAGGGCTCTTAGCAAGGTTTTTCCTACCGTTTTGAGTTAACAGTACTTTTTTCTGCATTTTTCAGAGGTCCTTTCATCAGTCCTCTCTTGTCCCACATAGCTATGCGCAAAAGCTGATGCTGGGCTTTTTAATGCTTCATCTTCAGCACTTTTCCTTTCTTAGGAGCAGGCTGTCTCCTATGCTCTAGTATCTGATCTCTCTTCCAGGTGCCTTCAATACTTAATGCAGTAAACTCTGAAAAGCCAGATTTCTTTTTTCTCCTCTCCCTAATATTAATTTTTCTGTTTGGTGTTAGCTGCACTTTGTTCGAGGAGTGGAAATAGAACTTCAGTGATCTATTTAGAATGTTTAAAATGAATAAAATTGATTCCCTTTAAGCTTTTCCACATGAACTTTTATTTTTTTCCTGAAGAAAGACAATGTGATTATTTCTAGTTAAACATCCTGAATGTTTATAACAATCTTATTAAGACCTGTGTTTATGCCAAAAAATGTCACTGTCAAACTTATGATTAAAATTTTATGTACTGCTAAATGACTTTTCACAGATGGATAGTTAATGAAGTTCATGAGAAGTACCTTGAAACATAAATGATAACATTTGTTTAGGTTAACAAATTTTTATGGATTTCAAAAATACTTCTTAAATACCATGATTTATGGGCACGTAGTTTCCTGAGTGAGGAAACCACTGTGCTTGTATGTTAAGATGGTTTAAGCCACATATACTTCTCCTGCAGCTTTTGCCTGCTAGGCCATTCAGGGATACCTACAAAGTTAGTGTGCAACAATAGATGTACCCTATTACTAAGGATTTCCATAAATGGATTATGAAAATAGCTGGAGTCTAGCTGTCCTCTACTTCCTTACTACTTTTAGAGAGGCAAAACAAAAAGAACTAAGTTTAGGAAGCAAGGAGGGTGTAAAGAGTGTTATGAGGACATTTCTATATCACAGAATGGTTAAAGTTGAAAGGGATTATTTAGCTCCAACCCCCCTGCCATGTGCAGGAACATCTTCCACTAGACTAGTTTACCCAAAGCCCCATCCAACCTGGTCTTGAACACCTTCAGGGTTGGGGAGTCCCCAGCATCTCTGTGGAAACTGTCCCAGTGCCTCACCATCCTCTCAATAAAGAATTTCTTCCTAATATCTACTCTCCTTCAGATTTAATGGTCTTAAGGCCATTACCCTTTGTCCTGTCTACACGTCTTCTTGTAAGCTTTTTTATGTAATGGAAGGCTGCTGTAAGGTTTTCCTGGAACCCTCTCTTCTCCAGGCTGACAAACCCCAGCATTCTCAGCCTTCATAGGAAAGCTTGTCCAGCCCTAAGTGATCAACTTGGTGGCCTTCCTCTGGACTCACTCCATTAGGTCCACATTCTTCTTATGTTGGGAGCCCCAGACCTGGATGCAGTACTCCAGGTGGAGTCTCACCAGAGTGGAGGAGGAGAATCACCTCCCTCACCATGCTGGTCAGCCTTCTTTTGATGCAGCCCAGCATGCTGGTGGCCTAGATGCAGATAATATTTCTAGTCGATAGCAAGAGACCTACAAAATGACTAAAATTTTTTTTCTCATTTTATTGTAAACTCTTCAGTGTTTTTGCTGTGTATATATAATGCACATATCTTTATGCAATTCTTTATTGAGGAGAACAAAAAATCTACAAAAAAAATCTACAAGACTTGGGATGGAAGAGGAAAGAAAAGGAAAGAAAAAGCAGTATTGAACCTAAAATTTATCTGCTGGTTTTGTCTGGGCGAGAGTTAATTTTCTTCACAGTAGCTTGTATGGGGCTGTGTTTTGATTTTGTGCTCAAATCAGTGTTGATAACACAGGGATATTTTAGCTGTTGCTGAACAGTGTTCACACAAAGTCAAGGCCTTTTCTGTTTGTCATGTTGCCCTTCCAATGATTAAGCTCGGGGTGCACAAGAAGTTGGGAGGATACACAGCTGGGACAGCTGACCCCAACTGACCAAACGGATATTCTATGCCATATTGTGCTCAACAGTAAAAACTGGGGAAAGGGGAAACAGTCAGAGTGATGATGTTTGTCTTTCCAAATAACCATTACATGTGATGGAGCCCTGCTTTCCTGGCAATGGCTGAACACCAGCCTGCCCATGGGAAATGGTGAATGAATTCCTTGTTTTCTTTTGCTTGTGTGCACAGCTTTTGCTTTATCTATTAAACTGTCTATCTCCACCCTTGAGTATTCTCAGTACCCTTTCAGTTCTCTCCTCCATCCCACTGGGGCAGAAACAATGAGTGGCTGCATTGGGCTTGCTTGTCAGCTGGCGTTAAATCATGATACTTCCTGTGTCAGGGTCCTTGCCCATTATTATTCTTCTTTCTAAATTGGCAGATTTCGATTTATTTTTTTCCTTTGTTCTAGGGATGGTGACTTCTCATTTTAAAATATGTCTACAAAAGAAAAAAATTAGCTATAACCAATTTAACTGAAACTTTACTCACCAATCTATAATGTTGGACTAAAAATAATTGAAATTTGTATTCCTTTAATAAATACTTCAGTAGTATATCTTATTAACTTATCTTTTGCTGATATCTTAAGTTAGTTTCAAAGCTGTCTTGAAGACAGTTGAAGTTTAACAATGTTGTCTTGTATGGCCCATAGTAAAATGCTTTAGGGTTAGGGGTTTTTTACAGATAAAAATAATTCTCATTTCATAGATAAAATTCATAGAGAAAAAGAAAAATTGCGACAAATTTTGAGCTAGGAAAATGAGGAGAATAGAATCTGTGGGTGACTATTTTTGTAGAAGGGCCATCCATTCATCTGACATGCTAAAATATCACTTCAGGTAATTTAGTCCAGCTCATATTTAAGAGCCTCTGATCCTGAGCCAGACTTTAAAGAACTTGAACACTTGAGGTTGCAGTTAGACACTTAGCAGTGCTTCAGTATCCTACTAGGCTCTTATTTGCAGTTACCTGTATTCTGTAAAAACTCCAGCAGCCAGAGTAAACCGCATCAAAGTGTTTTCATTGTTAAGCCAAACCACTGAGCAAAACATCTTTGAAGAGAGAGGAGGACTACAGGAGGACTACAGCTAAAATAAAGTTTAGGAGGAGAGCTTCAAATGGGGCTTTCTTTTCTTTCTCACTTTAAAAGTACTTTCAAGTAATTATGTTATGTACCAGCAAAAAAGCAGGCATATGCTGTGAAAATTGCTTATTGCCCTGTTTGTACCTGCCTTTGCTCTATCCTTAACACCTTTCTTATACCTTAGCTTTGCTGAATATGTTCATTTTTGTTATCCTGAGGTTCCAAACTCTGTGTCACATAATGGTCTCTTTATAGTTGTATGCTTCAAATTTAATGTGATTTGAGTCATACTGTAGAGGTCAATTCAAAGACATTTTAAAGAAAAGCTGTCAGTTTGAGACAGAGAGTTGTTTTGTTCTCTTCCTAAAACTGAACTTTCTGGAAGATTAATTTCAATGTGGTTGCTCTTGAGTACAATTTGTGGCAGAAAAACTTGCTTATTTGCTTTTTTTCTTGATTGATACCTCCTGGGAAATGGGGCATGTATAACTGATCAGTCATCCATCATGACTTTCCACTGCGGCTTTGGGGTTTTTTTATTGGTTTGGGGTGGGTTTTTTTTTGTGTTGGTTTTTTTTTTTTTATTTTTTGGTGCAGGGGAGTTTGGTTGGTTGGTGTTTTTAGGTTTGTTTTGTTTGGGTTTTCTTTTAATCTGGTAAGAACTGTGAGCTGAGACCCAGTCAGTGGAGGTCCCAGGTGAGATGGGTACAGCTGAAGCCCTGTTGGTGCACTCAGGGCCTTGGCACCAGGTTTAAATAAATATTCATAACAATTGCAGTAACACTGAGGTGCTGACTTCGTGGTCCTTGTCCTTGCCCTCTGGTTGACAGGGAAGTTTCCACAGCTTTACTGGTTAAGGTTTCCATGCGCTGTAGGCCATAGCTCATCCACTGGTGAGAGGCTACAGGCCCCGTCATAGAGGGGAAACGTACTGTCATGTGCTAAGCAATGTCTTTATGGAGATAGTGCCAACAGCATGTTGAGGACACAAGTGCTGTACATTTGGTTCAATAAATACTTCAACCCAGGAGTCTGGGATCTCCAGATGGCACACAGGGAAAACAAAACAACCAATCAGTCAAACAAAAGACAAGGAGGAAAAATATTACGTAGCTTTGAATTGTAGAAACTTCCAGGTAGGACTTCAAAAGAATTTTTTTTAATGAGATAAGCATGAAAAATGAAGGAAGATACATACAAGATACATACAAGGAGTATATGTGAGGAGTATAGCAGAAAACTTCTCTTGTATGCCATGAATATAGTACTCACAAACATATATCACAAAATTCTGTCTGGGTATTTTGCCTATTTAAACTGTTTAGAGTTGTCAAAAGGCACAAGTGTGTGTCCTTAGTGCAAAAATAGTATGCTATTAATTTCCTCCTGACTTGACACCACCACTCTCATGCCCCCAGAAATCAATAACACCGTGTCCAGCAGAAAGGCAATATTACCTAATATTAGCTGGCTGGGGCTCAGACTTGTCTTTATCTCCTTTAGATAAATTAATAGCATGTCTTATATTTCTTTCTGTAACTGCAGAATGCAATTGCAACTTAATACAAACTTGCTGCTTGGTTGCTACAGGTTACTCATATTTCTAGCCTGAGATGAAGGATGTGGGAAAGACACCACCTTACTCAAATTAAGACCTTATCTATGTCACCTTGTCTGTCAGCAGCTGAACTTTCTTGTGAAATGGGGAAGTGTATCCTTCTGTTGGTTTAAACTGGTACATACGTCTGCCTGTTTGATAAAAGTAATTTCATGCTGAGAATACATGCTGAAAGTGCTCATAAAATTCATTGTCTTACTGGGTGGGGTGAAGATGTTAAATCTGACTTACCTGAAATCTTCAGTATTTTGGCACTCTAAAATATTAGACAGGAGAGATAATGTAAGCTTGAAAACTGTTAGGACAACTAATGTTTGGGGTTGTCTAGCTTCTTTATAGCTCTGTATAACTATAACTTCAGCTTAGCAATACTTCCCATGAAAATTATGGATAATTCCTCAGGATGAGACCTACAGAATGTTTTGAAGCTACCAGCGATCTTCAACATTGTGCACATAAGTGGGTGGAAAGATACAATGTTGATTGGAAAAACCTGTTTACTTTTTCTTCAATGTCTCTTCCTCTGAGGAAGTGTCTTGCATGGTGCTTAGCAGCCTGACTCGTGACTATCAGGGTAGAAGGTAGACTTTGATGCAAGAATAATGAAATCAAATTTATCCTATTGAAACATACTAGTAGTTGGTAAACTGATAATCTAACAATATGAGACTCTATTAAAAGTTCAACAAGATTTTCAACAATCCTCTAGAATTCTGTGTGGGTGAATATCTATTAAAATTCTATACCATGTTTTAAAAGTAAAGTCTCAAACATAGGGGTCACTATTTCCTGCAGGGATTTCTCAAAGGAAACAAGAAAACAAACAAGAACCGATTAAGAATTTATTTGCAATCTTTTGTCTGTGAAACTGCTATAGACATAAATTCATAAAATGCAACCCTCTGTTATCACGCCGGTAAAGCAAAATACCTGAAGCAGAAGTTATAACAATTTCTGCGCCCTTTCCCACTCCTTACTAGGATGTGCTTATTCTTAACAGGAGTAAGTATGCAAGATTTTTGATGTTGTTGCTGGGTTTTGCTATGAAAAAGTAATGATTGTTGAGTTTTTTTTACCCCAAGACTATATTTTGAGGTTATCATTAAGTCATATTTGAGTTAGAAAATGGGGTCAACTTGTCATAAGCAAATCTGGTTTCTTAATCCTTGCTGCCAAAATCTTTCACTAGAAAAGTTTCAGTGTGTTTTCTAAAATTGTATTTATTCCACCTCCTCAAACTCCTACTCCCTAACCCTTACTCCTGGGGTGTAATGAAATTAATCACTGTTAGAAAGGAAAATAGTGGGAAGCACAGCAAAATGACGCCAACCTTGATGAAGAAAAATCATATGGTGTGCACAGATAGTGTTTAGCTTGATGGAAGATTACACAATTAACCATTTTCCCTCTAGTTTTAAAGTTGCTGTTTAGATGTCAGTGTAGTGTCTGCTTTCTGGAAAGCATAAAGCAGAGGTTTTTTATTAGTTTGGCTTTACTGGGATTGCTATTGGGGCCTATCATTCTGCAGAACGTAAATTGCATGTTTGGCTGCAGAATAATAAAATTTCTTTCATCATTAGGTTACAAATCTCTCAGAAGAAATAGCACTGATATTTTCCAGCAACTGCAATTCAAATAATGCTTACTTCTTACTGGTCCAACAGTACAACTTTAGCTTGAGGCTTAATTTCTTCTATGAGTGGTGCTCTTGTGTGATTGAACAAATTAGGAAAAGAATTTGTTACCCTTCAATATGCACGACCAATAACTCTCCTGAGAGGACGCATAGTGGGGAGGGAGAGAAGTATGAAAAATAAATACCACTTAAATTTGATTTACTGAGGTACTTAGCGTACAAAACTGTGTGCAACAGTCAAAGCACTTTGGGCATCAGGAAGTCCATGAAGATGAACCTTAAAATTCAAAGTGGCAAGCAGGGTATCTACTTTATCAGTTAAAAGTGGAAATGTTTATATAATCTTAAGCAGGTCATAATCATGGTTAATAAGAATTGAAGCAGACTTTTTTTATATTCCGAAGATTTTAAAGTGACTCTGTGTGTCTAAATATGCGCTAAATTACTTAAAAAGAGGAGCCTATGTAGTCATCCAACTGTGCTTTATTTTTCTTCTTCCCCCTGGCCCCAAGTACCAGCAGCACTTATACCTGTGTTTCAATTAATGCCTTGACCTATGGATTGCATGATACATCTTGTCTCTTGACTAGTATAGATGCTGAAAATTCCATTACTTTAGAAAGCAACTAAACAAAGTCATAAAAGAGGAGTTTTGTAATAGTTGTTTTAATAAGAGCTGATAACACAAACATATTTTCCTCAAGCTGTTCAAATAACTGCACACTGGAAGAGTTATTTAGAAATTTTTGCCATGTAACCAGTATGCCCATAAAAGCTGTTGTAATACACGGCAAATATCTTACTGTGCTGAAGCAGAATGTTGAAATAACTAATGCTGAAAACAGTCTACTTCATCCTAGAAAGAAGGGAAGACATGAAGGAAGTGACACGAAGTGACAACACTCTATTCTTCTTTATGAATGCAATAGCTCATAGGTTCCAAGTAATTCAGTGTGCAGTCATTGCAGAGTTCAAATCAATCAGATAAACTGTAACTGGGTTAAATTCAAGAACAGTATACAAAATTTTCCATCACTGTAAAACTTTGTGACATCAGATGAAGATAAATAATTAACTTTTATCTCATTACTTCCTTGATTATTTTCACAAATTATTTCCATTAGGCTCACTAGAAAATTGGCCCATTCCTTGATGGCGGGCCTGGAGAATTTATTGGAAGTACCTTGTTACAGACAGGTTAATGTGTTATCTTTAATGTTATTTTGAAAACTCAATGGGATGATAGAAAACTGGAATAAAACTCTGGTGTGATGAGGGAAATTAGCATTTTTATGTCTTCTTATAATAGATAAAAAAGGCATGTGGAATTCTGGATTGCAGCATGCAACAATAGCTACCTTGGCCTTTGCTCAAACCAAAAGAAATTACTTTAACCATGGTTCGTGCACATATGGGAATGACATCTGCTTTTTATGGTCAAAATATGGGGATAAGCCTTTATGAAAAATCTCCTCTCTTTAGGGAAAATATGCATGGCACAATCTAATGAGGAGGAAAAAAACAACCAAAAAACCCAACAAAACACAACAATGGAATTGGCATGAAAAAGCTATACCGGTTCTCTTCCTTGGATAGTAGTTTATCTGAGGTTTGCTGATACTGCTTGACCAGGATATGAAGGAACTATCCAAAGCAAACACGGTGGAATTTCAGGTGTGTCTGACATTTGAGATGCTTTCCCAGGACTGACAACATGACCATTTGTCATGTTGAATTGCTGCTGGTGCTAAAATTTGGGGTTTTGATGCAGAAATATGCAACTTTAAAATTCACAGTAATTTGTTGTATAAGCTAACTGTAGTTGCTATGGAATCCCAATGAAGAGAAACATTGCTGACATTTCTTGCCCCCATCAACTGCCTGCTCCTTTGTTTAATGTATGTTTGAATCTTTCGATATCCTTTGATGGAGGAGAACAACCATTAAAAAATAATTCCCCTTATGGTGTTATCCAGCTTATTATACAGCATGATTAGAGAAAGTTCTGACCTGAAATAGGAAAAAGAACATATAAAAGAAGTCAAATAAGTTTGGTTTTTTTTTTTTTTAAATGCTAACATAGGCTAAATATACACTTTCACCAATGATGTAATTATGGTTAAAAAAAAATGAAAGCAACTTGCATGCTTTTTATTTTATTTTTTCAAGAAAAAATAGTATTTACTGGGGAAAAAATTGTAGTAATTTATTGCGTCATCTTTGGATTTATGAACACTTCCACTTATATAGTGTGAAGAATCCTATTATTTGGGCCATCTGGGATACATAATTTGATAAGCAGTTTTCATTGACTGTTGTGGGAACTCTTTTACTACTTGGTAATATTTGGCTTAACCAACAATGATGGGCATTATTACATATTTTAAAAGCTATATTAGGCCACAAGTTCTTGTGAAGCATAATCTTCAAAGTAATCATTCATTTATATGTGCACATCTATTGTTTAAAATTCCTTATAATTTAAAAATAATGGTGGCTCATACACTACAGCAATAAAGAATAAAATGGCAAGGATGTTTTCTATATTTGTAAGGAAGTCTTTGCTCGCATAACAATGAAAGCAAACTAAGGTGTTTTGTGGTTTTGTTTTTTTCTTTCTACTATTTCTTGGTCTGCCAAAGACTTGGGGCAACTCTTTACTAAAAAATCTCCATCATAAAAATTAGGGGTTTTTCACTTGACTGGATATCAATATGTCAAGCCCAAACCAAAGTGCAGTCAGACAAATACCTTCACTTCTTTGGTCGTTGATACCTTTTAAGTTCAATTTACTATCTTGCTTCTGATGAAACAAAATAGAACACTTTTAACATATTAAAGTTGCTAAAACAACTGATAAATGTCTTTTACTCACTGAAAAGGAGTCAAGGGTTATATTTTTAGTCTTTAGTCATGGAAGAATGGAATTGTGGGTTGTTTTTTTTAAAATTTAAACTGACTTTCTTTACTGAAAATAAAACTCATTTTTCTTTTAAAGTGGCTACAAAATTCCTCTTCCAAAGACTTTCATCTCTTTATTCAGTTTAGGATTTTTTTCAATAAGCTCTAAGCCACCAACCAAAACAAATTGTTGCTCCTGCTGCAGTCAGTCCACCTTCACTGTCATTTGATTATAAATTTTTCAGTAGTACTGTCTAAATATTTCTCTAATTCTGTTCCCTCAAGGGGAGACTCACTCTAATGACTTTATGCTGCAGGGAATTTACTCCCATGCACTTACTGTTCATTGCTTTTGTTAGTATACAGGTAATGTTCTTTTCAGAGACAAGAGAACTTTCTCTGTCATTAAAACTTGAATCAAATTCAAGTTACTCAGTATTTGTTTTTTAGAAGTGACTAGTATGAGTCCATGTATTAAAAAACATACATTTTGATTTATTCCTCCAGTTTATCATCAGTTAGGCTTATCCAATGTTGATTGGTTAATGATCCCTAATGTTAATTGGTTAATGCATTAACAAGTAATTAACTGCTTGCTGAAATATTTGTAGTCGTTTCTGGCTGTATATTTTGTTCTTCAGTGGAACTGCCTACTAATTTCAGGATCTACCTACCTATTTATCAACATGGACACATCTCCTGACTTAATCTTTTCTTCCCTGTTCCCAGATTTAAGGGTCCGTTTTCCTCTGGTTTCTTCATCTATGTTATTCGTGAAAGACAAGAATATTTCTTGGCAGTTAAATAGAGCATATATGATCCAAAGAAGATGTAGGGTTTTGTGTGCAATTTTTTGTTGTTGGTGGTGTTGGTGTTGGTTTTTTTTGTTTTTGTTTTTGTTTTGTTTGTTTGTTTGTTTTTGTTATTTCTTACTGTCTATCTTTAAATCCCACTTGGAAATCACTTATTCCCAGGTGTGGTGCCCAAGATGAAAGTTTATGGTTCCAGTTTAGCAACTAGTGTACTAAAAATATAAGCTCTTATGTGCTGAAGTGCTGTAATAACATGTTTTTAATACATTTATTGCTTCCCACCTCCATTCACATAAAAAGCCTTTTCCCTTCATGCCTTTTTGTTTTAATTCACTCATAGCTCAGTCATGAGTAACATTTAGACCCTACTGTTTAATACAGACTGCCCTATCCACTTAAACATTAATATTGGCAAAAGTACCACCAGAAAGGGTGTGTGGCAGGCCTTTATCTATCTAGAGTTTAGGAAGGTAGTAAGGTAAGAAAGTGAGAGTTTATATCAGGAATAAAAGTCTGTACATTTACCAAATTTAATTGTAATCTTAACCGATCTCTCAAGTTGCCTGTGTGATTTTCTGCAACTCTAGTTTCCTTCAGCTACTGGGACACCTATGCACTGTAATACTAGTTGGTTCTGGAGAATTCAGCAGAGAGAAAGAAGGTAGTCAAGCAGGCCAGCAGGTTCTCAGTGTTCCAAAACTTATTAGATGGTTGAGAAAAGGTGTGCAGAATTTCCTCTGCAAATACTGAATATTAAGAATATGGCTTTTTATAATACAGATATAAATAATATCTCATTCAAGATGATATACACTATGTCCTTTCTCACTGAATCTTTTTGTATTGTTGCTTTAGGAATTATTCTTTTCATTCATAGGCAGCTAATTGTATTATTGTTCCACTTGGGGCTGTTTTCAGGGCACTATCAAAATGTAAATACTGACAGTTTGGATCTTTAAGTCTGCCCTCTGTGTTGAAGTGTTATGGTTTTCTGATTTGGGACTAAGCCTATATCAAAAAATATCTGATCCAGCTAAGGCTGTTTCACTGTTTAAAAGAAACTTATGCAGGATTTATTCCATAAAGTCCATAGAAATTTCATTTTTAAAAGCAAAAAAATATTTTTATCGGGTAGAAATATAGTCTTCAAGATTAATTTTTGATTTAATATTAAATTTACAGGCCAGAAGACCACATTCTGAGAAGTGATAGATACCCTGTTTTCATTTGTTTCAGAGAGAGATCAATGATGCAAGATGACATGGTGTGGAATAATCTGTCTGTTGAGAACTATGAATATTCAGAGTAAGCCTGATGATAAGGAGAAAATAAAGCATGTGGCTCAGTGCCTCTAATATGATTTGGCACTGAAGTCTCAGATTAAAATGCATGAAATGAGACACAACTATTCTTTGGCAGATTCTCTGGGGTTTTTTTTACTGTGTCTTCAATAATTGTTAAAGCTATTAAATTTTTAATTTCAAGTGACTAGTGATGCACTCAGTATATTAAAATAGCTGTGACTGACAAACTATGTTGTACTTTTTAACCAAAGTGAGCAAGCATGCATATTAAACCTCCTCAGTGCAATCAATTGACTAAGGATGGTTAATATTGAGCTCACAGTTGCAGGTGGGAAGGTGATTGTGTATGAGATGGGGACACAGAACCAGAACCTGATTTGTTCACCTAGCTCCCTCACTTGAAGATCTCTTCAGAATGTGGAACAAAGTAATACACGAAATAATTTGAGAACTAAAATATATAAATAAACTGATTGCCATGAGAGATTTTGGAATCTCCCTTACTGGAGATATTAAAGAACCATCTGGATGCAATCCTGTGCAACATGCTCTAGGATGACCCTGCTTGAGCAGGGAGATTGGACCAGATGACCCACCGTGGTCCCATCCAACATTACCCATTGAGATTGGACCAGATGACCCACCGTGGTCCCATCCAACATTACCCATTCTGTGATACTGTAATCTATTAAGATCAGAAATCCAAAATGCCATCCACACAACTACATGGTTACTAATCGGACAATGCTAAGAAAGTTCAGGGAACAAACTTCAAAAGGAACAAAAACAGATCAAAAAAATATGATCTAGAAACTGATGGATATTGGCATTTTTAGCCAAATTGAGGTATATCCAATTCATCTTCTAGGCTTTCCTGATCATTTGGGCAAAGGAAATACTGCAGATTTAACACCAGTCGTTCTTACAGGTGACCAAAGATTAAGTTGATTGAGTTGTCTGGTACACTGTGAACTGAAATTAGGAAAATAGATTCATCATGAAGTAATGGAGAAAGGTTTCCAGATGACAAAAATAGGCTGCCATGTTCCTGTTACATAAAAAAATCCACAAAAACAACAGCAAAAAACCCCCCAAACAAACCAAATAAACAACAAACCAAACCAACAGAACAACCTCTGCAATATTACTTTTTATCTCCAGAAGGGAAGTATGCTAAAGCCATGAAGTAGAGAACAGCAATCGTAAAAGCGAGCCTTAGTGAGTATCTCTCAAAGCTTCCCTTTCCAAGCCTCTTCTTTGATTGAATTCACATATGGACCTATCTTCTGAAAATGCAACAGAGGAGGAAATACCTATTGCTTTTTATGCAATAACATTGTATTGTGACATTGAAGAAACAAAGGCAACCATTACATATATCCCTAACCTCATGTATCTTGGACCTAGAGATCCTGTAGCAAAAGAGCTGCCCTAGTCATGGGGCAAGATTAGGTGAAGTTTTTTCTATGCTCTGCTTGAAGCTAAGAGGCAGTTCAGCAAGGCACGTGAAGTTATTTGGCTTAGTGGTAAAGCAAACAATTTCCTCTCTTACCCAGAACTCCTCACTGAACTATAATTTCAGGCCAAGTTTTCTTCTGGTTTTTGATATTTGTGGGGAGGTATTGACTTTTTTTTCTCCCTACACCATCCTGACTCTAAAGTGAAATGCAAAAACTTTTTGCACTACAGCATGATAAGAAATCAAAACTGCATTAGAAACAAACTTGCTTTGCCTTGCGTATTCTTAGAGAACAGAGGCTCAGCTTCAACTGAAAAAAAAAAAAAAAAGGTTGCTTTTATTCAGAATATGCCAAAGGCTGGATAAGAGGAAAACTTAAACTTTGAGATGTGAAAAATATGAGTTTAAAGGCTGCAAGTACAGCTTAGAATTGAGACCATTTCTTGTGAAAGTCTTTAGCCTCTAGCCCTTTGCATTCAAAATACATATTGAGACTTTGATGTTGTTTTAACAGGTTGGGATTTGTCCTCTTACAAATGCCAGAGGAAGGAAAGGGATATAGCTTTTCATTATCATAAGCTGCCATTATCAAATATTTACCAGCAATGTATTCTATGCCTCAGAGGTATGAGTGAGTTGTATTTAAGTCATCTGAATGAAGATTTAGGTGAATAACTCTCCATTGACATTGGCCAGTGATGATGTAAAAGGAAATTCATGTCTAAACTTCCTTTACGATTTTCTCTTCCTAAAATAACACCACAATTAATTTTTTTTTCATTCTTTTATGAGTGGTCTTGCTACTTAGAGGTAAGTAGCTTACCATTTATGAAATTGATAAGAGGGGTTTTAAATATATGTGAATGTTAAATAATCCTTTTATTGTTTCTAATAGTATTTTATATATATGCCTTTTGAATTGCTTGCATACACAAATACTGCATGCCAAATAAGCTGGGAAGTTTCACATCAAGATGGAGTCAGGAAAGTGGCTTGTCACCTTCAGGCTTATATTGTCCCAGCTGTATGTGAATCAGAGAATCATTTAGGTTAGAAAAGACCTCTAAGATCATCAAATCCAACCTCTGCCTGATCACCACCTTGTGTCAGGTGGTACTATGTGGCACTAAGTGTCACATCCAGTCGTTTCTTGAACACTTCCAGGAAAGGAGAATCCACCACCTTTCTGGGCAGTCCATTCCAATGTTTAGCAACGATTTCCATGAAGAAATTCCTCCCAATGTCCAGTCTGAATCACCCCTGATGCAGCTTGAGGCTGTACCCTCTTGTTCTGTCACTAGCTGCCTGGGAGAAGAGGCCACTGCTCATCTAGCTACAACCTCCTTTCAGACAGTTGTGGAGAGCAATAAGGGCTCCCCTGAGAATCCTTTTCTCCAGGCTAAACAACTCCTGCTCCCTCAGCTGCTTCTCATAGGACTTGCCCTCTAGAGCTTCACTGGCCTTATCTGGACTTGCTCCAACAACTCTTGAACTTCAGGGCCCAGAACTGGACCTGGTACTCCAGGTGTGGCCTCACCAGTGCTGAGTACAGGGGGACAATCACTCCCCTGGTCCTGCTGGGCACACTATTTTTGATACAAGCCAGGATGCCATTGGCCTTCTTGGCCATCTGAGCACTCTGCTGGCTCACGTTTAGCCATTTGATGATGTGGGACAATTCAGCATGACACTTCTGTTTATAGTTTCATATTGTATTAATTAATTACTTAATGCAGTACCTACTCATGTGCATGTTACTTCTTCTTTCCTTTTAGAGTCAGTGCCCCCACTGTTCCAGCGGATCTTGGTGGTGATTAATTCCTGGATGCTGGCACAACAATAGAAACAAATGTCTTGGGTGTGGGGGGATATGTATGTTTATTTACTTTTTGCAAGCTGAGATGCCAGTGGCTGATCTCTCTGTTTAACAAGCAATGTCAATCATTAAAATGTGCTGAAGTTCCATAGATTCCACACCTTCTACTTCACCATTACTACCTGCACAAATAACTTGGCTGTAGCAGCATGTAGTGGGCTGACCCTGGCTGGACACTAGGTGCCCACCAAGCAGCTCTATTACTCCCCTTCCCAGCCAGACAGAGGAAAGAGATGGAAAATGACTTGTAGGTTAAGACAAGGCAGTTCATTAAACTAAATGTGAAAGTTTGTGCATGGACAAGCAAAGTTTATTTTCTATTTCCCTCTAGTGAAATATTCCCTTCTTGGGAAGCAGGGCTTCAGCACACACAATGGTTGATCAGAAGGCAAACATTGTAAACAATGAATGCCCTCAGGCCTCTTCCTCCTTTCCTTAGCTTTTGTGTCTGAGCTGATGTCATATGTGATGGAATATTCCATTGGTTAGTTTGGGTCAACTGACCTGGTTGTGTCCCTCCCCAGGATCTCGTACTCAGGTGGGTGGGGAGGAGTGTTGAGACAGCGCTGGTGCTGTGCCAGCCCTGCTCAGCAGCAGCAGCCAGAGCACTGGTGTGTTACCAACACCTTTCTGGCTCCCAATGCAAAGCACAGCACTGTGAGGGCTGCTGTGGGGAAATGAACACGGCAGCATAGAGGCAGTGCTCATCAAATACCCATGTCTTATAAAAGCAATAGTGGTACTTCTCCTTATTCATTAAGTGCTCGTACTGTCTGCATGTGCTTTAGAAGAAAAGTAAACATTATTTGAGTGCTACAATGTGTGGTTCCCGGGGGAGGGGGTGGAGAGGGAAGACAAAAAGACCCAAAATAAACCAAAACCAAACACACCACCCCCTCCTCCAAAACCACCAAAACCAAACAAAAAAGCCCCAATCCAGATTAGCAAGAATGTTTTTCTGTGGGTCTATGGTTCTGAGGGGTTTTTTTGTGTAGCAGATGCCCCAACCTTTTTCTTTGGTAGGTACTACATTCAGTTCTTCAGAAATAACAACAAACAAACTAACAAAAAAAACCCAAAAAACAAAAACAAAACCCCACACAAAACCAACAACAAAAACAAATCCCCCAAACAAACAAAAAAAATCATGCCCCCAAACAGGCTTTTTTCTTTAGTTAAGAAGCACATCACTATCTGGTGCCAGCAATGATCTGGTTTTAATGCTGCCAATGAGATTCTCAAAAAGAGAATGCTTGACACTAATGACAAATTATTTGGATGAGTGCCTATTTTGTTGAAAGGCCTGCAAAGCTTAAGATTGCTATGGAAGACAAACACAATTCCTTCTAAAACTTGCACTGTTACCAAAGATATCATATCACATCCCCTTTATTTTATTCCTTTTTAAAAAAATCTGAGTCTATGACAGATAGTTTCTCAAAAATAAATTTTGCTTTTCATAGGACATTATTATGTATTGAAGGGAATAGATGGAATGATTCATGACATGATCTATCTAGAAGACTTCTGTTTGAAGGCAAAGATATATTAACATGCAATTGAACCAAGATGAACTTTTAGAAGTAGTAAGATTTTTCTGGTATTTAAACTTTAATCAGTATAAATATGTATTTAAAAATAATTTTCCAGGGTTATAGTAGACTATTATACAAGGCCTTTAAATCGTGATTAAACATGACTAATTCTATTGCAGCTCATATAATACAAGGCAGAAGTGAAATAGTGGAGTCATATATAAATTACAAAGTCATCCAAAACACTATAGGGTCAGAATTTATGTCTGGAAAGCAAAAAGTTAATGTAATATGAAGAGTTTTGAAAATCAAGCAGTTTATTGTTCTTGATTAGGATTTGAGGTTTTGCATGGCTCTGTATCCTTGCGGGGTGCATGAAAGGAGAGAGGAGCTGAAGTCTCTAAAGGCTAATTCAGAAAGCTGTTTCTGGAGTCTGGAGGAACTAGAGACCTGTTCTGTGTTGGCAATGACACTGAGTAATCCCATAATCAGTAAATATGTTTTTCTCTTTAAAATCAATTATCCTCTTCTTTCTGTGAAACTAGTACTGTTCATTTCTTTTCTGCCTCAGAGTCTGTCCTTTACTTATCTCTATATCTGGTGACATTTTGACCCTGATATTAACTCAGTTTATTAGAGCATGGTGCTAATAACACAAAGGTTTTGGGTTCAAATCCTCTATGGGCCATTCACTTAAGAGTTGGACTGAGTGTTTCTTGTGCGTCCCTTCCAACTCAGAATATACTGTGAAATTTTTTTCCTCATTATTATTTTCTGTCATAGATTTCCTGTATCTTCATAGAAGTTGCATCTTGTTCTGTTCCAGACCTTTACACTATTCTATCCCTTTCTGACTAAGGCAGTCCCTAGAATTAACATCCCATTAAAAGCACACCCTGCTGTAAATGTTTTCCAAATCATAGTCAAAATTTTTGGTGAGTCCTGTACCTGCTCTCTATGGTAACACCAAGTTTGAAGTTGCATGTAGCATGCCAAGCAGCTTTGACATTCCCAGGTTCACCGAAGTTTTTCACTGGTATCCCTACCTCCAGTCTGCTGTGCTTTTTTTTTCATCTGACAAGACAATACCACCCATTCTACCTGTTTTTTCAAATCCTACCTGGACACATCAGGTAAAACTATTAACATTTTTAGTATGCTCTTTCTAGAACTGTGTGTTTGCAGTATTCTGTGTATGGTTGTTTCTCCATTGATACTGGATAAAGTGGGATGAATATTATTCACAAAGAGCTGGTGCTATAGTGGTTTGTCCATTTTGGGGTAAAATAATAGCAATAAAAGCCACATGCACATAAAAGACTAAAGCTGAGCTTAGCATGCCAAGCATTAGCCTAACAATACTAATCAATTATATCTCAGCCAATATATGTACACTTCAAATAAATGATGTATTGAGAGGGTCAGCATCTACACCCATTGAAAATTTTTGAACCAAAATGTATTCAGACAAACTTACGAATTTCTAAATTCTTATTTCAAATGCCAGGTACTCTAGGGGTTTGCCAATACATTTGTGCATATATATATAGACATACATATAATATGTTATAGAAAATTCTGTTTCCCTGGCTATACGTTTTTCCTTTTCTATCTCCTTTTCCACTTCTTTCCTTCTCCTTCATTAGAGCTGTTTTAACTTTCTTCTACTTTTGCTTCCTTCTTTATATTGCTTTTCCTCTTCGTCCATTACCTGAACCAGTATGAATTTATTAATCTGTTCAGTGTAAGTAACACTCATTACATACTGTTAGAGTCATGATTTAGCCACAGATTTCTTTTATATGTCAGCACTTAATATAAGTAATTTCCATCAGTTACATGTTATCTTGAACAGAAAGCTATTAACTTAAAAATTCAGAATGACCCAGTACCATATTGTTATAAGTCTGAAACTCATATTGGGTTTGTACAGCAATATGTTCAGACATCTGCACAGGCAAATGTTTCATAAAGTCTAAAGTACTAAAAAAATATATATTACCATGACTCACACCTAGTCAGATAAATAAGAAGCCGATCACAAAAACCTCAGAAAAACAAGACGTACACAGAAATAAAATTTCAGGGTGAAAGTTACAGTATGCTTTTGAATCACTTATATGGCAAATTTAATGATATTAAGGTTTAATCCATATTCTTCTTGGAAGTGGAACACATTGGTATAATGATGACAAAGTCAGTTAAAAAAGATGTTTTGAATAGAGCACCAAACAGAAATTGGTGTTGAAGGATTAGGAATTAGTCTAAATGAAATAACATTGAGATATTTTCTAGTCCACTTTTAAATTCCTTTTGAAACAACACTTTTAAGAGTTTAAAATCTGACCAAACTTTAACAAAGGTTTATTGAAAGTGTTGGGATGCATTAGGCAGAGGCAACGTTTTGTTTACCAGTCCAGGCACATTTTTGGACTATAGAAGAAATTTGAAGTAAATGCAAATCTTCAAGTGAAGACTGTTACAAAAGTAGAATGTTACTTTATTTATTACATATCCTGAGTTTAATGAATTTCTGAACTTTCCTGGAAGATAATTTATGTATTTTCAGTTTGACTATAAGGTCAGATCCAACAAGAATGCAAAAAAGAATAATATCTCACCAATAAATAGTAACATCGAGGCTTTTGTGACTAAATTAGTAAAACAACAAAGGTTTTCTTGATTATATTTTCTTTTTAATAGTGTCAAAGAAAACCCCAAACTGTTTTCTTCACATTAAGTTTTCTAGTGAAGGAAAATGTAATTCTGAATTGCAGTTTATTGCCTACTGTTTTCTTTGCTTAACTCTTCTTTTTATCTTCCTATTTCTATTCACCAAAGTTCTCGCATTCAGCTTTCTCTTTCTTCAGGAGTGATTCTTTCCCTGAAATTTGATTTCAAAGAGATGAATAAGAAAGGATAAAATATTTGCATTGTGAGAACAATATTTGTCAGAAAGCCTAAGACACACTAAAGAGCCCTTCACTGTGACAGAAGCATTTTTCACTGCTGAGTGACACAGCACAGAGACACCAACAGGAGTTCTGTTGGCAGCAAAATGGATTAAGAAGTGTTTCATAAAAAAACCTGTCTCTTGGTTGAATTCTCTCACACATAATATGTTGAAAACTAGCACTAAAGTGTGTTTGTCTCTGTTCCTGCCCCTGCCCCATGGCTGCAGTTGTCATACTCTTTCTATCTTTCTGTTTTCTAATGAGAATTGAAGTCAGTGGGTGGCATTACTGAGCGTTTCCTCTAACCAACCATGAATTTCACAAATCTTTTACACATTCAATACTATTAGTTTGTTACTCTGGGAAATTGAGGGAAATCAAACCGTATATTCAACTGGGAGTAAAAGAAAACCCTATATTTATGCCTTACTGTACAAACCTCACTTTCTTAGGAAACCGGGCTAAATGTGTTTCCGTTAGCATGTTTTGATGCTAAAATTCATGCCCTATAGAGGTCAGGCAGCAGCACGCTGCTAACACCAAACTGTGGACTGAGCTGTAGACAAAACAAAGTAGGTGAATGGGGGCTACAGTTTTAATAAAAGGTCTTCAGCTACATTTTTCTGCCTGCAAGCAGCTATAGACGTTCTTCCCCTGTTGACAAATCATCTGACACTTTTCAGATATAAACTGGTTCTGCTTTGAGGTCAGTATCATACTCCTCAGGCCTGGTGCAGAATCCAGCTGAGGTTTTTTCCAGTTCTGTAATACTCTTATTTTATCAGTGCTTTTTTGGAATTAACTTACTGAAAGTAAAGATATTTCACTTCTATTGACAGCATTGTTGGGGGGCAAGGAAGGAAAGAAAAGCATTCAGCATGAAGGCAAGGTTCCACTGAAGGAGCACAAAGGAAGGCTTCAATCCCCCCAGCTCTGTCTCTCTAGCTGCTCACAAGCTTTTAACACTTCAACCAGATTAACAAGGTGCAGCCTTGCTGAGCGTATACATAGAAGCAGCTCCTTGACTAAGCTTATTGAAGGCAGAAAGATGGCAGCAACTCTGCTCTATTTTCACTTAAGGCTTTGGAGTCTGAGTAAGTGCAGTTAAGGAATGGCTTAACATCCTTTACAAATAAAACAGGATTCGCCTTCCACTTTTTATAGCCAGAAACAAGGTACCAATGATTTTAGCTATGAACCTGAGAAAGTGCCTAGAAAATCTTCAGCGGGTGATCTGGGCAGCAAACCAGTACACCGTCAGTGCTTCAGGAGTGCAGGCAAACAAACATCATAAGTATTTTGGACACGTCGTTAATAGAATGTTGGAACTGGAGAAATCTAGTTACTGCAGTCAGAGAAGGGCAGAGAGACTGATGAAAACAAAGTGCACAGTGGCAGTGGAGAATAGGCATGATGGCAGAAAGCTGACAGAAAACATTTGTAAGTTGTGCTGACACTGAGGAAAAGAGGATGGGAAGGGAGCATAAACCAGGCCTGTTTTGTTTCCTGTGTCATTTTAATAAGCTCTCAGATCCTAGATCTTCTGACTAAAAGGGCTGAAAATGAGGTTTGCTGTATGGTAGTTTTCAGAATTGCTATAACTGGCTTGAATTATGCAGTTAGTTTTTGTTTTTTTTATCTGTGTAGATTATAAATATATTTGGATGTAAAAGCAATGATTTTCATGGCCTGATTTTTAATACCTCTTGGCTTCACTTGCTAACAAAAAAGCAGGGAGATGTAGTGGTAGGTCTCAGTCTGGTCTGTGAGAAAAGACTTTGTGTTTTATTCTCTGTGGAACTGTGGGCAGGTCATTAACAAGCCCACAAAGCTACTAGGGTTAGAGCCTATAGGCATAATAACTAATTTGACTCCAAGGGTCTTTATCAAAACTGGGATAGCAGTGAATTGATTGTTTCAAACTACAATTTCTAACACACACGCATATCTATATATACGTAACAAATAAACTAAATAAAAATCACTAATTATTAACAGTTGCAGATATTTCTGTACTCATAAGAGAAACCATTTAAGTTCATACTCTCTGACTTTAAAGCCTTGTTCATGTAGGTGATTTTATTGTCTTCATGTGAATTTCTTTGAGGGTATTCATATTCTACGAAATAGCATTTTAGCTATTCAGGTACGCAGCTAGACTTTAGTATTTCAATTCTTAGCTGAGAAAAACTTCAATATGTCTAGATTTTATACACGGCTTCTTGCTGTGACTTTTGAGTGATGTATAAAATATTTTGACTTACATCAAGTCTTCTAAGCCTTTGTTTTCCTTTTATCTCTTCTATATTTCAGCTTTTTACACTTCTAAGAGATGTCTTTTATTGTTAACACAATTACACTGCTTTGAACGGAATATTTGTTCAACAGAACATACAGAAGGTATTGTTTTTGGAAAAGAATCTGGTGTATATTTCTGAATAATGTCATAATCATGCTAATTTCTGTTAACTTCATCTTTATATTGCAGTATACCACGCAAAATAACCAACTCATACCTGTTTTCAGCCTCTAGGTGATTCAATTCTCATAATGAAAACATTCAGCTGGCATTGCTCATTTGTTTTCTTACCTGGAAATTCCAGCACAAGAAAATTTAGTAAGAATTTAGCTGGACTAAGTGTCTCATTTTATTAGCATATCTGGGCTAAGAGTACAGTTACTAAAACTGGTTACCTAAAATGGTGATTTTAAAATAAACAAATTTGAAAACATCATCCTATGATTACGATGTAGGAAAGAATTAAAAAAAATGGCAGCAATTTCTTGTAGTAGTCTTAAGGCAGCAAAACCCCACTTATGTTAGCCAGACTAGCTAAGAGCTGTTTCTTTTTTCATGCTAGTATGCTAAGCAAACTAGTTCAATAGTTCAGAATACCCCTGAAGTGTGGATGTTGTGGAGCAAGCCTAATGGCTGCAAACACAAGGCAGCAACAAATATTTCCTTTGGGAGTTCACCAGTTTACATATATTTCTTTTTCTTTTTCCAAAACAACAGGTTATCACTAAAGCTCTGAAAGTGCTTTCTACTCTTATTTTTAAGAAGTCCTCTAATATTAATAGATTTGTGGTTTCCTTTAAATACAGTTATGAGTTTATTACTGTAACTTAAGCTTGTAAGAAGTGGACTCCTTTTTGATGAATGTGGTAGCATTTATAATTCCTGCAGGGAAAATGGATTTTCCTTGAGGTTTTTATCAGGAGGAGGGGTAAAAATAGCTAACAGTGGCTAAGCAAGCCTAGAAGGTGTTTCTGGAAGAGAAAACTAATAGGATTTAGCCTATACTGGACATCCTGTAGAGACTCATAGCAGATATAAGAAAACAACATTCTCAAAAGAGTATTTTACATTTCTAGGAAAGATGATAGAAACTTCTGTTAAATTGGACATAAAAAGTGTCACATCTTTTTCTAGTTGGTCTTGAGACTAAAGATTTTGACATTTCTAGTTCCACTAACTGTGCATTCCTAGGCAATTCTACAAAACTGCAATATCATGATACAAGAGAAACACAAGTCTTTAATAGAAAATGCCCATAGACACACCATTTTTGCTTTGAATAAGTCAGCACAAGTCTCAGGTCATAGGGATTGTATTTTTTTATATTTTCTGTGTAGCTTCAAGATTAAACTTACAGATCTGCATGAGTGAATAAGACAGAAATGTGTCAAGAAGGTAGAAAATTTTGTCCATGCAATACTACTGTCTGTCAGCTCTGGCATATATGAATTTGCCAGCCTAAACTAGCTTATTCTATGAGATTTGATAAGACCACACCCTACTGTGGTTTGGTTACAGGCTGAGATTTTGCATCAGGAGATGCGCAGAGTAGCAACAAATTCAAGTAGCACTGACACCACTCTTTCAGGAGGCAAGAAATAGCATAGACGTAACCTTTCCAACGGCACTTGTGTAAAGCACATACAGTCAGAGCAGTTTCTGTGGGATATGAATTAGGAAAGCCTCAGGGGAAAAAAGTTTCCTTCACAATAGCTAAGGGAATTGATATTCTGTAGCAGGCCAGCCAAATAATAATCATATAAGCTACTTGATTAGAGAGAGTTTTGGTTTAACTGCTCTCTCGTTTACAATTAGATGTGTTAATTCAATGACTAAAGGTCAGGAATTACTCATTGCTAGCACTGTGTCTCAGAAGCATACCCAGGAAATGGTCATCAGCTCAAATCAGAGGTGTTAATTTGCAATTAAAGGTCACAATAGCTTTTGCTCAATGAAACTGGCTGTTCCCTAGATGAGCTTTTTCTGAAGTGATGGCTGCTTAGTTGAAGTGAATGTGCCTTTACAGGAAAATTCCTGTTAAGCATCTGCTTTTCAGAGGAGCCAAAGGCTGTCATAAGACAGTTCTTGTACCTACTTGAGATACTTCAAAGTGCCTGGATAGAGATGAATCTAAAAAAGAAAAAAGTGAGTAAATTTACTGTTGTGGTGCATGATACTGAGCAACTGAAAGGAGATAAACTTTATATAAATCAAAATTTGAAGTAAGTAAAGATAAGCATGCTTACCTTAAACTGTATCTTTTAGGTCTTCTTCTAGAGTATTTCACTTTGATGTTCTGCAAATTGCTTTCTTGTTAGTTCAACCCCTCTGCTTTACCTAGTCAATACCACAGCTATTGAAATACACAGAATTACCTTATCAGTTCTTCTGCTTGGGCGGAAATATATGCATGTGGAGTCTTAAGCTGATTATGTGCTTTTAGACAGCTTGTTCAAATTTTTTGTGACTCTTTTGCTGAAGTCTTAAAATCATTCTACAGCAGGTCTTAAGCCTTTCCTAGCATAGTGTTGTCTGCAAAGAAAAGGGATTTTTCTATTCTGTTAACCAAAACACTGAGTGATAATGAAATTCTTGTCACTATGGAACATTGTGAAAATATCGAGCAGAATGAAAGCCAGGACATATCTGTAAGAAATTTGATTCAACAAAGCTTTTCGGCTTAAAAATGAACGCGATAACTACAAAGATTAGTTTCCCAATCAGTTATTATCAATTAAATTCATGCAGACTATGTTCCTAAATACGTAGACACATCTTCAAAACACAGATTACAAACAATTCAAATACAGCCATGGGGAGGGAAGTTCTCAGGAATCTCAGTGATTAAGCACAGTTTAGTAAATAGACCACTAATTGAGCTGTAGCATTTTGAGGCTAGGATTGGCTATGAGTCTGTAAATGAGCCATTTTACTCAGTTTGAGGAAGGCAAGGTAGCACATGTAAGCAGTCAGAAACGGTTTTTCTGAAGCTTCAGTTCTACTATGAATTTTTTTGAATACTGTTATGTTCAGTCCTATTTAACTCTGCTTTCATCTCCTACCTAACAAGCATGGTTGAAAACCATTGTAAGCATCCTTCAGCACTCACTAGATGGCTGTGTACCCTTATGTATGCTTCCTTGTAAAGTTTAGGAGAGTAGTAGTAGTAATCCGATCACTATCGAAGCTGTTTTAGTAGCGTGCATTGCAGTATATGGCTTGTTTACTTCCCTATCTAGGTCATCGTGCTTTAATTCAGCGACCCCTGAGTTAATCTGGATTCTTTTGATATAGAAACATGTCCGTCTCTCTTTACTGAATTTTACAATGCTTCCTCTCTCAACCTCAAATATCCTCTATCAAACAGAATCGAATGCGCTGCCTTCTCAGCAGCAGTATCCTCTTCGTATATTCAGTTTGGCAGAGAAAAACAGCTAATTATAGCTTTTTGTTCTCCAGTATCCCTACTGTGATGGTTTTATCAGCACAGTCCTGTGGAGGGTTGAGTTGGCTTCGTGCCAAACCCAACGGCCGGCCACACGGATTTCCCCCCCCTCCAAGAGAAAAGGGGAAAAAAGTACAAAAAAGACAATTGTATTAGAGATAGATATATATATATATTCACATATATTACAACTATATACAACCAAACACTATGTATCTACAGAATAAATCCCAAAGCAACCCCAAAAGGGAAAAGGGGGAGAGGGAAAAGGGAAGTGGGACAAAATGGGTAAAACCAAACCAAAACAAGTCCCGAGGAGGAAAACAAAATGAGGCAGTCTTCAAATAAACACATAACCTCTCAGAAGCAAACTGATAACATGAGTTTACAAACAGCATTCTGAGAGAGTCCTTAGGTAAATTCATACGTCTGGATTGTGCTCTCATTGAGTTAGTGCAACTTAATGTGGGTTGGAATACCATGCTTGTTAACTGAGCCACTACAGGGGCTGAAGCCTTGTCATACTCAAGAAGCTCAGACAAATGCAGTTCATTACTTACAGTACTGACTTCTTAAAAAGCAACCACAAAATACTTAAAAATAGAGAATTCCTTCAAGTAACTAACAGTTGAAATATGACATTTCAGTTTCCTTCTCAATTTTATTTTGGCTATGGAAATATGCTTTTTCTTACTGTATATATGATTTTTTTTTTCTTTCATAAATTCTTCCCTGAAGTTATATATTGCAGCAATGTATTCCACTTCAAAATTTAGGTGAGGAGGAATCAACATTTCTCCTCTTTGTTTCTTTTAAGCACCCCTTCTTGTTTATACAGCAGTAAAAGACAGCTTTCAATCTTCTTTATATAATTTTATTTTCTCTATCTTCTCTTCTGTTATGTATCATCTTCCTACAATAAACAGTCCATATATATTTAGTACTTTCTTGATGTGAAAGGGCTTTTCCCACTTACATTAAGTAACTGTAGTCTAGACAAATTATTTTTTTAGGATATTTGTTGAAAGTTAAGCCATACAAACATGCTATATATGTGGACTGGATATTATACAAGGACTAACATCATATTAATCTCTGTTTTATTTCCTATTCCCCATTTTAAATCTTAATATCCAGCTTGTCATCATGTTCATGGTAGGATATTAAGTTGACTCTTCACTCACAGTTGTGTAGTTGTTTAAGATTCTCAGCTCTGGTCCTGCATGCCTGATTTTGATGGCAAATAGCTTTTGGGGCACTATATTCATTCTGTCCAATTACCTAGTTAGGCTCAGGCTCTCTACAGATTCTTGATTTTATTTGTCTGAGGTTGGTTTTTGTTTGTTTGTGTGGTTTTGTGTTTTTTTTTTTTTTTAACAGGCTTTTTGATTTTCTGTTGGCTTGAATAAGTATTTGTATAGTGACTAGATGAATTTCCTAATGTTCATGTTTTGGTTCATTCTGAAACTTCTGCATAATTAGAAGGGCACAAAAACTTGTCTCCTTGAGAAAAATAGGACAGCTTAGCTCTTCTAATTGTATTAATATAGAATATGAATATACGATGACTCACTGTTGTTTTACACAGGCCAGACTTCTGTGTCTGATTGCAGCAGTGGGTAGCATTACTTATGAAGTGGCTCCCAATATGAGCCACTTTCACTTGTTCATTCATATTTTACTGCACCAGCTACCATATTGTTAGAAATACTGTTTTTGTCCTGGCAACTAGTAGGCTAAAAAAGGACAAAGGCTAGCTATCTTGTGAAATACATTGGGAGGAAGAGAGAAATCATAATCTAAATTTCTATTCATAAGAATGTGAATGAAACAAGCACTGAGAATTGAAGCCTTAAGATGCTAAAAAGAATTTAAAGCCAAATGTTAGGCTTGAGTTTATTAAAATAAATAAATAAATTTCTACGTACATCACAAAGAAAACATCTCCTGACATAGCTGAAGATCATCAGAAAATAAGAGGAGCAGACTTTAAATCTAGTTCCATTTGTGTTAATGCATGCATAACAATGAGCATGATTAAGGCTGGAGTTGGAGGTGAAGCTGTCATGTGTGATGCACTAGAGTATAATTGAAAGGATTGAGTGATGGGTTAGAATTGGTATTTACAGCAGAAAAAGCAGTCACCACTGTGATTTGTACATATGTTCATATTTCAAGCTTTAATAAAACAGTAGAGAAACACCATAGATGTTCTCGAGTACTCTGCATACAAGTTTTCAGTAGGAAATACATGCTTGACTGTTATTCTGATTGCTGGCAGATCAGGCTGGCAGATCTGACTGAGCAAAAGGATCTGGCTTTCAGTCCTATGTGTAGCAGATGATTCTTCAGGTTGCTGTCTTGTCATACGCTGCTTGTCAGCCCTGTCTCTAGTTTCTCAAGCTTCCTCCACACACTGTGTTTTGTCAGCATGAGCCATTGTTAGGATGATCTTTATAGTCTGAGGTACCTGTCCTGAACTCTCATGTTGTTTATAGGAGTTCTTGGCAGTGTATACCTTGATTTGTGAAAGGAAGGAACTGTCATCACAGTTAAAGAAGTGGTGCTGCACTCTGAAGCAGTCTATCTTCATGTACTTGAGCTACTCAGTTACTTAGTTACTCAGATCTTTCGTTTGGTCTAGAAACAGTAAAGACAGTGAGCACTAAAGACAGTATAGAACAAATAAAACCAAAAGTATTAGGGTTGCAAGGAACCAGTATTTGTCAATGTTACTTTATTGTGTCCCAGCAACAAAAACCTGAGAAGCTTGGTTATGCTATGCCCAGATTATCATTTAAATTTAATCACAACTAGAAATATGTTAGCTCAGAATAAATTCCTCACTTCAAATGTGGGTACTAAATGAACCATAAACAGTGGGAAAAGTCTAGTAGTCCAGTTACTAAGCAGCCACATCAGTAATGGAAATACTTTAGTGAATGCCTAAGAATATTTAATCATTTTAAGAGACCTGGAATAGCCTGCTTTAAACCTATAGTTAATATAAGTAGCTGGATATATTTAGTGTAAGATTCCCATAGACTCATCTTTTTCTCTACAAACTCTTCTATTATCTACTTTCTCTGTAGTTATTGCTAGTTCAACATCTGACTAGAGAATTCCCTCTTATTATGTAGAAAACCAAATGTATAGGAGCGATGTCTCATTCAGGTACAAGTTACCTGATTTGTGTCAGAGTCCTCTGAAAGGTAAGACAGGGATTTGAAGACACCTGTCTATCTTTGCTGAGCTTCAGGAAGAGATAATGTATTTTAAAAACTACCTGTCAGTCACATTTATCATGCAATATTGTGCACAGAAGTTCACTGCAAGGAACAGTCTAAATCACATAAAAATAGTAGTGCATTAGGTGTGAATTTTAAAAAAGCCCTATTGACCCTGTATTTGTTATAGTGTGGTATATTGAGCAGCTTCTGAGAGATGCTGCTCAGGACCCTTGTCAACAACAGTCATGCAGGCTACCATAAGTGAACTATTTTGCCATGGGTTAGTAAGGAGTTTCTCTAAAACGAATTAATTCTGGCTGCCCTGTATATGTCCACACTGTTGAAATAAACTACAGTACAGTAAACACCTTGTTTCTTTATTGAAGTGTTTTGCAGTGAGCAAGAAAACAAGAAAAATTTCACCTTTAAAGAACCCAAATAAAGAAGTCCCTGATAGTTATTAAAAACGTCTGACAGATAGCTTTTCTTCTACAGTACGCTGCCCACAGTGTAGCACAGTGGGTTTATAACTACGCTGTAAAATAATAATAAAAAAATGTTATATTCAAGGTCTATGGATGCAGACTGATGCACAGTATCAATTTCCAGTATTAGATGCCTATAAATTCTCATTCTTGGGGATCAGTGATGTGCAATGATATCAGATTGATGGGGAAGTTTCAATGAAACAGAACCGACTTCTGTGATTTCTCCATTTGTTTTCCTAAGCCATTTCTTTGTGCAAGCAGAGCTGGACCTGTTTTGATCAGCTTATTTCAGACCTAACATCTGCAATAATATCAGCTTTTTTGTAAGTGGCTTTTATATTATATTTTATTATTAATATTTCATAAAAAATACAGTCACGAAGTGAAAGGGTTTTCACTCAATAAAAGGCCATAAGAAAAAAGCTTCATGTTCTCTGTCAATTCTTTAGTTATAGATATTGTGAATATCTAGGAGAGAAGGTACATCTTCTGCCCTGATTCATTATTCCATATTACAAAATCTATTATTTAAGTTCATTATATATATCACTTAAGAAGTGTTCTCACTTTATTATTTGCAAATACAGTCACTTTTATATAACCAAAATATATACCCATTCACAAATGTCAGCTTGCAAAACCATTAATTTAAACCAGAGTTGAATTAATAACACAAAAGAAGCCTTAACACACTTTTTAATGTGATCTGTTTTCTTTTCTCTTTTTTAACTCAGGTAAACTAAAATGATGTAATTATCATCACAGTTGCAAAACTGCATCACATTAGTGATCCTCAAGTGGATTTTTTTCAGATATTGACATCTTCATGGTTTACAATTAAAGTTCATAAAACTGGGATGAGTACCTTTTTCTTTATCCCAAAAGACAATTAAGAGTATCTGAAAACAGAACTGGTAGGAGGACTGCGCTATGATTAAATTCAGAACAGAAGGTCTGTTCCATCACACTGTTTTTTTGTATTAAAACTTCACCATGATTTTAATTTACAATAGTGATACCCAAACTAACCATATGGACAGAAAGAGCTGAAACATCCCCTGTGAAGAAAAAAAACTCAGGCATTTGTGGTTTTAATGTGATGGCAGATGTCACATGCATTTCTGAGCTGCTGGATTTTGTTGCTTTAACACCGTGCTTAACTAACTTGAATGCTAGGTTAAGCTGCAACAATGCTTTATAAAGGGTTTGGTTTTTTTCTGCTTGGGTCAGTTAGAAGGTTTGCTGTCTGCTATTTGTGTGTACCTTTGAAAAAAAACTATCTTGTGTTTTTACTAATGAGATTAATTCTGAACAAAATCCATTTAGATGTGCTTGTTGTATAGAAAGTAAGTGGTTTCAACAGGAAGACATACTAAAGATTTAAATACTAGGGTATTAGTGAAAACTCAGGGAACTTCTGGCTTAGTACTTTGAAGAAAAATTGTTTCAAATATCACCATGATTTTTACATAGGATCATTTGACTTCTAAAGCAGTCAATCTCAGAACTATTTCAGGTCAGTACTGAGCCTCTGCCTTGTATTGTTCTGTAAAAGCATAACATGTTATATAGTGATAATAATGAAGAATTCATTGTCAGATGATTAAGAGGAGCAGCTGGTAGATGTTATCTCTCTGTTGGCCTTTTGAATGAGTAATCCACTAATAAAGGTATCAGTTATGAAGAACAACTTTAAAAATAACTGCAAAAACATTTCACTATTTAGAATAATTACTAATATAATACTAATAATCAATTATTTTGCAACTTACTAATTTAAAAACTGTTAAATAGTATTTTTTCTCCCTTACTTTATAAGGAAGTAAAACATGTTTTGTTTTGAGCTGTTAATACGCTTTAGACTAGAGTACTTATTCCCTATTTGTCTGGTTATATCAGTGAGGCTGTTTTTCTACTTAAATATACGCATACTGTGATATAAATACACCTGACTTTGTGCCAAGTGCCAACTGATAGGACAAAAGACTCTCTCATCTCTTGCTCATCCTTTATCATATAGTTCTGGTCAAACTTTTCAAAGCCTATAATATAATTATTTAGGGATGGTCATAAAATGCCTGAGGCAGTCAGGCCTCCCATTAACTGATGCTGATAGCAAAAAGCCTAACTCTTGTTTTTCAAGTAGTGCAGTAATTGCATTTCAAAATAAAAGGTAGCCTTTCTGCTGAGTATAATCTCAAAATAAAATGTAGTAACCTAAGCACTGCAAGTCAAATTGTTCTGTGTGTATTTATTTGGGAACATCCTGGAAAAAAGGCTGTGGTTTGATGAAGAGCTATTGGCGAGCCTTGTTCCCTTGTGAACCAGCTTATATTCTGAGGTTCAAAAGCTTTTTTCTGATTGTGAAGTCTTTGATTATAGATATTTGGCTAATTATAGATAGAATTACAAAAATAAATACCTTGGTTTAAAAACTATAAAAATGTAATAAGCATGGAAATTTTCCTGCATTTCAAATTGTGCTTCTGTACAGCCAGCCACATTATTTATGTGAATGGGAACTGATTTTGTGGTCCTTCTCTTTTTATGGATAATTAGTAAGTGAGGGTTTTCTTTTGATTTTTTTTTTGTGTTAGTTGATTTTTTGTTTGTTTTGTGGTTTTAGTTTTCTTTTTGTTGAGGATCTTGGAATATTTAAACTTTCATGTCATATGTACTGACTGTGAATTGTGTATATATATACTTTTCCTTACTTGGCTATTTTTATGCTTACTGATTCTGAGGGATAATTTAGAATAACAGTTTGACTTTTTAAAGAGTTGGGTTTTTGTGTGTGGTTTTTTTTTTTTTTTTTTTTACAGTAGCAGCTTCAATTTTAAATTAATCACTTCTTGGTATTAGCTCAGATCAATTCCCACATAACAATCATACACAGAGGGGAAATTGCAAGTTCTCTTTCAGATTGCTTATAATACTCTTTCATGATTGCCTATTCAAAAATAAATGGGAAGATGATCCTCTATTTCAATTTTCCACTCAACTCTGGCATAGATTCTTTTAACATGTTGGATACTTCGTACAGATTTGCACCTTTTCAGAAAAGTAGTTGGGAAAGGAATTTGACCATGTTTCTTTTACAGATGGCAGATTTGTTTCCAGTGTTCTTGTCTTCCAAAATAGTTGAGTGGCTAAAAGGGAAAGTATTTCTTCCTTGTGTTAGTATTTTTTATTTTTTTTTTTATTTGACATCTCCTACATGATAAGATGGAGGCAAATAAAACTGAGCCTTTTTATTATGAATACCATGTGTCAATGAAACCTGTGCAATGTGTAATGGAAAACCTGCAAAGTCAGATATAATGGATACATTTTCTGTTGTTCTGGTTACCAACAAAGGCCTTGGTGACACAAATGCCATATGCTTTGTGTGCTGCAGGAATATTGAGGTTGTTGCTGCAAAGGACATACAGATGGGATCAAATAAAGGATCCCAGTGAACTTTGCACTTAATCAGAATGCAGATACATCTCACTGTTAAACATTTTTTCCTTATAAGGGAAGAATAATTATTCTATGTGTTGATGCATTAGTAATTACTGAAAAGTCTAAGAACAAATGGGCAATAGTTATATTGGTGAACTGCTGCTTCTCTGTACAGACCCTTCATTTTTTACTTCTGTCTCAAAGCCTGTGAAGTATTGTCATGGCAAGGCTTAGTTAATGTTTGAGATAACGCTGAACACTTTCACTGTGTATCTGTTCCTCAGCCCTTTGGTGTGGTCGCATCTGCCTGTTTACAGCCTCATCCAGAATGGAGGTAACTTAATGGTTTGTCTTGTCAGCACTGCTTCTGAAAGGTGTGAAAAAGGTTCTCGATCAGATCTGAGCAATTATTTCTATCGCACAGTATTTTTTGCATATAAATCACATCACACAATCTCCCTTTCTTCAGAGAAAAGGTACAGGTAACATCGGTAATACTGACAATAGATATAAAGGCATTCATTAAAAAAAAAAAGAAAGAAAAAGAAGCCCTTTTATTGTTTGAATAATCTTCTTGTTCCTCTCATCTCAGTGAATAAAGGCAGCAGCTTTCTCCAAATATTTGTGCCTCCTCCAAATCTAAAAACCAGTGATTGATGTATGCTATATTGCTACTGATGAATCAGTGCAAAACCTGCCACATGTACTCAGACATGACTTAGGTCAGAATCTGATAAAGAGCCTTTCCACAACTCAGTCCTGCCAACACTGACTTCTTGATACTATTGTCTTATAAGAAATGTGTATTTGTAAAGTGTATATCCCACTTTAAAGAAAGTTTTGAGACCAGTATAATTTTTTAATAATAGTGATGAAAAATGTATTTTGAAGTGGATTGTGTTTTGAATATCTCTGACAACTTAACATTTATATGGTGCTTTTTACGTTTAAAGCTCTGTGTAAGCACTAATTAGTTTTTCACCTCTAGCTTGTAGCTAAACATGACACCTATTTTATGATCTGGAAAACTGGGTGAGCAAAAATTAAAGGCCCAAAGCAGACATGAAACATTCCTGATAAGATCTTAGGAAAGGTGCTTCCAAAGCTATCACCAGCCATATAGGGTGAGCTTACTCATAAGTTTAAATTTTGACTAGAGTCTTGCTATAAAAGAATTAAAGTAGGAATAGGTATAAAATACTTAACATTCATGGTAGAAACTGTTATTTTAAAGGGACCATTTATAATGTATAATGTTGTCAGTGATATGGTGTTTTTATTTGGGTCATTTGGATGGGGTTCTTTTTCTGTTTCTTGAAATACTATATTTTCACCAGTTTCATCAATGGTATATTTTGATAATGAATAGATAATAAGAGACTGTGTTTGGTGTACTACCAAACAGGTTTTCTTGTCAAGTAGGTACAAAGGCTTTTTGAATAAAATAAAATAATAAATGAATAAAATTTGAGGGGTTTTTGCTTAAAGATGAGCTTGCTAGCCAGATAGGCTGCTAGAACTTGTCCCATGTTCAGTCCTCTTTATGTTTATCAATTTATGAGAATTGCTAAACGGAATTTTTTAAAACATAAGCTACACATGATTGTTTCCACAGAAAAAAATAAATTCTCAGAGAGTTGTTGAAGAATCAAGTCATAATTTAACTGAGGGGTTTTTTCTGGTTTTCTTTTTAATTACTAGGAAGCATCTTTCAGCTTGGATTTTCATGGACCTTTTGTTGGTTTCCACTCTAAAATTTTGCTACATAGGATACATTTCTATCGTGCTGTATTTCAGCTTGGTTGTCTAAAAACAAGAATGTGGAAATTACTGAACAGTGCACAAGTAAATTGCTAACAGCAGACTTATTATGAGCACATTTTATTTACATTCCATATTAAACATACTATATCAGGAACTAGGGGTATCTGCTCTGGGATCAATAATGGATGACCCAATTTGTGATCCACTGGGATGCAGCATACCTCACCCATGATCTGTCCTTTCCCTCTCACAGGAGCACATTGTTAGTCTTTCCCATTCTGTATTACAGCTATATGGTGGGAGCTGTTGTCAGTCTCTTAACTATGTAACTAGATACATATTTTCTGTAATTTATGCTATTTGTATGTATGTGTGAAAGTCATGTTGTAGTACATTTAATTGTCTTACATATGTAATTATGTAACATTTAATATTAGCATATTTTGAATATCATACAAAATAAACACCAGAATTCTTAATGCAGGTGTCTAGGAAGGACATGCTAAATATTTCCACTTTTTCCTATGTCTTTCCTGTATCTTTCAGTCTTTTGCCAGCATTATTTCATAAAATTTCAGAGAAATAAAAAAATAAATTGTTAGGGAAACCTATTTTGAAATGAGAGTTTTGATTGGAGTATAACTTATCTGAACTGACAGGAATCATTCAAAGGGTTCTGAGCTTTCCTCTTCTGCTAGAAAAGGAGAGAGAATATTAGTGAGTTGAATGTCTATTGATGTGGCATGTAATACATTCTTAGTGACAGAAGAATGTAAATGTTTAGAGATTAAAGTAAAGTATCAAAAACTGGGTGAAGGTATGCAGCTGGGTTAAGTGAGCTGATCAGAAGACCTCTGTTAGGAAAATATATTTTCACCACTGAAAAAGAAAAAATGCACTGCTAAAGCACTGAATAAATAATCTTGATTTCAAGGTGAAAGGTTTTAAGTATCTCACAAATATGAAGTAGTCCATAAAAACTTGAAGGGTGTTTTAAAGTAAAAAATATCATTGTATATGCATGAGTAAATACCCTTTCAGTTAGAAAAAGGAAAAGTAAACCTCATAAAGGTTTGGGCTACCCCATGACATGGTCAATATATCTTCTCAGACTGTTATGAGAACTCTGCAGTGTTAGACAAAATTCCCAGAAACAAAGTAAAACATAAAAGTAGAAGATTTGAACCACAGCTTGTGTAGAAAGAAAACCATGTTTGTTATTGCAGTTTATAACAATGCACAAAGACAAGGCACAGAATAAGATGTGGCACATATGATGACATTGATAACATTTTCATTTTTTTCTTTATAATAGGAAGACAAAAGAACCCAAAGGGTTCTGATATTGAACAAATGCTCCATGGCATTCCATTTTGAAGGCTCAAAAATGAAGGTTAAAGGAAATTGAGACATTGATTTGTCCTAAATGGTGTAATTTTGTTTCCATAAAGTTTCTTTTTTCAATTTCTTATGCAAAAAATTTAAAACGTAAAAGGGTAGAAATAATACCAGATGAAAGAACATAAAAAAAAAAAAAAGTTAAAATCTAATCCAGATATTTCAGAATGAGGCTGATGAGGTTACATTAACATGATATAAAAGAAAAAAAAAGTAATGGCTGACACTCAAATAGCAAAAATTCTAAATGCCAGTATAACAGTGGAAATTTTTACTAGATAAGAACCTGCTGGATTGGGTTTGCATGGCCAGGTTTTAGAAGCAGGGGGCTACAGACATGGCTTCTGTGAGAGAGCTGATAGAAGCACCTGCCCTACTACTGTATATTTTAATTTCTACTTTATATTTTAATTCGTTGAGGATAATAACCACTGATAGATATTCCAGTTCTGTGATAATTTTTAGAAGTAACCATTCAATCATTTTAGAAGCCTGTTTTTTTCATTAAAGAAATCTTTATTTTTTTTGTGATGGTGGTGAAGGAATGTTTTGGGAATCTCTGAAACCTAAGTAATTATAAATACTGGACTATGAAATTAATGAAAATATAAATCCTTCAATTTGATGAATTCTGACTGTAACCCATATGCACAAAAAATCCCTTGACATGATATATGGGCTCTTCAATAAACATAGGACCTTAAAGGTGAAGATAAAACCCCAACATTGTCAAAATGCCAACCATTTACAAGGAAAAGTAAAATAAATCTGATTCACTTAGATAAGATTATATTTTAGCAATGGCTAAAGTTTTAAGGGTTTTTTGTTTCATAAAATTAATAAAAGGAAGAGCATGCTTGCTTTATTTGATTTTTATTTAGGAGCTTATGTTGATCAAATAGAATTGAGATGAACAGTAGTAAAAATAAATCTCAAAAATGCCCCTTTAATTCACAGAGAAAAAAAACAAACATGCAACATCCTTCTTCACAACTGGATTTTGAAATATCTTCAGGTGTCTGCCAATGAGCAGTTAACATCTTGACAGCTAAAGTCATGAAGCATGGAAAAATAAAAGTAAGCAAAACTTCAGTGGACTTGAGAAAACAGTGTTTATCATAGGCACTGCTGTCAGATCCAGTCAGTTGTTTTCCTTCATATGTTTTGCATTGATATTCACTTCATTATGACAAAGTATATGGATGGATGTAAACAGCCTGGATTCTGCCGAGTGTTCAGTTTTTAAATCTTGCTGATGTTCTAGGCCTGCTACCTAGAAGTTTAACTATGCATGGTATTCACTATGAATATGATATTAAATGTCCACCAGTACAAAATAGGAAAAAAGGAAACATAAACTCCTAGGTTTTAAGCGAGGATACGGTGAGATGCTCAGCACATCTGTCTCTTGGAAAAGAACTGAAAATGCTTACATGTTTTTGTGGCACTGTAATCCAGTTCCAAGCACATTAAAAAAGGGACTTTTGCACAGAATTGCCTAATGGTGGAAGTAGTGGGTGAGCTGCCTTAAGCCAAGGTGTTTTTTTATAGTCTTTTCTTTCTTATGAAAGTTAGTTCTCTTAATGCTGAGTTGCAGTGAAAGACTGAAGAGTTAAACCCTTCTTATGTATTTTCTTAGCTGAGTGTTGAAAAGTAATGTCATCAAGGAGAGACCATGCTCAGTACATCTCTAAGGGGCTTAACTGCGCAGTGTTTAGATCCTAAACAGCTTTAGGCTGATGCCCGTAGAGATAATAAGCTCCAAAAAGGCAGTAATATGCCTTGAAGTGTTTAAGGACATAACTCTCCTAACTTCCTCTACGTGAAGGTGCAATGGACACAACTAAAATAACAAATTCTGTCTAAGAAACTTCTTTCCCGTGAGGGTTGTCAAGCATGATGTGGCTTGGCCAGGGCCTTTGTGGAGTCTCCATCTTCGCAGACAGACAAAACCCCATCGGGCACAGCCTTGAGCAATCTGTCATAGCTTACTGAGATTTGAGCAGGATGATCTCCAGAGGTGCCTCTCTGTCTGCCACTCTGTTATTCTGGTTTTTTGGGTTGTCTCATGCTCCTGGAGTACACACAAATGCAAATTTAACCATATATAAAGAGTAAGAAACACTTTCTAACAAGAATTTCAGATCTGCCACAGTGCTATGAAAAGTGGTATTTTAGGTGAATCAATGACATACTTGAGAAATTTGTATATTTTTGTTTAAAGAGAATTTCTGTAAACTAGAAAAGAGGTGGGGGGAAAGGTACAGGAAGAAAGACTGTAGAGTCTGAGTCATATTTAGAGATTACTTTAAATGTTTTATTTTTCTTCAAGGCGTAGATGCAATGGTGCCTTATAACAGGTAATCCAAAACATTACCTACAAAATTTTCTTCCAGTATTTCAATTAAAAAACCCTCTAGAAACATGCTAAAAATTTATCCTCAAAAACTACAGGATGTAATAGCATTATTTTAGAAGAGTGTTAATTTCCAGAAAGGATATTGTTGATTAATTGGAAGAAGTTCAATATTTTTATAGCACATTCATATCGAAACTAGTTAAGTTAGGTAAGATTCATCAATATTCCCTGGGTTTTAAAGGCTTTTCACAAACAGAGCAAACAAAACAGATGGATTTGCAATAGTGTTGGTGCATCAGTAGCTTTAACAAGGGAACTATTTCATTAAACACAAAGTGCTATGAAAGGCAAACTGAAATTAGATTCACTATTCATCCTCACACAGCACTGCATTCCGCTTTTCTCCAAATATTGATGAGAGAAAATTAAAGGGCTCTAAATCTAAATACTGAGTGCTAGCCACAGTAATATGCAGCATTCTGGTCCTGCACTCCATCTGCAGCTGAGGGATAAAATGGTATAATAAATGAACAGACTTTTCTGCCAGTCAGCAATTAATAGTTGGCTTTGAATGTGTCTGGGACTTTTTAAACTTATACATTTATGTGGATGTATGCAAACTCCAAATAAACAAAGATGGCATCACTGTTTCTGGCATACAGGGGAGCCTAGATGTGCTCAGCACTAAATAGATATTGTAAAGTAAAAAATGTTGCTCTTCTTTTAGATTTAATATGCTCTTGAACAGTAAAAATGAAGACTTGAGTGTTCATTTGAGTTCCTTAAGTGTATTGAATTTAAGATGTCTGTTGCTGAATTCCGTGTGGTAAAACCAGCTATTTTTCTAGTTGTGAATTTTTGTTTATTGCATAATTCTCTGAAGCAAATTAAGTAGTCCTTGGAAAAAATGTGAAACATTCCAAATACACATCCATTAGAAGCAGGGGGGTAAAAATCTAAATAAATCTTGCAATAGAGAAAATCATTACAAGAATTATTTTCTCTAGAAAATAAGTTCTTACTCAAAATAATTTGGCTGTTTATAGCAGCTACATGTCCCTGTAAGCATAAGCAGAGACAAACAAAGGGATTTCCTCAAAAGTTTTCTGTCAAAGAAAGTAAAAAAGACGATGTACTATTTGGCCCTCTTTTTGTGCTACCCTAATGTTTCAGATGTAGGGTAGAGAGTTGCTATTCCCCAAACAGGGCTGCTTTTCAGGTGAGTTCCTTGTGTGTCCCCACAAAATATGACCTCTGAATCCTGAGGGTCATTTCAGAAGGAAGACTTACATCAGCTACCACCTGGTACTTGAGACAGACGGCAGCAGGATAAACTTGCCTCTTCACAGATCTTTGGCAGCAAGAAAGACATGGACAGAGTGAGCACAGGCTGTTTAGTTGCAGTTCACAGGGTTGATGCTGTTGGCAATGGAGAATGAGATTCCTGGACACCTCTTGCAAGCAGGAGCAGGTAAAAGTTGGGAAAAGTTGTAACTTTTACTGTTTTTTGTGAAGCAGAAGAAATATTCAAAACAAGTGTAGCATTGTGTAGATTGCCTTCAATATACCTCTTTTCTTAGCTGGCTCTTGCCTCTGGGTGTCAGAATAAAGAAACAGTAGCTCTCTAATATCTTGCTTTATGCTTAAAGAGCTTTAATCTTACTGCTGTACTTAATATTTTATACTCCACGATAACTTCAGTTTGAGAAATACTGGAGGTTAAAATGTGTAGGGCAAAAGAGATTAGAAAGCTGGAGAGACAACAAAAGGAGGAACAAAGCACTGGAGAACAGCTGAAAGGCCACAAAGAGAGCATCACAGCACCTTGATTCTAATGTTGGCAAGCACTCTGTCTTGTCTAGGTTCTCTCAGCAAGAAATATATATTGTTATTCAAGAGGTACACCTTGTAAAAGAAAAAGCTGAATCCTATGTTCTAAATAGCACAAAAAGCTTGTTATATAGTGAATTCTGTTTAAAATTATACAGGTACAAAATCATTGCAGTCAAAGTGAGAAAATAAAGTCCTCGTACAATCAAAAAGTCAGTTTTTGATGACTGCTGTCACTGCAGTTGCTTTTCAGGGTTGACAGGTTTGAGAGACATACTCTGTCTGAAACCTTGTCAGACAAAACCACTGAAATGAAGGAAAACACTATCAATGGAATACTAATGTCTTCTTTGCCTAAATGAACTTCAGGTTTCCTCAAAATATCTGAACCTGTGTGGCAGTTTGCTGTTCAGTGTCCAGTAGCATTCACATCACCAACTAAATATTTCTCTTTTCTTCATCTAACTGAAGGTAGCTAGATTTTTTTAAATAGATGAAGTTTGTGGTTGATAGCATCAAATGCTTTCGAAAGCTTCCAAAGCTGCTTCTGCTTGTGTGTCCGAATGTTATTCTGAGAAGCTAACAAGAATTCTTTTGGTAGCATCCCTGAGTTAAAAATTTTTTTGACACTCTCAACAGTCTTTTGTAGACAAAAAATGTTTGAATTTTAGCTATCTGGTTATAAAATACACCAATAATGGTAGGCATAAGAAACAAAATGTTCTTAGTCCTGAATAACTTTAATTGTGGTATTTAATTGCTTCACCTTTCATAAGCTGATTTCTTTATTTACCCTTGATTTTCAGAAAGGTTTGGGGTTTTTGGGGTGGGGTTTTTTGTACAATTTTTTGTTTGGTTTTGGTTTTTTGTTTTAGTTATTATACAAGGTTTCTTTCTTTGTGTTTTTTATAGTATTATATAGACTATTTTCCTTCAGCACTGTAACTATTGCATGTAGAGAAACACAAAATTAGAGGAGGAAGGAAGGAAGGATAATAAATAAATTGTGTGTCAATACTACCCTAACCCTGGCTCCAATTATTTTGGAAACTTCTCCACATCCATACTATGAAATACAGTTATACAGCAATGCTTAGTATTTGTTAAGTACAAAGGAACTCTACAAGATGAAAAATGAAAGGCAGTTTAGCCCTGTCTAACAGTAGAGTCAGCTTTGTTGTTGAGTGCAATTGTCGATATCCCATTCTTTCTACATGGCTTTTTTCTTTCTTTCTGTCAAAATTATAGAGGCTTTTAAAAGAGGCTTGACTGAGGGGATTGAGTAAAATATGGATGAACTGTGTCAAATGAAGAGGAGTAAAGGAATTATCATTTCCATTCCTGACCTAACAAAGAATTGTCAGGTTATGTCATCATGTGGTATAGATATAATATGTAAATTCTATTCCAAGAGAGAACAGTGAAGAAGGCTCCAGTGAGTTTCCTCTCCTTAGAAACTTTGGATTAATTGATTCTCTGATCTTTATTTTGACAGTTATTCTTACCCAGCACTACAGCAGTGCTTGCAAAAAACTTACTGTGCATTTGAAACTTGCTGGAATATATATATATATATATATAAGATATATATATAAGCATTCACTCTGAGTAAATTTTTAGATTAAAGGACATCTTCCTACTTTAGTTTATTTATATCTTTAATTATAAGGTATTGTAGAATGGATGTTTAGCATATTTACTATGACATCCCTTATAATTACAGAAACAATTGACTTTAAAATAATTGCATAGTATATGAGTCATCAAATTAATCCTGACATATAGATGTTTTCCACTACTGTAAGAAAATAGTTTTGTTAATTTCAGCATCAGGTTTAAACTCTTAAGTTTCTGACTTCTGTAAGCATTTGCAAGTTACAGTGTTGTTATAAGTTAAGGTTATACCTCTAGACGAAATCTTGTAATGAATAGTTGCAGAAGGATATTTTATGACCATTTGAGATCTTGCTGTATCCCTCCCCTCCCCTCCCCTCCCCTCCTTCCCCTCTGACTGTAGCCATATTCCCATGATTTATATAACTTGTAAAAAAGTTAGGTACCACAGCCTCCCTTGTGTTCAACCAACACAAAAAAGCAACCTGTGAGGACAGCTCATATCATCCCGAAAAAGATCAGATGATTCACCCTCTGCCATTGTCTATATTTTACCATTAGCTGTGGAAGGTTAGCAGACAGATTTTTAAAATGTTTATCAACAGTTTAAGCTTACACATGGTAGTGTAGTTTGTTTCAGATGAGTTAAATGCTATCCCAGTGCATAGGAATCTAAATGACTTGAACAACAAGATTAAACAAATAGTTTGGACTATGAGGAAAATTGCAAGTGTCAAGCAGACAAGTGATGAAAACCATTTTTAACAGTCAGATTGCTCTTGTACTTATTTATATAAACTGACTGTTTAAACAATGCTTAAAAATGTTGACAACCCAGTTGTCACGAGGTTTTTTCATGCAAAAATCAATGCCTTTTTGGTTGCTTTGTAATCATAGCTTGGAGGGTTACAAATTTGCCAAAGGCAGTAGCCTTTGTGCAAAACTTATTGACACAGATGAGAACTTTCTCATGTGAGCTTTTCACTGATGTCACTGGAATTCACGTTTCACTGTGCGAAAAACTGTATTGTTCAGTTTTCAAGTCAAAAACCAGGTCTAGTGAAGCGAATGCATCAATTCTTCACGACTTGATAGCAGTATAAATTCCTCTAGGCAGTGATTTAGCTTCTGATATTTTCTTTTTGTAGAATATTGTGGAGATCAAGAACCCAAATATTTTTCATTTTGCAGAGCGTTAACTCATGTAAGTAATCCACACAAGAAATTTCCAAGGTAGTTTTGAAATCAGACCACACTGGGACTGTACTGATATCCTAAATGTTTGTTTCTTATTATTTGAAAATCATAAGTTTCTTGAAAAATACTTTGCATTTGTGAAATTGTCACTTTTCTCAAGAAACCAGGTCTGGAAACCCTGTCTGGTGTCCCTTGGCCTAACACCTGCAGAACCTGATATAATATCTCACATACATTATCATTCCTGCCAAGCAGGCCAGTGTTGGAAATCATAACGCTGTCCTGCAGATGGGAACATTTCTGTACAGAAAACCAATAAATGTCCTCTTTATCTGAAGCTGACATCATTGAATTAAGAGAAATGAACCATAAATTGCTAAAGTGGGAAGCAATATATATACAGATTTAGTTCTCAACTGAGAACAGATGCATATTTTCCTTATCACATCACAGTTATAACTTAGTGAGACTGTTGGAAAGAAACTTATGCCATGAGTCGATAATTTCATACAGCTAACACTTTTCCACCTAAAGTTTAGGAATGGTTGGCACCATCCTTACAAAGTGATATAATTCACTAAATGGGGTGAGTCTTGGGCACTGATATAAAGACAAATATATATTTGCTATAAAAGGGACATAGCTGTTAGCCCACTGAAGATGGTGGTGGTTTCAATAATATGGTGGAATATAGGAGTGACTGAATTTCAAAAGCAATTCTTGGTGTTTGATTTAGCGGTCAGATATTTGCAATAGCAGACATGTGGCAATCTGCACTCCATTTGGAGGTGGGAGGGAGTTATCAAATATTCCCACTTTTTTATTTTAAGATAGATAAATTAAAACTAATTTAAAGAACTATGATCAAGATTATGCTGGAGATTAAGAATATAATGGAGATGAAAAGTTAAAGGTTAGTTTTTCAATTAAAGGAGATTGTTGTTCTGAGGTACAGAATACTTCATTCCATGCTTTGACAGGGCAATTAAAAATAGATCCTGTAGCATAATTTATCTTTGTGAAGCCTTGGAAGAGATCCAGAACTGAAATCAGTTTACTTCTGTTTCAACTGATGCTGCGACCCATCCATGTTAGGTCCGAGAATGGAAAGGTTTTGCAGAGTTTTTGCTGCCCATTCCAATTAGGTTATGTAGATAGCATTGCAAAAGCTTTTGCTTCCGGTGTTCTTTGTTCTGCTCCAGAACCTAGCTCCACTTTCACTCATATGCAATTGAGATTGACTGTGTTCCTGGGCCTGTAATTATTTATCTTGCACTTTGTGTCTTGCCTATGGGGTTTTTTTTGTTTTTTTTTTTTTTTTTTTTTTTCCTAGATTAGTAGTAAATTAGGGAATGAATTTACCATTACAATTGGTTGATTTTGGAATTGCAAAATTTACCCCTTCCCTGCTTCCCCCTCCCCCCTTGCCAGTTATTATTGTAAGTGTAGCTTGTTATTTGAACAGTTACTTTGAAAAAGTGTGTTGTCGATGGACAAAACAAGATTAAGAAGTACATACAAGGCAAAAAGCTTTTCAGATTTTCACTTTCTATATTTTAGGGTTATTTAACTATGGCAGTTTTATTTACTGACAGTGAAATGTTGCTCATACTAATGGTGACTCACTTAGTGTTTTCCTGAGTCTCTGTGATTAACAAAATACAATAACACTACAAAATTACTGTAATTTGGGGCTTGGATCTATGACACAACTCCACTTTTCTGTTTGCTTTTCTTTGGGGCTGGAAAGGTTAGATTTCTATAAATAGGATATGATCCAATAATCTGTAAAATTGTCTGTCCTTTGCTTTTGAAAGTCTGTGACATTTTCTTTTGATGACACCAGGTTCAGTGGCTCTAGAGAAGTACAATTGTGGTGGAAGGAAATGGTACCAAGACTGTTTTCAGATCCATTCCCCTTTTTCTGTAAATACTTACAATTTTTTTTTTTTTATATTATGATTTCCAAGGGGCAGTTTCCAGATGGTATATTTCTGCTGGGGGAGGGGGAAACATTAAGTATCATCACACCATAGTGTACAGTGTGGACAAGTACATGTTCCATTGTAAAGTCTACTTGTCTTGCAAGTTATAGGCAGTAAAGATGCTAATAAATGCTCTAAAATGTGTTCCCAGTTTCTGTATGTACTAGCCTATCAAACACCAATCCATTTTGACTGATACAGACAGTTTGGCAGACAGCAAGACCCTCACACTTGGCTGTCTAGAGGAAAACTTCAATATCCATGTTTAGGCATAGAAGTTCTACTGAAATAATTTTCAGTGTTTTTGAGCCTTGGCAGCTGCATTTGGCTTGGGGATAATTTTTAGTTATTCACTGTTTCTGGAATCATTAATGATGGTAAATGACAGTGAGTGGGTTGTATCAATTGTAACTTTTTAAAAGAAAAAAAAAAAGGAAATATGAGAATTCAGTCGTGACTTGGAATCATTGCAATCTTATTTGCCTATTCTAAAAATAACTGTTGCCATGAATAAATGAAAGATTTTACCATGCTAACATCTGGGCAGAAAGTCAGGAGGTACATTTACTTCAGTTCATTTACATACAGAAGAATAATTTTCATTTTAAGCACTGTGATGATCAAGGGAAGTTTAATGCATTGATAAGTAAAGGTCAGGCACCTGAGTAAAGGTCAGGGATGCTAATCCCCCACATTAGAAACATATCATGTTCCATGTAATCCACTATCCTGGAATGTCTTGAGGGCAAATCGTCATGGAAGAACAACAAGGACAAAGTTATTATTTCAAAAAGAGTAGGTTTTTTAGATAGAACTGCAAGAAAAATCAACATTTTATCCCTCCTGATTTCATTTTCTACATCTTTTATGTAGAAAGACCTCTACAATCAGTGTCATTCAGAAAGCAACTGAAATAAGAATGTCTCCCATCCTACATATGCTTTCCTTTATAGAACTTGTACGCTAAGATTGCTTTGTCTGGGGTTTGGGTTTGGTTTTTTTGTTTGGCTTTTGTTTGTTGTTTGGTTTTGGTTTTTTTTCTTTTAACCAGTGTCCTTTCCTGTGCATACTTTGAATAAAACACTCCAGAAGAACATCAAATGCTAATTGAAAATGGTAAATCCTAAAAATGTCATTAATATCAATTCTTTGGCCTTAGCAAATTCTTCCACTTTGATGGTGCATTACATGTGTGATATGTGCTGGCTTATGATGACTTCCCTCTCTTCATCTACTTCCAAGACAAGTTGGCATAACACTTATTTACAACTCATTTATTAATAACAATTAAAAATTGCAGGTGTCTGAAGTCTGGTATGAAGGCTGAAGAGAAATTTCCCACTGCTTATATGAATAACTGTCAAAAAGACCTGATTGTCCCGTATCTTCTCTTCTAAAACTTTTCAATCTGGATCTCAAGAGAACAGCAGAAACAAAATTGTTTCTTTGCAATTGCAGAGTCTGGTGACCTTTTGTCTCCTTCTTAGAATATATAAAATTAGTTTTATCATCACCATGCCTCATCCTGACAACAGTTTTAGAAGATTAAAGCAGTACTTCATAGAATGTACCACTAATTTCCTTTAATTTATTTCATTATATGAGTATGAGTAATAGAATTTGAAACAGTGCCTCACTGCAGCAGGTGATGTGTGTTTATTTTTATAAAAATGCAAATATACTAAATATATAATATTTTAACCAGCGTGATTAAATAAAGTAATTTAAATAATGAAATTATATTTCCCTAATAGAGAAATGACAACAGTTAAGTGTTTGGCAAGATTGTTGTCTCTCAACACATTTTCTACTAGACAAGAAGCTCAGAAAGGCAGAAAAAAAATTGACTTACTGTTACCAGTAAAATCAATAGATGCTTTTGAGAATTTAAGTCACTTATTTTACCTCCTTTTTAATTAACATGATTATCATTAAAATTGAATTCAGATATTTCCTTACTGAGTTGGGTTTTACTCCTGGACCCGTTCCATTAAAAGCACCACATTTGTCTAAAGGTAAGTAGAATTACTTATCTAGTACTATGCGTGTTTTTCTGTTTTTAAGAACAACAAAGTATTTGCTCAACACTTTTTTTATGGCATTCTGACTGAAGTCCACTACTTCATAGGTCACAAGAAGTAAGGAAAAGGTTTCATGGTCATACAACTGTAATTAATAGCGTAATTAATTTGGAATCATGACTATAATGGCTTCCAAATCAGCTGGATTAAAGGAGCAGCTTCATCCAGTGTCAATAACACTTACTGGAAGATGTCTTCCACTACTCACTACACATAATAACTGATGGAATGAACTGTATGCTTTCTTACATTCCACAGCATAGGTTGCACATCACAAATAGTTGATTCATAAGTGTGTATTTTTTTTTTCTAATTTTGTTGTCAAAGCAGGATGAAGTAGAAATAAATAGTTTAGATAGTGCAGGGCAAAGGATATTTTATTAATCCTAATGATAGGGAAGCAAAAAGCTTTTGTTTGTTTTAGTTATTTCAACCCCTCTTTCGAGGATGTATAAAAATAATCAGTCATTTAGGAATTTTCTGAAAATTTATTAGTTTTGTTGTGTCTAATTATTTTTTCCAGTGAAGATAATTTCTGATCAGTCAGATCCCAAAAGCTGGAGACATGACTGTCCTATCTTTCATGGATGTATTTCATGCACTTGTGAAAGTAGGAACAGTGATGACTGTGAAAAATGTTGGTGAATATTGGAGGGAATAATTGCTGCATGTGTCCTATGTAAATTCTGCTTACATGTTGCAAAAGTAGGCCATTTTTCATTCATGATCTCTTAAAAATTCATTACCCTCTCTGTATCTCCAGCATAGCTGTTTATTCCCCATCATGTAGATGAAGAATATCTGCTGAAGTTATATTATGCAAAAGAAAGTAATAAAGGAAGACTATTGTTCCTATGAATCCATAAATATGTATGTATGTACAATGTATGGAGGTTGTGTGAGTTATAATACACATAATATTAAAAATGCATACTATGGGTGCAGATGCCTGTCTGGAAAAATACAAAAACACCCACTTTCCTGAAAAAACTGGAAGGTAATTTCCATTATTCAAATATGGAGTTTTTGCAGCTCTTTTGGTAGAGTTGCCCACAGTGCTTCATACTTAATCCAAAACTGTAATCTTTGTGGCCAACTGTTTTGTAGGTATTATTCACCACCTTCAATTTAGTTTGCATACTTCTCCGACCTGAAGATATAGCGGTTCTGTAACTTTAAATCAATTGGGACAGAACGTTGTTGCAGCAAAGAATGCTGTGCTTTCAAATTCTGCACTTTGCGAGGCAAATACTAGTTCTAATTTTTCAAGAAGTCTAAAAGGCAAGACATACATTATTTTTCCCCATTAATTATTTCTGTAACTAAAATTCATACAGGACTTTATCTAAACACACTACTTTGACCATGACAATTGTTGAGACTGAGCTGCACTTGTATCAAATCAGATTAGTTCATCTTGCTTATATAAAATGCCCCTGCATATATAGCATAATGTTTTTGACTCTTAGTGTCTCTATGGTTCATTACCATCTTTAAATCTGATACAAGTTCCTCCTCTTGTATTTTTCCAGCTGGGGATTATTCCTAAGTGTGAAACTTTGTACTTTTCTTTATTGAATTGCATCTTTTTCTCCTTTTTTTTTTTTTTTTTCTGGATCACTTTTTCAATTTGTCAAGGTTACTTTCAATTCAAATCCTATTCACTAAAGTGCTTGCAGACGCTTTCAGCTTAGTATAGTCGGCAAATTTAATAAATGTACTCTCTATTCCATCATCCAGGTCCTTAATGAAAATATTGAATAATACTGGATCCAGGACAGGCCCTGTGAAATCCCACTCATTGTTTCCTTCCAGCTTGACAGCTGGTAAGTGCTCTAAGTCTAGCCTCACATTTATGGTGCACACAGTTACAACAGTATAATCTGGATTACTTTGTTCTTAGTTATTTATGAGTATGGTACATAAGAACAGCAAATGTTTTGGAGCAATGAATATGTGTTACATCTACTACTTCTGCCTGTCAGTAAGGCCTATTACTAGTTACAGGGAGAAAGTACACAGGATTATATTTCCTCTTGCAAAGTGCATATTTACTCTAGACTGTCTCTAGTCTTTATCCTAAAAGAACTATTCCATTATTTTTGTGAGAATTTAGGTTGATCAATTTGTTATTTCTGGATCCTCCTAGTCTACTTTTTCAAAGTTAAGCACAGCTGTTTACATCCTTTTATCCTACTGTCCTCCATATTCTCAGAGGAAAAATAAATGCTAAGATTATTTCAGTTCATTCCTGTGTTTGTTTCAGTCTGTAGATTGCTAATTACTCAGTTGACCCATCCCTTTTGAATTAAAATGGAAATAAAAATCTCCAGTAATAAGTTGGTAGCTTCCCTTTTTTGCTAATCAGATTTTGATAAGTTCTTATTAAACTGTATACTTTCTACAAAGGCATTCTAGTATGCATCTTTATGTTTAATTCTATTTTTAAATTTTTTTTTCCTGCTTTGTTAATTCATTCACTTTTTTCAAATACTTTTGCAATTCATTGTAATAATTTTTTCACTTGATAGCCACAACTAATTTATTGTCACCAAAAATTTTGTCACCTTACTGTTGAGTCTTTTATAAAAACGTTCAAAAGTATCTCTGTGGATTTCTGCTGGCAACCTCTCCCTGATTTTTTGTCTTAAATAATGTCTCCATATATTTGGGATATTCCTCAGTTCTCACTTTTACTTGTATGAATTAGTTTCCACTCTTTGTAAAATTCCATCTTGAGTTTTTGAACACCTTTTTTTTTTTTTACCCAACCTTACCACATTTCCTAATTTTATTTTGTTGGGGTTTTTTTGTTTAGTTGGTTGGTTTGGTTTGGTGTTTTGTTTTGTTTTGTTTTTTTAATTGTTCATATTGTTTCTTCATATAGTGATCTTTAATGACCAGAGGGCTGGAGCACCTCTCCTGTGAAGACAGGCTGAGACAGTTGGGGTTCTTCAGCCTGGAGAAGGCTCCAGGGAGAGTTTAGAAGAGTTTTACAGTGGCTGACAGGAGCCTACAATAAAGTGGGAGAGGGATTTATCACACGGACATGTAGTAGTAGGACAAGAGGGAATGATCTTAAGATGAAGGAGAGTAGGTTTAGATTAGATATTAGGAAGAAATTCTTTACTGTGATGATTCTGAGACACTGGAATAGGTTGCCCAGAGGAGTTGTGGATGCCCCATCCTTGGAAGTGTTCAAGGCCAGGTTGGAGCAAGTCTAGTGGGAGATGTCCCTGCCCAGGGCAGGGGGGTGGAACTAGATGACCTTTAGAGTCCCTTCTAACTCAATGCATTCTATGCATAGACTCTCATGATTCTATGAGATTTTTAAGAAGATGCTAAGACTTCTGTCCTCTTCTATTACAATAAAAATTAGTATTTTATGCTAGTGATGCATCCACAAGTACTGAGTAGACCAGTGATTGAGGTACAAATAAAAGACTTCAGGTTGCTGATGTATTACTTGTTTGTCTGTAGTATTATCTGACTGCAGATACTGTGCAGATTTGAGGCATTCCTGGCACAGCCTCAGTAGAGAGACTGTGTAAAACACAGGGGGAGGTTTATAGGAAGAAAATTACCTAAATCTGTTCATGTTCTAAGGGATAGCAAAACCTGCATGAAGTTTATTGGGAACAAAATTAAATAATTTTGAGTGCCGAAGTATGTATTAACAAATGCATTTGCAAATTATATTTTGTTTTCTTCATTCAGAGAACAGGAAATACAATTTAATTTAAGAGCTCTTATCTTCAACCACTAAATGACAGATCTTGATTAAAACAACTTGCAATGAATTGGAAAACTTTACAGCCTCTAGAAAATATAGCAAGGAGTGACAAAAAAAAAGAAAAAAAAAGCCTCCTTGAAATCTCAGTCTAAGTTTAGAGCTTGTGAAAATACACTGGAACTGCATTTTCTTAAACATTAGACACTGTACATCAGGCTTAAGAGCAAAACAGTCCAAGAAAATGTCAACAGCTTTTCTTGATAAACATTCTCAAAAAAAGGTTTATTTCATTGGCATATAATACAGCAATTTCTGATGGAACTAAAAATTCATGTTGAAAGATATATGATATAATTAATTATTAGTAGGCTAATATTTTAATTTTACAGTAACTTAGCAAATCAAGTTTAAACGGAAGAGAGAAGGACCTGAAGCTGTTTAAGATGTCTTAGCTATCCAAAGACATCTGTTTATTTTGAAAGTGGGGATGAATGGAACCTGAATTTTGTTAGGCTAAATCTATGAAACAAGACTTTTGGTTGAATAAAAGGACAGGTTTTGATCAGAAGTGGTAAATTACTTTTTAATTAGAAATGTTTTATCTTTAGCCTCAGGAGGAGTAAACCATTATACTTGAGTGTTGCTGGAGGCAATTTTTTCTTCACAGATGGTCAGTTGCTATTTTCTTTCTTTTGCTTACTTTTCTTTTGATTTACATTAAAGAAATATAGCTGTAACCATCTAGAAAGTACAAGATAATTATGAAATAAATGATTATAGACAAACGCCTCTGCTTTCATCTTAGCATTTTGATTTTAAAAAATATTCGGAAATTTATCTAAAATATTTATAAACAAGATTAGAAGAAGTCTCAAATTTTTTAGCTCTGCCACTTGTAGTTTTTATGATGATTGGCATCGTACAAAATCTATCATCCTAAGTTTTTTAGGAAATCTGAAGAAGTTCAGTAATTGTTAAAATGAGTAGACTCCCAATGTCTGATTTAACTACTTAGTATCAATCACAAAAGTAGTTGCAAGAACAAATAATTTTAAAGATGCCTGGAAAAATCATCTTTGATGTTTCTCAAATGAAATTTTGGAAAACATGTTTGCTACCCAAGCTGTTTTCAGTAATGAGTCACCCATGAAAATCAAACTCCAATTACTTTGGCAGATTCCCCATTTACAAATGCCTTACAATAATGCCAAAATCTGTTCCACTGCTCTCAAGTTCAACTTTAGCTATGGAAATGATATCTACCAAAATCCTGTTAGCAGAACATACACTATGAGTAGTAATGCATACAGATAATTGAAATATTTTTCAATAAATAAAGTTACAAAAAATTTTACATCTGTAGATGAAGCTGCCTTCACTAAAGATAGTATTTTTCCATTAATTTCCACATATGCAAATTTTAAAAATAACCTTAAGTCTCATAATAAGTCCAAAAAAATGTCGTGCAGAACAATGTCATATAGGCTACCATAAGGGAAATACAAGTATGTCAGTCTCACCCTTATTTCATGGTAGCAAAATTCTTCAGGAACCTACAGGCCTTTGTTTTACATTATTTTTCTTTCTTTATCTTTCTCTGGGGTTAAAGCTTAATCTTAAGGGGTTGTTTGAACTTTTCTTCGGCTACGTATTTCTTGTTTACATTTTAAAAGCTTTCTTGGGTACGGTAGCATCATCTAGAAAAGTAAGGGAAGAAAACTTCAGCGGCATTTGAAATTTTCACTGTGTTAGTGAAACCTAACTTAACAAGTCCATCCAAACTAGTTTCTGATTCACATTTGTAGAGGTTGTTTCCAGATTAGTATCCAATTATATTAACACAAAATATACAAGTGCACAGACTCCATGTTTATACAGAAGTAAAATTAAGGTTCTCAGCACATCTCTGGATTTATACAGGATAATTTGTGCCTCCCAGCTATTCACAAGAGAAGATGGACTACACTAGTTTAAAAAACACTTCTCTCTCTTCACTTGGGAATACACCAAATTTCCTCCACAGCCCTTGAAGCTGCTGTTCCCACCCTAAAAGCGAGCCATACAGAGGCCATCTTCTGATACCTCTGGAACTGCTTGCTCTGTTTGCCAAGAGCTCTGCTTTTATAAGCTTTGAGCGTGCAGCCTCAGAGCATGTGGCTTTGCCTGTGTACAGTGCAAAACTGAAAACCCCTGTTTGTTTGGTTTTTTCCAGGGAAAGCTCTCTTTTAAAATGTTTCACCATTATCTCAGCACTGCACAGCCATTTGAAATTAACAACAATATCAAACCTATTGCCATACAACATTAATAAGTATGTTATTTTTATCAGACGTGCGATGATTTTTTGTTTGCTAAATAGCAGCTGTTGTATTAGTTTTGAGCCATAAAAAAATAAACCCTAGCTTCTGAAGCCAATATTTATGTATAGAGAACTTGTATTGTAGCTAGTACTGTGGTGTTTGTCCTCCAAATAGAAATCAAATAGCACCATCAAAAAGGGTATTTACAGGCAAGTATATATTCTAAGTGTTCTTTCCTTATTTTATACTGCCAATTTCATTTTCCTTTTGAAGCTGCAAACTACAGTCCCAGAAGGCTTTTAATATCTAGAAGATCTGTCCTTAAATGGGTTATGCTGAGCTTAAGTGGGTTACACTGAGGAGAGATTTCTACAGGATCTATGAATCAAGATTTAAAAGACTAAGAAGCCAAACATAACCCCTGCTGGTTTTTTGCATGTGAAATATATACAATTGGATTTTGAATATATTATTTGCACTTAATCCATAAATGAGGTTGTGGTCAGTTATGCCTGTGCAGGTTTTTCCAGTTTTGGGTTTATTGTGTTACACTTGTATAGATATTCAAAGAGATTCTGCGCAGCCACAGCTCAACTTTGCCAGCACTGTTCTTTCCACTGAAATGTTGGGGAGTTGATTCCTGGGTGAAGAATAACAACAGGGAAGGTTGAGAAGGGATGTGGGAGGAAGATAAGGAGTAAATTAAAGGGTAGAAGGTAAACCTTTCACATACACTACTCTTACATTCCCTGAGGCTTATTTTTTCTCTAAAGATCAGATCCTACAAATCTTGCTGAAACTGAATTTTGAGAGGACCTTGTTTTGAGGAACAAAACTAAAATCCTAACTTTTTTATTGTGTGTCCAAATCCACTTAGCAAAAGTGTTGAAAATTTGCTTTTTTTTTTTTAATTTCAAATTTGTCATCAATTTATTAAGTATATTTATTTAATTTTGCCAATAAATTAGGAAATAGCTCCTGCATACCTGTGTGAAAATACATAAAACAAAACATATTCTGAAAGAACAAAATAGCAGAAAGTGTTTTGCAAAGCTTAACTTAAAAATAAATCCCTTTCTCATCATACAGACTCCTGCTCAAGAAATTTATCTTCCACCTACTTCACCATATGGAGCTTTAAGAGTGCTAAGTCCCAGTAGATGTATCTGTAACCATTTGTAATAGTGCTGAACACGTGCCTAAATCAGTCAAGAGGGGGAACCTCTACATTTATAACACAGGTGATTTGAGCACTACTTTCTTTTGTAATCTATTTGCTGAAGTAGGGCTTTACACACCTTATATGTTCTCCAACACACTGTCCTAATATAATTATTTTTCTGAGGTTCAGACTGTCCTTTCTGAAATCCAAGGCTTGATTTTCTTTCTGTTGTTGTAAAACATTGTTGTTAACTTTGCTATTTTAAGTACCCTGGAAAAAAACATTTCATGCCCTTTTTTGAGACGCTATCTTTCATCTGATTGATCCTGTAAATTTACAGCTGGAGACAAACACAGTTGTAATGATATAAAGTGATACTATTTCACTACTTTAAAACTATTCCTGTTTAAAAACAAACAAACAAAAGCCCAAACAAAAACCCAACCTGCAAACAACAAAGAATTAAAATTTATAATGTAACTCATGTTACTCATGTAACTCATGTCTGAAATCTCTAATGGTCAACTACATTCTCTTCTGCCCTGTAAGCAAATACTCCTCTTTATTCAAAGCACTGGGAAAAGAAGACTAAAAAATGCCATTCCATGCCACATAAAATTTCAATTTTCACTTTTTTTCTTAAATATAGTTTGATTTATTCCTGCAGAAAATAGTATTTATTATTGACCATTTCATTAGCCGTTGCCAAAAGTTTACCTACAGCCAGTTTTAGCCTGGCATGCTGGGTAGAAGTTGTTTTTTCTTTTGCTGTGAAAATCATAAAAGGTTTTGCTTATTTGAGAGTTTTCCATGGACAAGCCTGGATTTTCTCAATTCCAGCGAATATAACTATTTTTAGCCAAAATGTAAGATTTTTTTGCTTTTGCTTTTTTGTTGTTTTGGGTTGGTTTTTTTTTTTGTTTGTTTGTTTTTGGGTTGGTTTTTTTTATCATTAAGTTATAATTCTTTCTTATATAGTGATGAATAATGTAATACTAAAGTTGGTCTAAATGGTAAAGGACAATGCTGATACCAAGATTATTACTAATTATTATTACCAATAATTATTACCAATAATATTGATGTCAATATTATTCATGTTGTATATGGAAGTTCAGTGATTTCCCATTCCACTGACAACCTTAAACATTTTCTAAAACAAATCTCTTAAATGCTTAATAGTAGCATGTAAAATGATGAAGACTTACAGATAATTCTTATAAAAGTAAACCTTTATTAGTTCTTCTTTAGCAAAACCTGATTTTTAGTTCAGCTGCATACATTTGATAAATCTTTTGATCAGATAATTATAAAGTGAAAAGGAATAAATTGTAAGTGAATCATTAGGAAATATGTTTTGATAACATCAGTAAAATAGACATCTCTACAGAAATAAAACTTCCCTCTGACCTTTCTGTGCTTTTTTCTGTGCTTTTTTTTCTGCTGCAGTTAGCTATTTAAACAAAGCTTTGCACACTTGCAGCAAGAATAAACTTTCTCTTTGAGCAGCAAAAATGTATAGATTTAGTTAAAATGAATTTTCCAGAACTATTTGAATGAATGGAGAGGTTCTGTGTCAGCTTTCAGCAAAAGGCTTATCCAATGCCCCGTGTGAATGCTCTGTGTACTGTTTTGGTTAAAGCTTGAATGGAAAACTGCTGATCTGAGGTAATACACATTATTGAAGATGCAGACAAAGCCATTTTCAGATGGGTAAACTGCAAAAGTGTTAGTGTGAGAACAACATAAATTGTGTGTCATTCTTTAGCTGTTCAATATGGGTTTGAACACAAAGCATATATGAATAATATTTCTACTAGATTTATTTGCAAATACACCTTATTTGCAAAGACTGAGTTTAGGAGCATATTGGAGCATATGTGGGACAGCATTAGAGAACGCATCATCTCTGACTTTTCCATACTCTTCCACCATACACCAACTGGTTTACTGTTTACTGTAACCTCAGAGTGGTTCAATTTCCTACAGTTTACACACTTCTATCTATTTTAAAGCTAGTCTAGAGTACTAATTCCATAAATTTGGTTATTACAATGCCAGGCTGACTTTTCTTTTTTCTATTTTTTTTTTTTTTTGTAAACTTAGAACTGCCCCCAGAATGCAAACTTAAAAAGCAACATTACTTTGTTGATGAAAACACACATTCAGTGATGTAGATACTTTGATTTCAATGGAACTACATTATTACTAAAACTGTGGGGGTTTTAAAAAGGGTACAATTGCTTTACTGTGTTTTAGTGTTATACTTCATGTGTAAATGCATTTCAAATGTTTTAACTTGCAGATTAAACGAAACTGAACCCGAAACCAAAGACAGGTTTTGAAACTATTTGCTGCCCAGCTCAAACCTGTCAGGTAATCAAATTGTTTTGTTCTGCTTCTGATATTCCACAGTTTTAAATGAATAGAAGCTATGCAGAGCCACGGGTGGTAAGTATGTTAGGAATAAACAGTAGCCCATGGTAGTATTATTGGTGCTGAGTGCTCTTGTTCAAATGACCATGGTAAATCAGAACACATGGTAAATCAAGTACTTGATAAAACAACAGAATTGATAATTCTCTGCATTGTACTGTTTATTTTTAGCAACCTGGGTTACATTTTTATGGAAATATATTGTCTTTTAATTTTTTTTTAATATAATAAATTTCTAACAACTTATTCCCTAACTGATGCAGCTCCAGGAAGAGGCAAGCTGTTGTCTCTATACTGCTGTGTAGGAGCAAACTCCTGATAAGGATATAAAGGGTAAATTTTCTGACAATACAAAATATTTATCTTCTGGAAAATTCTTTGCAGTATCTGTGAAACAGTGCAGTGCATATTTCTCAAGGGATTATGAGATTCTCATGGTTTGAACTGTGCCATAGAAACTTCAGACTTGTCCATCTGACTGTGGCACTTCATCTATGTCTGCCGCTCTTGAGGTTCCCCTGAGGGCAGAGGGGATCTGAAATGATCCTACGAGGGCCCGGTTGCCTGTCGCAAATGTGGTTGACCTCAGCAGGTGTTCTGAAGTTGGACCAAACTGTTGGCTGTAAGAAAAGCGTCAATATGAAACACCAAGTCCATGAGACATCCAAGTGTCAGGACCCTGCTGAGATCTCTCAGGTCAGAGAATTTTGTAGCCGTGACATCTAGAAAAACACATATTGTTTGTAAAAGCTGGACTGGCAAAAGCCCTGTTGTTCTGGTACACGTTTTTAAGCTGGAAGTTTTGCAGTGTTTCCACAGAAAAAGGCCAGAACAATCTGACTGATTTAAAAGGAACTGCTACTGATTTGCAAAAAAAAAAAAAAAAAAAAAAAGTGTTAGTTACAGAAAGGTCAAGGCTGCATACTCCATTTTAATTAAGTTCACTGTCAGTATTATTTCAAAAATGCAAATCAAATACTCCTCTAAAATAAGAAAAACTAAAAAGTTTTCTTAAACAAAATTTTAAAGAAATGTTTAGTGACAGCAACAAAATTCAGCGTGCAGATTGTAACGCTGGAATTTAAATGCCCATGTGTGGGTGTCCAGGTGCAAAGTACATACACCCTTTGTAGCTGGCAAGGATCTCTTTGGCACAGCGTGGACCACTCACTTTGAAGTCAACACCCTCACAGGGGCTGCTGAGCTTCTCTAAGTTCTATACACTACATTGATTGTATTTTAACTGCCTGTAATGGAAAAATAATCATCTTAAACTATGAGTTTATTCTTATTTAAAGAAGCCTTAGGGTTTATGTTATAGGTTTTTTGTGGTCTTCTAAACCCACTTTCTATGATATTGTAAGGTGTGAACAAACCTGTTTTCCAACTTCAGTTGTATCCAGTATTCACTATAAATGTCCAAGAACTTGAGATAAATCATGTTTAGAAAGAATGAGATCTTTTTTTTTTTTTTTTCAAGTCTGATCCAGTGGGCTAATGATGCATTTTTACTTTTTAAATAATCTTTAAATAAGGGCATGTCTATCTGGATGAAGATTTCTTATCAAGTTAATTGTTTTAGTTCTGCTTTTTTCCTGATTTTTGTTCAAGAGTTGAGTCTTCTTGCATTCATTCTATATGCTTATAAATTATTCTGACTTTTTATTACTGTTGTGTGTTCATAAGCTTTCCCTTCAACCTGGTGCACAACGGTGATGTTCTGCATTGCATTTCAATTTTTTGGATGAACGGTAAAAAGGAGAAGAATATCTGCTCAGACTTCTGGGGTAAATGGATATGCAAATCATGAAATTTTGAACTGAGGGTAGTTCTTGACCAGTGCGCAATTATCTTAATGCCTGTAAGTAATGTAACTTCAGAGATTGTAGCAGTTTAATTTGACACCTTTCTATATGCACAAAGTACAAAATATTTATTGTCAGTTGAGTTCCAGTGAAAATATACAGACATGGAATGAAGCTCATACAAGATATTAAAAGAATCCTTCAGTAAGAATCTCCCTGTTTAGAAACAAATTAAAAACAATAAAGAGATATACTGGCTGGTATCCAGAAGGATGTTAACTACTAGCAATGAAGGAAGTGTTTCTTTAAGGTCGAGCTGTACATACAGTAAAGTAGAACTTCATGTCTGTACCTCACAGGGGCTTGCCTGTTTCTGTTCATTCTCTGTGTAGTACTTCTGATGTATGAATAGGGTGGCATAACAGATACTTTTATATAGACATGAGCATTTGAAGTCAATGTTTGAAATTTCTTTTAAAATAAGGTGAACATTATTTCCCATAGGTACAAACCATTTTTTACTGTTAATTCATGAATAATAAAACTGGACTTTCACTGTGTTTTCAAGGCTGAGGATTCATTTTGCAAGATAGAAATCATTTTGGCATAGCTAACAAGGCAGCATGGTTATGGAATGTTCTGTGATCTAACTAGCTAATATACAATACATGTTTGCTTCCCCAAAGCAATTTTATTGCTTGAATTCTGAGCAACTTAACAGTCAGTCCATTGGAAATCTTGTGTTAGAAGTCTCTAGTTAAATTCCTGCACTGTGCTTAGTATTGTTCTATGTTGCTTACAGCTAAAACTTATTAACAAGTAGGACAACTAGAGAGAGTGGTCTTCATACTATCCAAGGAAGAAAGGGTCTTCTACTCTACTTAAGCATGCTTCGCTTTTTCTCTGTCTTTGGTTCTGTGTGAAGATTGGCTTAATGGAGAAAATCTACTCATTACTTATAAGCTATATGGAAATAGATATGATTTCTAAATATAAAAATTAGGGTAAAATGTAAATATTAAAGGCAGCCTGTTACAAACAAATAAAACAAAACAAAAGAGAAAAAAAAACCCAACAAACCCTCCATAGACAAAAATCTTATTGTATTTTTGAGTAGTTTGTTCAATTAACTCTTTGTAATGATTCTGCAGAAGGAAATTTCACTATAATCTAATGGAAATTTAGCTAATGAGTATAGATGGAAAGCTAATTAAGTATGTGGTTTCATAATCACCATTTTCAGTGTTTCTGCATTTGTAAAGAGAAAGTCAGGAAGAGTTTAGAGACCATTCTCTTTGGCTTCTGTGGAGCTATACACTTCCAAAAGACTTATTTTTCATTACTTAACTGCTGTATCCAAAATATCTCTCAGCTGTCTCAGCAAAATGTCATAAGCCTATAGGGAATTGTACTACTGCATGCATGCTAGGCACTATACAGAAAGCAGTAGTTCTACCTAATTCAGATTTACATAAGACAAATGAGTGAAAAAGCAAAACTCAAGTAACAGAAACTGGAATCTCAGAGTTATTCTGCAAGTCAACATCAGAATGGGGAAGTGAAAGGATCTCATGATTCACACTTGTAATATCCTGGGGTTTAGAACATAAAATCTTTATGATTCTTTATAAAAATGAATAGCTAATTTAGTTAAAGAAGCACCCTGAAAGGTTCCATTTGTTTTGCAACCTATCTATTTTTCATTTTTAATGCAGTATCTGATTGTTTCACAGGAGCTAAGTATCTACATCTCTTTGGTCAACTTGGAGGGTCTGGGGAAAGAAACAAATAATCCATGACTCTGTAGTATTAATCAGTGTCCTTTGTGCTTTTCCCATGATATGTTTTCTCAACAGAAATCAATTGCTTATCTTCTGTGCAGGCCATTGATTATCTGCTAGTTCCATAAAGGGGAAAAAAACATATCTTTCAGCTGTCGTTACACAACAACAAATTTGCAAATGGTACTCTTATAAAACCTGCTTTACATTCTCTTTTACAAAGTGTAAATTTCAGGAAGGGCTGGCTATTACATGAACAAAAATCTCAAGACTTCAGTAAGACCACTCATTAAAGTTGCTTTTGTATGCTTTTCTCTTAGTAGAATACAATTGACTTTAGCTATCTGATCTATCTATTGCAAGGGCAGGCTGCTGCTCTTCTTTTTCCTGTGTTTTCTTTGCTTTTGACAATATATCAATTTAAGGGAGCCCAAATGTAATTAAAAAAAGAAATACTTTTTTTTTTAATTAAAATTATTAAACACTTGATTCTACTTCTTTTCTGCAGCATATTCAGTTCCATTCTTGCTTGTATATTATTTTGTCAAGGCCATAGCTTTGGTTCTGAGGCTATGGTTCCAGTCCAAATATCAGGTGAAGTGATTGAGACTCTACATTTATCTAGTTGGTACTGGATTATATTTTAGTAGCCCAGTGGGGAATTAGAAAAGCAATTACTTTTATTAAGAAGCTTAATTTAATGAAAAAACCTTTTCAAGGAACTTAATCTCAATTGCCAGCTCATTGTGCCATTAAAAAGCACTACAGGACTAGGGCATCAGCAAAGCAAAGCATTGCTTCTTTGCAAGTGTTTTTACAGTGACTGCTAATGATTTTGTTCTTCTTCTGTGAATTACTCATCTTTCTTGAATTTTTAATTTATTATATCAGTTCAGCTGGGAAGGTTGGAATGCAGCATCACTCACTATGCCTATTTCATAGCCTTGACAATTATTCTGAATGCCTTTTATTAAGAAGCTGTTTTTCAAATCCATTTTTTTTAAGAATTAATATTAAACACTTCTTATTCAAGTGCATAATTTGTATGCAGATTTAGTGTCTATTATTTTAACCACCTACTGTAGTTAACTTTTCATCACTGTTTATCTCAGGATCAGTTACATCTCGCTGTCTGCTTCCTGAAAACTGTGTATAATCACTTTTTCAGTTGTTTTTCTGCATCTAATGTCACATATTACTAGGACAGCATAACCTCTACAGATATTTAAAACTACTAACTAGCCCACCGGTATATTTTTTCCTAGCTGAGATGTGATTATTAGGAAAAGGGATTGAAGACTGAGAGCACTATAATGTGGTGAATTTCTGTTCTTTGTTCTGATCTTCCTTTCATACATATATAAATATATATGTATATGTGTATAAATCTCAAAATTCTTCTGAATGTAGAGCTCATTAAACAAGCTTTTCATTTCTCTTGGATTTTCAGGATATTTTTCTATTTCCTCTTTGCCATTTATTTTCTTAAAAATATGGAAAGTTAATATGGGTTAATATTTGGAAGTGTTCAATGCCAGGTTGGATGGGGTTTTGAGCAAGCTGGTGTAGTGGAAGGTGTCCCTGCCCATGGCAGGTGTTGGAACTAGATGATCTTTAAGGTCCCTTTCAACTCAAGCCATTCTATGATTTCATCTGTTTGCATTCATCAGTTTTTCCTCTGATCTCATTATTTTAGGCTGTCTTTCTACTCTTTGCATGTAATTCATAGTTTCCCTTTTTTTTTCTTCCCCCCAAAAATAAGAATAGAGTATACTTATATAATGCTAACTATAAAGGATCTCTCCATTTTCATGTATCTAGGATCCTATCTGTAGCCTCTAATAATGGAAAAAGAAAATCACACCAACCTCCTTCATGAATATTCACTAATATGGACTAATTACTCTCGGTGTATCCTGAATGGTATAATTTAATAACTTCTAATTGATTAAAGTTGTGACATCTAATTAAAACTTTAACATAGTGTAGTTATAATTGAGGTCTTTTCATTTGCTGTGGTTTTCAGTCAACTCAAAGCCCTGCATTTCTCCTAAATGCAGGACACTTTAAGAAGGGGAGAAGCAGTTGTTGCGTACTTTCACTTCTAATAAAATTTGCAAATTTGGCCATTATGGGAATAGATTGATCCCTCGGGCTGAAAAGTAGCTCAGTTATTTAAGAAGTAGCTTTGAGCAATTAATGGTGGTATCTGCATACTAAAATTGTTTTGCTGCAACATTTCTATTTAAAATGTAAATGTGTCACTGCATGGCCAACTTTGCCACAAGTTGCTGAACTGAGTGTCTCTTACCTGCTTGCTCATTGGCTTTCATAAAATTTACAAGAATTTGACATTCCTGAGATTTCTGCCCTTCTATTCTTCATAACTATTTGTCAACTTTAGTTGAATCTGACCACTGTATTAAAATATTACTGAAAGATCCAAATGGGATTAGGAAGATATAAATCTCTTTCTTTCTTTCTTTCTTTCTTTCTTTCTTTCTTTCTTTCTTTCTTTCTTTCTTTCTTCCTTTCTTCCTTTCTTC
>JAWWTY010000077.1:28055077-28117389 GCA_035222235.1 Margarornis squamiger | reverse complement strand
TTTCTTTCTTTCTTTCTTTCTTTCTTTCTTTCTTTCTTTCTTTCTTTCTTTTCTTTCTTTCTTTTCTTTCTTTCTTTCTTTCTTTTCTTTCTTTTCTTTCTTTCTTTTCTTTCTTTCTTTTCTTTCTTTTCTTTCTTTTCTTTCTTTTCTTTCTTTTCTTTTGTTTTTTTTTTTAATTAATTTTTTTTTTTTGCAAGAAGCCTGAACCAGGTTAAAGACAGGTTAAACCAAAACTCTCCCTAGTCATAATGTTACTAGATCATATGTTGACTTTTGAAGAATTTTATATATGAGGAACACATTTTTCTAATTGTTATTTTATTTTAAAGACTTGCAGCTTCAATTAGGCCATTAGTTCCTTTTGTCAATGTGTACCACACCGCACTGATTAATGCTATACAATATTATTTCTCTTACAGAAGTGATCTTGAATATTTTTTAAAATTATAATATATCAAGGCAGTCATGGCCTACTTCTTGGTCTTCTCAGTTGTCCTACTTAATTTATTTTTCTGTACCTAGCTAGAGTACTTTCCTTATTATTCCTGCTGCCTGATTTTTATACTTGCTGCCTGTATCACTGCTGAAGTCTGTGTTGTGTACCACTGTTTAGACTGCAATATATTATGATTCTGGTAGCTGAATTCTGAGTGGATACAAGTAATAGCTATATCTATATTGCTCTTTTAAACCATTTCTGAGGAACCATCCTGCAAACCATCCTGCAACCAACCTAGGGGTTCTCTGTATGGAGAAAACCTCTGTTCAAACCAGCTTTTTAAACTGCTTAGACTCCAGACCACCCTTGCTATGCTACAGGGTACAAGAAGAAGTCCCTACTGCAGACCAACAAAAGTACCTTTAAGTACATGATCTCCCTCCTCTGCCTTTTCTTTCTGCCATTTTTTTTTCCCCTGCATTCTGCACTTACATGATGAAATCCCTCGTGATGAACCCATCTCACTCTTTTCATCTCTGCCAGTGGCTTCTAGGAGGTGGAATAGGAAGGACAGTGTAGAGTGGACAAGAGTACTAAAGCCAATGCTGCCCTTCTTGTAGACAAAGTTCATTGCTATATTACATCCCAAATAAATGTGTTCTGAAGAGGGACCATAACAGAGAGATATATACAAATATAAATCAACGGCTGCACACTCAAGGAAAATAGTAAGAAGGAGCATGAATGCATTTATAAGAACATTTCAGCTATTTTAAGTTAAACTTTTCTACTAAATCAAATGGGGATCAAATGCTGTTATATCATAGAATCATGGAAAGTTAAGGGTTTAGAAGACACCTTAGAGATCATCTAGTTCTAAACTCCCTGCCATGGGAAAGGACACCTCCCACTAGACCTGGTTGCTCCAAGGCCTTATACAAGCTGGACTTGAACACTGCCAGGGTTGGGGCATCCACAGCCTCTCTGGGCAATCTCTTCCAGCATCTCACCACCTTCATGGTAAAGAATTTCTTCCTAATATCTAACCTCAATTTCTCCTCTTTCACTTTGTACCCATTACTCCTTGTCCTATCACTACAGTTCCTGATGAACAGTCCCTCTCAAGCTTCTCTGTAGGCCCCCTTCAGTTACTACAAGGCTGCGATGAGATCTCCCTGAAACCTTTCCTTCTCCAGGATGAGCAGCCCCAACTTTCTCTGCCTGAAATATGTCTTAGTTTTTCTAACAGTAAAATCAGCTTTGCAAGAAATATTCTCTCACCTTTTTTAAAAGCTGAAAGTTGTTTATAAAAGCAGAGTACCATTTGAATAAGACCTGAATTTACACTCACCTCTAAAAAAAATTGGGTTGTACATTTATGATGACCATCAGAGAAATAAAGAAAAAAATCTAAACCAACAAAACAAAACAGGGGATTGTTGAACTTTGGCAATTGTAAGCAGCATTTACATTTTCTGAATGTGGTTCAGGTGAGGAGCTGGAGAAGGTCCTGTGTATATCTTACCCTAGAGTCCCATACATCATAGCAGCTCTGATGGCTGCAGCAGTATTGTTGAGCAGGATATCTTCCTTTCAAAGAGGCCTACTTCCCTCAGTATCTATGTCAGGTGAAGCCTCTACAGAAAAATCAGGGATCAATCAAAGAGTAAAAGAGGTGCATAATGTCTGAAATTCCTACTCAGAAGTGCTAAAACACTGCACCAAGAATAACTGTATGCAGGTGGATGACTATTCATACATATGCAAATGCATAATATCAAGAAGATAGTTTCCAGATAATAAGCGTGAATATATAACTGACAGAAATTAGCAAAATTTTCAGCATTAGGACTGTTTTTTGTTCTGAGAGGGGCTGTGCGTATGTATTCATGTTAGCAGACAGACAGAAGTAATTCCATTCAAGACAAGGAGACTAGTCTTGAAAATAAGGGCTAATCAAAGTGTTTGTTATACATTGAAATGGACTCATCATTGCAAAGCTATTAACACTGAAATATAAGAAAACTGTTAAAATAACTACAGAAAAGAGAAGAAGAATTAAATTGGCTCGTATACTTAAAAGCATAAAAAATTCAGCCTAAAAGGTGCAACTAAGGCAGTAGCAAATGCAGGCATTGTATTTATTGTTTGGTTACCTGATTTTTGTTTCATTTAGCTTTTAGAAACAAACATTTCTTTTGCCACATAGCTATAACGTTGAAGTTTATATAAGCCAGATGCAATATGCAGTCCCAAGAACTCAATTTATTTTAGAGCCCAAACCAAATTTCATACTCCATGTTGTATAAGTATTTGCATCAGAGAAACTCTTTGCTCCAGATAATTTCAGTCTTGAGAAGTAAAACATATATAAATACTTAAAAGGCTTTCTGTAAATGATTGATTTAATTATTGAGGCAAACATTTAAAATCAAGTTCCAAGTATGTGGTTCTGGCATCTTGCTGCTTAATGCTAGTGTCTCCTGTTCTTTAAAACCTCTTAGAAATATTGTTGTACATATTCACATATCCAAAATGACTATAGTCTTCAGAGGTAAGACATCACGGTAATTTGTGCAAAAATTGAAGTAGAGTCAAAAGCAAATTTATAGCATAGTCTTTTAAACAGCTTTATCTAATAAACCTTTCAGAGCATCTCCAACAGGTACTCACATCATCTTCAAAAGTATCACCATTTCTTTTCTGAAGTTTGTCGGGAGAATGCGAAAGTGATGACATCAAAATTTGAAGAACTTGTTTCAAACCTTTTCTGAAGGGGTTCAAATCCCTCATGTCCCCTATGCTAGAATTTTAACATTCAGTCTGGTCTTGATGGAATCTGTTTCTGTCACTTCTTTTGAGTTAAAGAAATGTTATTGTATCAAAATTCAGTTCAAAGCATAGTTTTATAGGACCCCTAGGTGGAAAAGCAACCGAGAACCCCAAAGAAACAGAAGACAGAACCTAGTTCTTGGCCCTGCTGGAGGAGTACCATTACAGTACCATTCCTGGGGGTTTGGTCCAGTTCATCTTTCTTGTGTTGATTGGCATTCACAGCTAGTGAAGGGGATGAATTAGCTTCTTGTAAGGCAAGATCTGCAAGTCTGTGACCCCTCAGGAAGAGAAGTCTCAGGTCATGTACTTAGACCACTGGGCAGCCCTGGGTAACCTGCTCTTGCTGACACTGACTGCGCCAGATGGGTTGGGACAGACGACCTCCAGAGCTTCCTTCCAACCTCAACCATTCTGAGATTCTACTAAGTTTTTGTAACACTACCTCTTTCCCTTCTGGCAATAATTCTGAGTGAAAAATCAATTCTCCTGTGGTTTGCACAGACCTTGGTTCTGTGTTTACTGTGGGAAGGACTGAAACATATTATATTTAGTCTCCTGAAGGTGATATGAAAGGAAATAGCCGATAGGAGGCCTAGGCATTGATCTGTTAAGTACCAACAAAAATACGGAAGTTGTGGACACCTTTAAAAGTAGAACATTAGTTACACAGGACTTTTTTTTTTTTTTTTTTTTTTTTGACTGAATACTTGAGGTCTTTTTGTTAAGGGAGGATTTTAAAAATTGTAGTTAAAAATTGTGCTGGTTTTATGTGCATAGATCCTGGATGTCAAAGTCAAGTAATGGACCAACAGCAGAACTGGAGCGCACAGCAAAACTATTTAAGCATGCCACTGAGTGCTTTACTCACAGGATCCTGCTGCACTCAAAAACCACTTCCCTTATTTTGTTCCTATTTATATGGTGTAAATCTAGAATAAAATATGTTGGTATCTGTGACTGCAACTAGAAGAGAACTTTTAACTGGCATGTCTTGTAAAAGAAAAGTGCAAAAAATGTATTGGATAAATTGCAAAATTTTCCCCTGACATCTGTACGTGAATCTGTTCCTAGAGAACTGAGTGGAATACTTTTTTTGTTACATACATGTTGAAAAGACTAAAAGATATGAGGATTTTAAAGATAGAAGGAAGTATTAAAAATTAAAGTTTATTAACTTTCAACAAAAATATGTATATAGAACATATATGTATTACACTTAGTATCTGCAGTGTAAACACTTTTAAATATATCAGTGAACAAAACCAGCAGTATTAGGTATATAAAAGTAAAATGTGTTTCTTTAGGGATCTACTGCCTTTAAGATATAGCAAAATATCCTTTATTACAGTGTTACAAAATACATCACTCAATTTGATGTAAATGGATTCCTGACCTTTCAGCAAATCAAAAATCAGATAAAGAAAAAAAAATCATAAATTCCACCAAAAACGATAAAAGAATCTCAGATTTAAGGACTAGAAATAGCTAGCCAGTATTTTCTACTATTGATTTCTCTTTCTCTGATTCTCTTGAATCCACAAAAAGTTCCTTTTTTGAAGACTGCTGGTGGTTTCCTTGTTACCAACTTGAAGAAAAAGTACTTTTTTTACACCCCCCCCACCTTTTTTGATTTTCTTACTTAATTTTCACTGATACAAACCATTTTTGGAGGCATGTTTGTCTCTGTCTTCATTCCATCAGCCCTCTGGAAAACCTTCCTTTTAAAGTAATTAAATGTAATTAGTTCTTTCTTCTCTTCTTATTATTTTTTTTCTATTTCCTTTAACTATTTCTAATTTCTTTAAGCTTTCCAAATCTAAATACTCTGTCTTGCTTTTAAATTCTGTTCACTTCCAGTTATAATAATCCACACACCTCTTGAATGTATATCATAATGGTATGCAAACCCTAAGTCTAGATGCTGATTGTGTTGTTAATAATTCTCAGTAGTTAGGTATACTCAAGTTAATATAGTTTGATATATATCTCTAGCTTACTAACATAGCATATCTCCTTGTCTCTATTGTTTTTCCAAAAATCTTTTTCTCCTGAACACATTTAATGAAAATGCAAAGGAAATAAGGCTAATTATTTAGTTACATCTAACTAGTTAGAAATGCAAGTGTTGAATTCTTTTAGGTCACTTGATTGTTCTATGACAAGTTATACTTCAATATAATGAGTGACAGACATATGTGTAGTTTTTAATTTCAACCATACTTTAAAATAATTTCTTATAATTCTTTTCCTGATGTTCACTTTCCATACTTTGCTTTTCCAGGCTAAGGAAAACTGTAACACCTTTAGTTCTCTATGTTTTCCGTTTCCTTTCTGCTCTTTCTTTGTGCTGCAACAACCAGGAAAATATTACCATTTTCTTTATGGTTTGCATTGATAGTATTTACATGGAAATCCCTAGATTAAATTAAACTCATGAATCCTTCCTCTGTTTTTTCCTTCATTATTGATTTTGTTAGTTCTTTAGTCAACTGTGTCCTTCTCTCTCATCTTTCTACATTCTGCACCTTTGTTCTTGGTTGTAAACCATTTGTACTAATATTGTTTAATTATAATCTGTACCGTGTCTGTGGCAGACACACATTCTGTTCTATTTTATGTCTGTCAACTCATATATCTGGGGAAAAGTAGCTATTCTCACTTCTGTTCTGTTTTGTTTATCTCATCAGAAATAATGTAGGGAGATGATTCTTAGAAATGTCTTCTATGTATTTACTTTTTTAGACATGACATCTTACTGTTGCCCTTTCATTGATCTACCTGCAGGAAGCACATGTGCAGGCATGATGTTAAACAAGCAACATGACCAAAGCAAAATTTAGACAGAATTTGGAAAACAGAGGAAGAAAGACACTAAACCCATGAATCCCTCAATGTCTTTCATTTTGTATTTTATTGACAAGAATGATCTCTGCACTAGATGATTCCAGTGTGTGACCTAAAGGCACCTAAATTTAGTAATATTGTCCACTAGTTTTTGAACATTTCAAATTGACCAGAGAACATATTATACTTCAATTGCTCTTGAACTAAGTTTGAAAGGTAACAGAAAGCCTTCCTGTAACAAGTGACATTGGTTATTGAATGTTAAATAGTAATTCTGCAATATGTGTTAAAATTCAGCAAATGTTTAAGGACATGTTTAAGGACACAGTTGAGACAGTTCAGTAAACATACATATGGTAATTAATGTATTAAAATCATACTTTAAGATATAAAGCCATGTTTGAGATATTTCATATAAATATATTTTTTTTTTAATATCTGCTAGCCATATGCTTCTTTTTGATACCCTGCATATATATATTTATGACATGTAATGAAAAAAATTATGCATATTACTGTTATAAAGCTACATCCAGAAATAGACCATAAATGCATTCTGCCCCTTACCTCCTGCTCCAGTAAAGTACTAAAATTTTGTATAGACCTTAGTAGTCTTTATATTACAGAGTTTCAGAATGAGTGAGCTGTTAAGACATCTGCTTCTTAATCTTTAACTAGTGTCTTTTCAGACCGAACAAACACTTCTCATTTAGTATGACTAAGGGATCATTCCTGCACCCAGTTATAACTAATAGTATCTTTCACGTCGATTTTATTAGCTTGTCAACCCACTGCCCACTCATATCTCTGAAAATCCTCCCACTGACTTAAGATGGTTTGTCCAAGGTCCATCTTTGAAATAGGAACAACAGAGGGTGAAAAAACTGCATATATACATGGAAGCTAAAAATGAGAGTAAGTTGTAAGGAAAAAAAAAGTTTTAAATTCATTGAAAGGTACTCTACTGTACTGCTTTTGTCTTTTTTCCTTTCATACTTGTAATTCTTCCCTTTAAACCACTAGTGATGGTATTATGAAACCTGAGTACAGAAAAATCCATTAGTAATTCAAGCACTGTTATACACATACAACAATCTACATAGCATTGTCCAGCCTGGCAAAAGGAAGGCTTTGGGGACACCTGACAGGAGCCTGTGGCGTTAAACCCTTGAGAAGTCTATCAAGAAGGCAGATATTTATGCACAGTGGGAAGACATAAGGTTATGGGCATAAGTGGAAATAAGAGGTTCGGACTTGATATATGGAAAAACTCCTTCACCATGAAGATACTCCAGCACTAGATCAGGTTGCCCACAGAAGTTATGCTGTCTCTTGTCCTTTGAATAAAGCCTCTCAGTCTGGTCTCAGATTTGATCCTTACTAAAGATTTCCTGAGAGTCTTTTCAGGCAGAATTATTCTATGATCCAGTTTTCAAGGTGTGATCTATAAAACACTGGAGGGAGGGGCCTAATAACACCATTTGTTATTGTCCAGAATTACATTAGCTTGCTTTGCTGCCAGAACTCAATGAAGTCTCATGCTCATTTTGCTATCTGACAAAACTCCCAAGGTTTTTTCAACAGAGTTGTTCCCCAGCCAGGCAGTGCCCAGCCTGGCTCCATCACTGGAGGTGGGGGGGGGGGGGGGAAGGGGGAGGGGTGCAACATTGCCTTTACTAATGCAGGACTTCACATTTGTTCTTGTTAAATTTCATAAGGTTCCTGAAAGACCTTTCCTCCAGCATGTCTAGGTCCCTTTGGATGTCAGTCCTGCCCTTCACATGTCAATTAGTCCTCCTAATTAGTCCTCTTACCTGCAGACTTGAAGAACAAGTACTCCTATGTGTCCTTGGGGTCACTGGCAAAGATGTAAGTGCAGATCCTTTATCCTTAAAGATGTAAAGATATATCCCTGGGTAATGACACTTGCTGTTGGCATTTAGATAATAAGAACACAAACCATTAACCACTACCTTCTTAGCCCGACTGTCCAACCAGTTCCATACCTACCTAGTTTCCACCTATCCAGTCTGTTATGTCCGAGGCTGGACTGAAGAATGTTGTGGGAGAAAGCATAGAAAGCCTTGCAAAAGCCGAGATAAGTACCATCCACTATTCTCTCATCCATATATTCAGTCAGTTCATCACAGAGTACAGTCAGATTGATCAGACTAGATTTATCCTATAGTGGGGTTGACCCTGGCTGGATGCCAGGCACCCGCCAAAGCCACTTCGTCACTCCCCTCTGCAAGTGGACAGGGAGTGAAAATATAATGAAGGTTCATGAGTTAAGGACCAGGAGAGATCACTTAGCGAAAACGGTCACAGGCAAAACAGACTCAACTTGGAGATACTAATTTATCAGATTTAACAAAATCAGAACAGGATAATGAGAAGTAAAATAAATCTTAAAAACATCTTTACACCACCAATCCCTCCTTCCCAAGCTCCACCTCCTCCCTCCTCAGCAGCAGAGGAACACAGTGAATGGGGATTATGGCCAGATCATCACGTGTTGTTCCTGCCACCATTCTGGGAGAAGTCATTCTCTTGCTCCAGCATGAGGTCCCTCCCATGGGAGACAGTCCTCCAAAATGTCTGTGAATTTGCTCATTCTGGGAGGGAGTAATACAGTCCTACTATATATTGACATTTTCTGATGAAAATACAAGAAGTTTAGAATTACTGTGAAGAAAGATTTCTTTTCACTACATTCCATTAATTCCATAAAAACCTTCATATAGTATAAAAATGTTCCAAGTTAGATGAAATAAGTTTGGAGAAGATTGTTTTTTTCTTTAACAAATTTGGTGAACTACATTTATTTCTGATAACCATATATTTTGAAACAGATTTTCTTTATATATAGCTTGTTGTTACCTCAGCTGATTTCACATGGAGTCAACTACTTTTCAATGTTTTGTACCTGTGACTTTGTACAGTCATGCCATTGCTGAAGTCAGATTTCTAAGCCCAAACCCTGTTTCTTTCAAAACCACTAATGCACTGTAACTGCAGATGACTGATATTGTTGCAATGTCTTAAAAGCAAATAAAAAATATTGGAGATTAAAAATTATTTTTGCTGTTAAGGTTCTTAAGTTTGGTGCTTTTCCGTTTCATGAATCATATAAAAATTTAGGGCCCCAAGTTCATCATAGTTATATTAAATGAGCAACCTAAAGTCATGCTTAGCAGCAAAGTTCATTTAAATATCCAAACACAGATCTAAGCGTATAGTATAATAAATTTAATATTTAAAATTCTGGCTGTGGTTTCTAGACATCTGTTATTTTCTTCGCTGTGAGGGAGTGAGCTGTTAAGAGACAAACTTTTTGCATATTTTAAGCTTCTTATGGTAGGAGCTTGATTAAAGGAGAAGAGGACAGGAGCATGCACAGTTTGGGCAGCATCCTGTTTCTGGAACAGGATGATGAAGGTCTGTATTGAAACCAGAACAAAGCTGCTTACATGAATGTGCTACTCACAAACACTGCCATTGAACTCTGTGCTGAGGAAGCTCTTAGACATTAATCATAATCCATCTATCCCCATCCTCGACTTATTCTCAAAACTGCGCATAATACAACAATGTTTCTAAAGCTAGGCATGTGGATAACAATCTCCTAAGTATTTTCCAATGGAAAAAAAAAAGTCTCAATGTTAGAGTCCTTCAGTTTGATATCTTTTGCATTGATCCTTCACAGCTCAGCTGTACTGAATTGGCTTTGGCCTGTGTGAGGGTTTCTGCTTTTCTAAGGCAAATAAAATGTTTAATGAAGGGGTTAATTTTCCTTCTTGAGTCACAAGACCTTCAAATTTAACTTTGGAGTTTTAAAGCTACAAATGTCATTGAAGCTGTCATTCCACACTGCACATGAACTTGAGGGACCTTTTCCATTTCAACAGGAACTGAAGTTGGACACTGTTCTATTATGCAGCAGAAGAGAACAGAAGGCCCAACTGAAGTGAGTATATTGAAGTTATCCACAGCATAAAAAAATATATTTGTAACTATAAACATAATTTTGGGTAGGAATTTTCATTTTTATATAACCTTGTGTAACTGAGAGTGCTTGAATGCAATTTTTAAGGCAATAGGGCCACTCAAAACCAGCATACTCTCCCTCAAACCACTAGATCAAATACTTTATTGCAAGACCTATAAAAATTCTGTGTTTTACTGGAATGATTTATCGCAAGTAAGTATCTACTCACGCTTTGTTAGTGATTTGATCCATATTTAGTAAGTCGAGGCTCAAATATACTGGGACTAAATTCCTTCCCTGGGAGAAAAAGAACCTCTTGAAATCAGTGTTTAAAGGGAAAGTAATATATTAAACACAGGGGACTAAAGCCAAGTACTCAACATGTGCTACTATGAAGCTGCTGTTTGGAAAGATATTTATAAGGCCGACTACTGGATGTGAATTTAAAGGCTAATGTCTGTGTTACTACACCTCTGAGAACACATTATTTCAAAGTTACAGAGAAATTATTGGATCTTTTGGTTTTGTATGTATATGGAGAGAGTTGAATGGATTTTTTAAAACAAATTATTAGAGAACTTATTAGAGATCATCAAAACAACAACAAACTGAAATTTTAGTTATACAAGCCTTTATATCAGTGTATGTTATAAATATGTATTTGCTGCATTACGTAACAAGGAAGAACAGATACAGGTACAAAAGAAAAAAAAAATGCTGGCAAATGTTTTGTATTTTCAAAACTTCTATGGATTTATTACATAAAATTATTATCAGTGTGCTAAATCTCATCTAGATTGCCTGAAACATCTTTCACAGCTGAAGTATTTTAGTGCTATTAAAGTGAATTTAAATGGGAATTAATGGTCATTATCGTTAACCAAACCATCAGATTCCCAGCTGATGTTCTGAGGCTAATCCAGTCACTCAAGACTCGGTGAAGATGGAAGTTTGACAGTGTTAGCATTGCTTAGAAATCTGCTAGTGTTTCAGAGAAATTTCTTTCGGTCAAGACATATTGCCATTAGGCACAGTGGGAACCTGACAGTGAAAGTTTGATCCCTCGTTCTGTGTCTCGCTAAGTGGGAGGCACTGGCACAAAGACATCAATTTCCATGCCATTGCTACTCCGGTTCCTCTTTTTCTTTCCCGAGTAATTCGACTGTGTTGTTGCTACCCGCAGAGAGGTTCCCAGACAGGTGTTGGAGAAAAGCGGGAGCACAGGGCAGCGTTCCCAGCTGCGAGGTTCGCGAAGGTCCCTCGGCAGGGACGGCCGGAGGGAGGCTGGCAAGCCGGGCGCGGCGGGCAGCTGCTGAAGCGGCTCCTGAGCGCGGAGCCGGGCACTGGGCTGGCCTGGTCGGGGCACGGCGGCTGCCACGGACCGGCGGGGGAGCCGCGGCAGCGGGGGCGCAGCCTCTCCCGGGGCCGCCCGAGCCGCGGACTCCTGCGGCGCAGCGCCCGCGCACCTGCGTGGGAGCCGCTCCGTGGGAGCCGCTCCGTGGGAGCCGCTCGGCGGCCGCCGCCCCTCCCGGCCCTCCCGCGGGGCGCAGGTACGCGCGGGGCCGCCGTGCAGGTGCGCAGGGCCGGCCGCGCCCGGCCCCTCCGTGCCCCGCGGCTGCGCGGGTGCGCCCGCGGCCACAGCCCCGCCGCCTGGCAGCTGCCGGAGGGCGACCGGCAGCCCGGGGAGGTCACCACGGGCAGGGAGACCCGGTAAACTTTGGGTAAGTGTTGCGCGGGCGTAGCGCCTCTCGGCGCCGCGGAGCGGGTGAAGAAGGAGAGCGGAGCTTTGCGGAGCGGGGCGCTGCTCTTGCCGCATCGCCGCCCCGGCGAGGAGCGGGCGCGGGGCTGCGGGTGGGTCGGCGGGCGGTGCCCGGGGGATGCGGGTTCGGGACAACAGGTACCGCAGCTGCGCGGGGGGCGGGAGGGGCTGCGGGAGGGGTGTCTCTGCCTGTGTGAGTGAGAGTGTGTGTGTCTCTTCTCCCCTCCCCCCTGCCGCCCGGCCGGGAAGGGGGTGGGAGATGTGCTGGCGCACCGCCGCTTAAAACCGCGCGGCGCGGCGGAGGCTGCCTGTTCCCGGGAGGAGGGCGGCTGCCGGGTCCGCGCTGTGCCGCGGAGGGCGGCGAGGAGCGGGGCAGAGGGCGGCGGTGACCCCGCGGGGCCGGGCCGGCCGCGCTGGGCTGCGGCAGCCGGCGGCGGGGCGGGGCGGGGGGGCTGGCGGCCGTGTCGCCGCCGTCGCTGGCGGTGGCCCGGCTGGATGGCCGGTCCCGTGGCCGCCCAGGGCACTGGGCTCCCTCGCATCCCAGGGCCGCGCGTTCCGTCCGCCGGCATCGCACTGCAGTAAGTTCGCGAGTCGCTGGGTGGCCAAAGTGGTCGCAGCCGCGGGTCTGGGGGGAGGGCGTGATGCACTGGTGTGTGTCTGGGCATGGTGAAGGGGCTAGGCTGAAAGTTGTAGGTAACCATGCTGTATTGGATTTGTCACGACGCGTCACTCAGGTTTCTAGTTGCTGCCAATTTGCCTCGTTGACCTACATCACTTTGCTTAACCCCAGCCAATGTCCTGATGCTGCCCCTGATAGCCGGGTTCAAAACGGTGAAGGCATCCAATGTGAACGTGAATTCAGCGAGGGCAGGAAACAAAAGATGCGACTGCAAACTTATGCTTTAAAAGCTGGTCTTCTTAAACTTTGTGTTGATGTGACAAGTTTTTTGATGTGGTTTTTTTTTTTGTTTTTTTTTTTTTTTGTGAGGCCCAGTGTTCTGATTTTTTTTTGTCAGGAGTTCATGTGAATGCATTGTGAGTACACTGTTTTGGAAACGGAAAAAGGTTTTTTCAGCAGATTACTGTATCCTGTATCAAAGGTATTTTTTCTCTCTAGCTGAACAAGCGGATTGTAGGGTCTTCAGTTCTTCATTCTGTTTGACTGTTTTCCTACAAATTTAGTGAGAACTTTATTAATTTTCAAAATCGGTTTTCTCTGATTGATATAATTTTAGAAAGAAGATGGAAAGCATATAAAATCATATCATAAAATAAAAAGGCAATGCAACAGGATGGCGAAAACCAGAAATTGTAGCAGAAGTCTTTTTAAGTTTTTATAAAAGCCACTCGGCATTTTCTTCTCCCGTTTAGGTCAAATGACCTAACGTAGCAAGGTAATAGTTGTTCTTTGCACTTGAATGGTATGATGCACATATTTAGAAAGGCATTATACATCCGGCAAAAAAAAAATCTATACTAAGAATCAAATAGGCATTCCCGAGTGACTGGACTTGTGCTATGCTTTATGGATAAAATGACAGGAAATAAATCCCTTGTTTCTCTCCAAAGTGGTAATCCGGTATTGCACGTAGCCTGAAATGCCTATCTGATACAGAAGGAAAGCAAGCATCAAGAAACATGGGGCATCACGGAGAGCACTTTCCTCCAGGGGCTTTTGTTGTCTCTCCCTTATTTGTCAGGCTGGAAGGACTTTGTTGTTTATCATGGCAGGGAAGGCCTGGAACCATTATTCACCACTCTGAATTGTTTGTGGAATGATACGTTTTATGCTATGGTTTTGAAATATTTGGGTCCAGTTGTGTTAATCTAATTTAGGTGCCTACAGACAACAGAAGTTGCTGCTCTTTGGAAAAATTACACTTTCTTATGTTTGTTTAAGAAGAAATATATATGAATTGTTACTTACAAGCTGAAATAATCTTTTCTAAACACCTGTAGGTGTCTTGAACATTCAAGGAACAGTGTTCAGTAGCAATGCATGAATGAACAGGTATTTTTGAAGAGTTTATGCAGTTTCAAAATAATAAAATTAATAATTATTTTGAAGAGCACTAGACATCACTTTTTACTTACAAGGAGGTTCTGCACCATTTCTGCTCTGGTACTAAATATCATTCAGGTGTCACTTTATGGGATGGATCTCGGTACCTCTTGCCAATGGAATGAGATCACTGAAACAGGAATGAAGAGAAAGATAAGAGAGTTCTAGGAAACGTGATAGAGCAGCATTTTGATAAAGCACAGTGCAAATAGCACACTTGGGACTAAAAGTAATAGATTAATACTGGAAAACTTCAGTCGGTTGGTTGGATAACTGGACTGGACTTCTGCTTTGCATGTATGACAGTGGCACTGAGTTCTTGTGAATGGTACATATAGAATGAGAGATAATGGTTTGAACCCATACTTTCTATTAAATATAATAAAAATTAACAGTATATAGGACAGAATCATGGAATAGCTCAAGTTTTAAGTGACCCATAAAGATCAGAGTCCAACTTCCTCGTCCTCACAGGACTACCTAAAACTAAACTGTATGACTATTAATATCAATCATCCGGATGCTCCTTGAGTATGGATGACATATGATGTTTCATTATCTTTGAATTATGACTTTTTTTAGATCATTGATAAGTTAAGCCTTCTGCATACAATTTTAACAAGTCTAAAGTCTTGAATATTTCTGGTGTTTTCTTAGTTAAAGTTAACTTTGTTGCAAAGAGCACTTTATATTCACAGTGTATCTGCTCATCTTGTGATGGTGGGAGTTGTGGATCCATGTAAGAAGTGTATGATGAAACATTCTCATCTGTGCCTGGAATTATGAAACAGTGGCAAAATCAGAAGGGTGTGGGTTACAGAAACAATAGGTCTTGTGGTTTGGTGTGCTGGAGCAAAAGAATTTCAGCCAAACTTTTACCTGTGGAAAGGAGCAGGTACTTGTGAAACACATTTGTGTTTATTTTAAAGTTATGATAAAGTTCTCCCAGTGAAGTCTAGGAGACATCCACAGAGTGCAGTGCTGCTGAAGAACAGAATGCTCGCTTCCCTACTTCTTGTTGCTGTCAAGTAAGGTTTGCAATCTACTTCAGGGGTTCCCAACTGAGCTTTGCAATACTGTCTAAAGGGAAAAATAAATCAATACAGTGTGCTGGGCCTTGTTCTGGATGTCATTCTCAATTATTTTTACACTAGTACAGAATAAGGTTTAGGTCTTATTTTGAAGGATTTTTAGCATTTCACAGCCAGTTTAATCAATACGAGATGGTATAAAAGATTGAAAAAATCTTTCTGTGACAACAGTTCTACATAAAGGATCTCTTGACTTTCAATTGTGAGTTTCTTCAGTCAGTCCATTGTTTCCTGTGGCACTTAGAAAATAATTAGTAACAGTAATAGTAGACTTGGGGCAATTGCTTGTCCAGAATTAGAGTTTTTCATTACAGTATTTTATTAATAATTTTCTCTTTGATGACTGCTTTTATAGCTAAACCGGCAACTGCACAGTATACAGGAAAGCTGAAGAAGTGACATGCTGGGTCTCACTGAAAAGAGTTTGATGTTTGTAGTTATTTTTAACACCTTGTCGAAAAGAGGAAAAAAAGTTATAAATTTGAAACTGATATCTTCAGTTTGTCAACCAGACCTAGTTTTCATGACACTGATAATTCTCTTACTATGGACAGAAACGATATGATGCAGGTAAGGTATTTAGGCTAATTTAGGAAGTTGAGAAGTAAATATTTATTTATTTAGTTGGAATTGAGATGAATAACTGTCCCCACACACCCTGGAAAACAGCTTTATGCAATGTAGAACACATTTTCTTTTTAATTGTTTCTGAAGAAAATAGAAAACTTCTCTGAATAATGTTTCCAACAGTCTAGGCCTGAGGGAATATAGTTTGCCACAAGTTTAAAAACTTAACAAAGTAAGTATTTGGAGGCTGTGTAATTATTTCTTGTCCAACCCCTTAATACAAGTTTGGAATGTAAATGTAGAACTCTGACACTATTGTTTTGCCTTAAATGATTTTTTAAAAAGTAAATAAAACAAAGAACAGCAAAGTCGTAGACATGTTTGTCAGTTCAGTGTTACTAATTAGACTTCCAATTGTGGGGACTGATTAGCTTTTTAGTTTTAGATACTCTTTGTTGTTTACCATAGTAAACCATAACTAAAATGACATCCAGACACATTTCTTGTCTGATAAGGATTTTAGAAATGGACTTCTTTTTATGCTGGCAGAAATGTTTAGTTAGTATGAATGCCATGAATTATTTAATATTTTTTTTTAAGTTTGATTTTCAGCCACACTTTGATTACTCGATTTGAAATTGATTTATATTGTTTTTATGAGACATTCAATGAGATGTCTAGTGTTCAGTAGTTGTAGTAACTAGCTCACTCTCTAGCCCTTGCAGTAGGAACAATCTCAACAAATATATAATGCCAATTTTCACAGAAGTTTATGTTGCACTATGTGCATCAAACTCTGTGAGCCTTCTGTTATGACATGATGCTTCACTTCCGTTTTGGGTTGCCTTGTGGAACATTATGAAGCACTCCAATGTAATGGGGGTTTAGTCAGGGAATGTGGAGAACTCACACAGTTAATAGAAACTTGATTCTGTTTTCCTTTGTCTTTTCAAGCATACTGTTTAAAGTAAGATTAACTAGTCAAATGTATTCTCTTTGGTCTGTTACCAGGTGGACACTTCTGATGTCTGATGAACTGGTTTGAGTTTGGAAGTTACCTGAAATCATTCCTGAACACTTTTGAAGTATATGTGGCTTTTTCATCAGTTTTTTATGTTTGTGGTCTTAGAGGGCTGACAAACTAAATTTAAGTCAAATAGAGGAATGTCGAATAATAAGATACTCATATCAGTGTTGGAAAGAATCACAGATGGTGTGAAGTCAGTAAGTTTTCTTGTCTTGTCTTCTGAAAGGAAAAGTACTGTTCTCTTATAAATCTAGACTATAGAGATTATGGCCTAGACATAAGCAGTATGAACCACTGCATCCCAAGACTCAAAAGTCTGCTGCTTTTTTCCAGTGGCATGTTTTGCCTCTCTAATTGTGGACTTTCTAATTTTTCTCATTTTTCCTGCATGAACTTGTGAATTAATCAACAGAATGGAAGGTAATATTATACCAGAAATAGATTTTGAGAAGGGAGGAATGAAACAAGAGGAAAAAGAGGAAAAAAGAGAACATTTAATAGCAAAAAACCATACTGAAGTAGATGAAAATTGAAAAATATGTGATTAGAGACAGGAATGAATTAAGCAAGCAAAAGGAAATTTAATGCTTATCGTTATTTTTTGAGGGTTTTTCTCCCTTTTCTTTTCCAAGGCTAGTCTTCAATGAATGCCTTTTTTCTAAAATTTAAAAGAACCTGAGCTAGTGAATTCTGTGGAAAGATTTTAGGATTAGAAATGTAAAACTCAGATTAATCTCCTTTATGTAACCAGGATGCTGCTTTATATCCCTGGCATGTTTTACTCAATATCTTTGTCTATTTCTTTGTATTTTGTTAATTTCATCATCATTTAGAGTTAAAAATTTTGAAAATGTTAAAAATATACATTAATGGGTACAATCTCCCTTCTATTCAATATCTAAATACCATCTGGTTACCTTCTGTCTCTTCTATTATTGCTAATGGAAAGTCAAAGCACCTGCTGGGGGAAATTTTAATTTTAAGATGAGCATCCTTTATAGGTCAGTTGAAGTACATTCTGGATGTATCCAGCTCTCTCAATTAATTATAAAGGGTGCCTGGCTGGGATGACTCTATCATAGTTTAAAGTCTAATTTTAAAGCATCTGGCTTTGGGTGAAATAAATTATACCCTTGGGTATTTTCTCAACTAAAGGTGTAAGGAAGAATTGAACTCCTAAGAATGTATCAAATCTCCATGCATCACTGAATATAAATGCAAAGTAAAATAGCCTTAAAACAGTAGTGCATTAGAATGGGCCACATACCAGAAGTTCAGTATCAAAGGACCTATTTTTAAATGTATCTAAATAAACAAGTACTCTGGAGCATTTATATTTTTCTTCATGTCCCCAAAACAGGACTATGGTATGTTTCTGTCAAAAAGTTTCTGTCCTAATTCCTTATGGATATAAAATATTCCAGTAACACTTACTAACGAAAAAGAAAATTACAGAGTTTTCTAAAAATTCTGACTTTACTTTGAAACTGTGAATCCTTACTCAGACATTTAGGTTTACTTTGTTTGCATTGAAAAACGGCTATGTCTGTGACCAGGTTTATCTCCATATGCTGTTGTAATTTTAAAATGGTATAGTACTGCAATGACTTCCGCTCAGGAGGCATAGTGGGTCATTTTACCTGTTCTTACTTTAAAAGCACTAAAGAAAATGTGTTTAAACAAACTGACAACTTCTATGTCAAAGAATTCAAACCTTCTAAACCATATGAACTTTTATATAACAGATATAAAACTGTATTGCTCTTTGTTAGGCTTAGTGCTGTTGACACAACCGTTACTTCATAAAAGTAGAATGGCTGGAGGAATCCTGGGAAAACTCCCAGCTTTGAAGATTAGGTGTTGTTAAAAGCAGTAGATTATTCTGATAAGAATATTCCTTTACTTCCTCTTTAAATTTAAAATGCCAAGTGGTTACTTTGTGTTGTTCATATAGTAAAATATCACACTCATTTATGAAACCTTTTGCGTTCGTGAATTCAAAATAGTGACTTGTAGAAAAATTTTATATTCTGTCACAGTCTGTTTCTTCTAAATCGACACCTAGAAGCTACAAAGCCAGCTTATATGAATGTTCAATGTATTTTTCTGCCCTATATTGCACAGTACACCAGTGTAGTGATTTTTACATATCTCTGTTGCTGTTGAGAAAAGTACTGCATCATCTATCAAGACTATTTATCTAGTGGCTTCTCCAACTAACAAGAGGAAGTTCAAATCTATATTAAGGATTTTTGTGTGTTCTTATTCAGGTCTGTTGAGCTGATGAGGTCAGGGTAGGTCACCTCTCAATGACAGAAGCATTTGTAGAATCTCATAAATACACTTTTCCAACTAACAGGAACATGTTCAATCGTATTACAGTGTAGCTAAAGGAACAGATAGCTGTAGAGAAACTAATAAGAAAATATGAGATATAAAACATCTGATACTTTTAAGAGCACTCTTTCAGAGTTTGGGCCATAATCCTTCTGACTTTTTCTGTCAGGGCACATGCCTGATCAAGTCTGGTCACTCAGTGAAGCTTTTTCATTTTGGATTCTACATTAGCAAGTCTCAAAATGCTGTCTAGCTAAAGGAAAAGATGACCTCTTACCCATTCAGTATCCTAATACACTGATGTATTGAGACTGAATTCTGTATGATTAGTCCAGGACCCTAACTGAAAGCATAAACACTGTTGTGGGGGTGGAGTAATGCTTTCATCATCAAGAAACCTTGAAAACTTCTGTAATTCATCCTTAGTTCATCTGCCATTTTAAAGTAAAATTAAAAAAAACAAGCATTATTTTCAAAATCCAAAATAAACTATTGTGGAACATGGATTTTTAATGAGAGCAGTTGTAGAACTGAAAGACATTCTTGCTTTGTTTGTACTAAAATCAGATCAAAATCTTATATGTATTCTGACAAGGTGCAACTCCTTAGATTTGCTGTGAGGTCAAGCTCCGATTTGTCTTGCATTATTTACATTCTTGGCCAGCTTTCACTGGAGAGCATTGCAAGCAGGAAAAGTTTGCCAATTCTTGTATATATTTCTTGGCATGTTCTGCAGTTTTCATTCAGATTCAAATGTTTCATCCCTTCCCCGTGTAGAGTTCTTTAATTTATTCAGGAAAAGTTTCATTACTCCTCCCCTTGTCTTGTTTACTGCTCTCATTCTTTGGAAATGCAAATATCTATTTGGCAGAGCAGGTGCCATCTCTTTTAAATTATGAGCAGACTATTAACCCGTGAAGGAATAAAATGCTGTTTTTCCCCAGGGAACTTGATGCGTGTATACTAATATGAAGATCTTGGTGCTGAACCCTGTGCTTTCAATTCCACATGTATGTTGATAACTATGTTTCATGTTAACATATGAATATGAAACACGTGTGTATATCAGTATTATATGTTGATATCAAAATTGATTTTCATTCAGTTCTATGTCTGAGGGACATGTTGACACCTCTGTAGGTGTATTGAACCTGCATGTCTGCTTTCTTTATAGAACCTAAATGCCTCAAACACTTAAACCCAGTTATCTACCACATTCATTTAAATGTTTTAGGAATATGCAAGAAATAATGAGGTTGTTTAAAGAAAAGTTCTTAGTGCAAAGCACAGACTTTGGTGAGATTTTAGACTGTTCAAAAGTCAAGCAGCTAAGGCAGAACAGATGTGGTGATCATTTTCAGCCTGTGGGTGTTGTAGAAGAGAATACTTAGTCTTACCTTGTCTTCAACAACGTTGTCATTGTTTCTGCAGATTTAACACAAATTCAACTGATTTTTTTTTTTTTTTTTTCTTTTTAAGACAGCCTAGTGGAATTCAAGAAGGGAAGGGAAAGACAGTTCATTACAGCATAACCTTTCTATCTTAATGCTTTAAATGCCCCATAATACTCTTAAATACCTTAAAATTGATATAAACAGTGTGATGAAGACCTTAAATACCGTTGTGAAGTTTATCATGGAGAAGAAACTTATGCACAGTAAATGGATTCTTTTGAAGAGTTTATAATATAGAAACTAATTTGAATACAGTTGCAGTTGGATTCTGTAAATGACAGCAAGCAAAATTACAACTAAAAGGGATGTTTCCATTAGTTATTATTTAGTTATATTTGAAAACTATGCATATTGCCAGTAAAATACTTTGTTTGCATGCTTCTTTTGTTTGTGGGAAGTATGTGTCATATATGGGGCAAGTAAACACTCGCACTACAGTGTACAGTAAATATTGTTTACCAGCACTTCCTTCAAATCCCCTCCCCAGCCTCCAACACTCTATACACATTTATTATTTTACAGGTATCTGCGATGGCCCATTGTTTCATTTTGAAGCTCGAAGAATTCTAGTGTACTCTTATTCTTTATAACCAGGTTGCTCCATCTTTTTTTGTCCTCTTTTTCCAGTTCTACTCTAATCAATTTGAAAATCAAAAAAACTCTGTATGTTGTTCAGAATGCAAGTGTAGCAGGGGTCTATACAGTGGAATCAATAGTTTTATTCTGTTTATTTCTGAATACTGCTATTTATAAATGGTGTTGAGCACTGATATGATGTTTTCTAATTCCAAAATTTTCTTTTATTTCTGAGTGATAATTCATCACTGATGAATGAGCTCACTGCTCATCACTTTAAGTATATTGCTAGGATTTTTTTTTTTTCCTGTGTGCATTACTTTGGATTCATCAATTCTGAGGTATATGAAACTATTCCAGTGGGAAGTGGTGAATAGCGTTAGCATGCAAGGGAAAGGAGAGCCAGGCTATTAGGGGATTTAATATCTATATTATACCTAAATTCTGTTTCAACTCTCTAAATCATTCCTGTATCTATCCTTAAAATATTATGGTGTCTGCGTTAAATATTTCATTGGTATGGATTTAACAACTAGAATAATGACTTGATAATCCATTGTAAAAGGTTGTTTTTCTTTGTGAATACAATATATAGTGAACTTAAAATTATTTAAAAGATGCACTTCAATACAGTCTAATGTATCACACCTCTTACATAAATTTACTCAATAAAAGAATTAGTAGAAACAAAAATGTTTTAAAAATATTTTTGAAAGGTTTAGATTTTTTTTGGTTTTCTGTCTTCTAATACTGCTAGTCTTCTAACATTAACCTAATGCAAAATATTCTGCTGCATAATTTATAAATACTTGGACTTTGTTAGTTTACAACATGTGTGTGTATACATAAGAATGCATACATTCTATATAAATTATATTGACTACATGTTGAATATGCCAGCAAATATTCATTGATAATGTGAATGTGTTTAAATTTATAGTTGTCGGAAGGTCTATTACAGTTTAGTTACGTACAGGAACTGAAGTTTTGAGGTGGTAGTTAGAGAAACAGTTCCTAACCAAGTGACTGATCCTTGCTGGCACCTTAGATGTGAATGAAGTCCCAAACATGACAGAAATGTCATATGTCCAGCAGAAGCGACCTTTGTAAGTAACTGGTGCTATGTGTTTGTCAATTACTAAATAATTGACTTGATATTGCAAAAAAAACAACATCACCATTTTCATCCTCTTTTAATATAGCAATGGGAGCATGGAGATGGAATGGGTCACATGAACCATTGTCTGTAGTCATTTACAGCCTGAGGAAACATGTCATTAGATGCTTCATGCAGATTGGGATTCACTGACCATCAGTTTCACATCCTCTTACCAGAAGCCGTACAATGTCTCTGTGCAGTCTAAAACAGAACTTAAAGTTTATAATACAAGACTTAAGTTATTAAGACAATAATGCTACAAGAAGAAAAAGGAAAAAGTACTGCAATGATTTCAGTTTAGAATAAAATGTAATAGTTTGGTCATGTTTCTGTGTCTTCTGTAAGACATTTGAGCAAAGCAGTTACTGTCATAATCTTTGAAGTCTGGTATTTTAAATTTAAGTATGGAAGAAGGTGGGAACAATATTACATCTTAATTTGTGTGACCATTCACATGGGAGTCTATTTCCAAGAATTGTACTTCTGTGAATTTGGTGATCACACTTAATTGAAAAAATATGTTTCCCATAAATTATTCTGTATGAACTACTCATCACTTTTCATAATGCTTGTAAGTAATAATGCTTATAAATAAAAAGTATATAGTGTGGCATGGCATAATTTCTTTAATCCTTTTAGTAGGAGTTACAGTTCTGTGACCTTATGTGAATCTAAGAGAAACATTGTCTGGTATTTCATAGCTAGTCTAAACTGATGAGGTAGACTGGTGCTCCCTGTTAGATGTACAATAAAAGAATTTACATAACAAAGAAATCCAGACAATTTTAGCTCAGGAAGGTACGTGTTTAGTAATAAAGACCGAAATGTTTTGGGCTAGTAAAATTAATGAATACTGAATGCTGTGAAATGACTCTGTTAGTCTGTAGATTTGAACTTAAGAAGGTGAATATAAGAAAGCAAAGAAATGGTAAATGAGGAAGGCTGATGCTGTCAGACTCCTGTCACTACTCCTTTTAAAGTTTCCTTATTTTGAGTATATTGAGGTATGAGCAATGTTTCTTAAACTTTGAAGTTTTGATGAAAGTGTGATGAATACTTTAAACTTACTGCATCATAATGTTTACTATTGAGGTGTGACCTTTGGTATTGTGGGTTTATTTTCTGTGTATTTTCTCAAAGCTGTATTTCTGTCATGGCCCTCACAGCAGATGCATGAAAAACATAGGCAGACAGCTTCTAACCTCCTCATACACTGAGGGAGTTACATTAGACTGTGATGAATTCATGGCTCTGGAACTGTCAACGACCTTTGTTTTGCATGTGGAGTTTCTGCTGATGTAGGTGGGAATTCCACTCGTGTGCAGATTGTGGCACCTGGTCTCCAAGAGAGGCTTTGATTGAGCAATTTGTAATCAGTAACCTGGGAATTGGTAGTGAGCTGTATTTGAACTGCCTCACTGCAGTCATGACATCTGGTTTCAGTTCTCCAAAATGAATGAAGATGGGTGGGTCTGGTATTTGATTAGTTTTGTAACCTTCAGGTCTTAAGGTGATTTTTCTCGTAGCAGGCTTGCACGTAGAGGAAAATGGATGTGCTGATGTGGATATAATACAAATTCTTTTTACTTTTAACACAAGAAAGATATACTTGAACTTTTTATATTACTTTTTTATTTGTCTGGACCTTGCTATGTTGAAACAGTGTTTTTAATATTGCTTTCTAGAAATATGTAAAATATATACATTAATTTTTAGAGAATTAAAATTCCAGTCATCAGTCTCCAGATACAGCCTTCTGTCCTAGATCACTTTTGTTTCTGTAGACTGCTCTATATTGCTAATCAGCTATACATTGTACAGTATTTTTTTTGTTTTTTTATTTTTTCAGTTGCATAGATGCCATAATGGTAAGAGTCTCAGAAACATGTAAACATACTAATATAATCTAGGAAATTCTTTAGTGACGATTAAATATTTCTTTTGCTACATGAAAATATGTATTCAGTCATACATAGAACTGTCTTGTAAAATAAAAATGTTAATGTGCATGTGCAAACCTCTTCCTACACCATAGAATCATAGAGTCGGTGAAATGTTCATCAGAAGTGAGCTCAGCTTAGAGTTATTCCTCTTATTGCCCCCCTCTTTTTTATAGCATTTTTGAAAAAATTCCTGTTACATTTCCTAAAACAGACCACCTAAGGAGCAGCTGAGGAAAGTTCTAACCATGTCAGTCTTATACCCCATCTTAATATCCTCTGACTGCCCCTTCAGCCCTATTTTTTACATCTCTGCTGCTGCTTTCTCACTTTACATGTCCTTGAGCTGTTCCTGTTTTTCTTTTCCACTGGATCTTGATAATGTACTCTGAGGATTAGGAACTGTGAAGGTGGGATCTGTTTGGACTGACCTCAAATGGTGATAAGGCACTGCTTGCTAGTCATGGGTACTGCAGCAGAGAGGAACTGAATTTCTACTCCAGAAGTCAGCTATTTTGTGGGGTCTGGTTGTTTTTTTTTTTTGTTTGTTTGTTTAGTTTTTTTCGTTGTTGATGCTTGGTTCTGGGGAGGTTGATTCGCTTGGGTTATGTTGTGTGTGTGTGCGTCCATCTATCTGTGCCCCAAGAACTGGGGGCAGCTGGAGAGGACTGGCATGTCTAGGAAATGAAGGGGGAAAAGAGAGAAAGTATTATAATTTATTTTTTCCCCCTCAAATAATTATTTCCATGAAGAGATGATGAGACTTTCCCTCTCCCTTCCCCTTTTGAAATGGAATTCCAGTAAAAATGAGAATGTTTTCATGTGTTTGACTTAATTGTGTATTTTTTCTTTCAATTTCTGTAGACATCTGGTTTGGCTCCTACAGATATGATATAGGGGGTAGGCAGTTTGCTGGTATTCTGTTACCAGTGGGCAGGCATTGACAGGATTGTCATATGCACAGTCACACTTGATTTGCATTTTCTTTCAGAGTGAATTGGGTGTATTTCCGTATCAAAATATTTACTTTTCTACTTGGGATGATTACAGCAGTAATTATGTGAAAAGTCAGCCTGCTCTCCTATTTACCAAGTGCTGTGGCTAAAATTTACATTGTGTCAAAGCGAGCAGGTCCTAGGCAAAGATGCTCAGGGTTGAATGAGCCTTTGCTTTTCAAATGAAGGAATGGACTGTATTATTTGTATAAATTGCAGTCTGAGGATTTCTTCTGCAGAGAGCTAAAGTGCCACTGCTAAGGATGGTTTGTGAGAGCAGATAACAGATTGACTGCCAGAGTAAAGTGAAAAGAAAAGTTGGTAGAAACAACCAGAAACAATGAAATAAAATCTGTCACTGTCTGCACCCTGCCCCCCCGCCGCCTTTTGTATGTGTATGTGTGAGAGACATAGAATAATTTTCCTGGTAGGTAAAGACACAGTGGTAAATGGTTGTCTTTGAGAGATACTCTGGAAATGCTGTTTTTATTAGGACAACTTATTGACCTGAGTGGAAACCTGGTGACTATATCCTGTGTGGGCAGAGCAGCAAAGCTGCAGCTGCTGATGGGTCCTCTTGTGCTTGATAGGTCCTCTTGTGGTACAAGAATATTAGAATGAGAGGTGGAAGATTCCAGATGAGCACATTCCTCTTGAAGGGTGAGAGGAGCCATGACAGCTCCCAGGCTGTGAGCAAGGCAATGTGCTGCGGCTTTGGAATGGGTAGAGCAAGGAATTTTATGTTTGAGGGCATAAACTAAGTGCTTGGTGAATTCCAGAGCCCAAGAGCAACAAGCAGAATGTTGTGGTGAGTGAGCAACATCCACTTAGATGTGAAATGGTGCTCAGAAGAAGCACACAGGGATCCAGGATAAGTTGGAGCCTCTGATGTCCAGGAGGTGTCAAAGGGGTAAAAGGTTCTTTGGAAAGGAAAGAAAGGTGTGTCTTCCCGTTGATATTACAATTGCTGTGATTTCATATAAAATTGTTAGAAATTTTTTATGATGTTTTGCATGTAATTTTATTTTTTGTTTTATTTTTTATTGCTAGTATTCTTGTTTGGACCTATTTTGACAGGCACATCATCTCCATGACTAAAGCCATTCTAAATATGAAAAAAAAAATAAAATAAATGCTTCCTCACATCATTCATATTCAAACAAACCCAAACCAAATCAATCCGAAAGCCATAACACTTACGTGAAGTGGTATTGCAAAACCAATGACATCTTATGTGTGCTGTGTGGAGGGTGGGCGTTGGATTCAGTATGCCTTTAGGATATTTTAGAATTGCTATCTATATCTATAAAATTTGACTAACAAATACTAATAATCTAAGAGCACTGCTTATGCTATGAAAACATTGAAATTTTTAGATAATAGCAACTTAATGAAGTTCATGGAAGCTTTTGTCCTAATTGTAAGTCAGACATGAGATAATATGAAGCTGTACTGATGCAGAAGGTTATTCTTTTGAAAGGAGTTTCAGATGACTTCACCAGGGAATTTCTGGGGTTGTTCCTTTGTGTGTCTGCTGTAAAATAACAGCTCTGGTGCAGTGTAAATAAGGATAGTGTGCTTAACATAAAGTATTTGTCTTGGAATTAAATCAGAACTTTATGCTTACTTTGGTATTTTACAGAGATCTCATTTTCAAAATTAAGTAAACAAGGAAAGTCATGGTGTTTTTGCAGCATTAAAGTTGCACTTTGTGTCAGAGAAATGGTCTTAAAAGAAAGTAGACAACAAGAAGATATGACAGTTTTTTTTTTTCCTTTCTTGATATTCTGTAGAACAGGTGAAGTGCATCTAAGGTATTTGGCAGGATGAAATCTGTTCACAGTGTTGACAGACTAAAAGAAAGGTCTAGCTCCCTTCCCCAGCCTGTGGTCCTTTGTGTGGCTGTGGCATTTGCATTGTTTGTAGCGTATCCTGTGTAAGGACTGAGATGACCCTCAAATGTTAGACTGTCAGATCCCAAACTTTTTGCCCGTGGCCATCAGGCCTCTCTAGGTCCTTGCCCCCATGCCTGCTTATTTTTGCAGATGAGGATGATGCTGTTGGCTGTTATACTGCTGCCACAGCATTTCCTGGTATCTGTGTACGCAGGGTGTTACTGATGGAGGTGTGAGTGGAAGGGAAGGAAGCCAGCCGGACTTGTCTCCTGGGAAAGCTGGGACTCCCCATGCAACATCACAGGGATCCTTATGTGCTCTGCAGCCATGAAGCTGTCTCAAAAGCGTTACTGTCTGTCCATGAATCTTTCTCACTCATTTGGGAATAGGTTAAGATCAAGCAGGTAACTTAGTTGTAATGGTACAGCTTTCTAAATTTTTCAAAATATTTTTCATGAAAAGTATGTAAGCTAGGTAAAAAAAGTACTTTGGGACATGTTGTTCTATTTATTTTTTAAGGCTATTCTCCATAGAAGTCGCTGGAGAGTTCTTAAAACAGATGGCATGATGTGGGCCATTGTAATGCAATTTTCTTTGTAAAATGCTGTGTCCCAGGGCAAATTTACCACAAATGGAGCAATCATGATGTCCCATAAAAGAGAAGACGTGTTTTTGCAACGTTTGATAGAACTGAAAAATATGCATAACTCTGCCAAGCAAGCAAGCTTGCTATTTTCAGTAAAGTATTTTGGGGCTCTTGGAGTATTTTGAAACTACTAGTACAGTAACTATTCTGACTATTCAGGAAAAGTTTCTACAACTAAAATTTTAAGCATCAATAAGTACAGTATCATTCTGGAATTATGATTTTCAAGAAGATGTGTTAGATCTCTCTCCCCTTGAACTTTTCGGCAGAAAAAGAATATATGTTTTTTGTTAATATTGCTTACTGGAACTTTTTAGTTTGTGTGTATAGATTTTAAGTCCATAAAGTAAAGGAATACTGCATAGATATGAAAATAGAGATACTTTAGCTTTCTGGTTCACAAATAATCAGAGGAAGTATTTATCTCATCTATTATCTGTGCCAAGTTGAACTTAGTAATTAATTAAGCAACGCTTTTGTAGGAGGTCTGCTGCCATTATCAGTGATACCTATAATTAAAAGGGCTAGATAAATTTTGTGAATAATTAAAATAGGGAATAAATATGCAAAAGAATATGAGGTTTTATTTATTTTAATCAGAATATTCTGAGGTATTCTATACAGAAATATGTGTGCTCATAGTTTCACCTGTATCATAGGTAGGTTTCTAAAATACTAACAAGATGGGATAGCAGTTGTGTTCAGTATACTTACCTTGAAGAAAAATGGAAATAGGAAACAAAAATATCTAGTATATCTATTTACAACAGGCTATTTTATAGTGAATTTTGTAGGTATATTAAATCTATGTTTTTAATTCTTCTAAGATGCCAAAAAAAATAACTTGCTTATTTTAGTTGTGCCAATTTAAGAAAAGTAAGCTAAATCTAGTGATGCAATTTGTGCCTGGGAACCTTGAGGACTGGAAACTGCTAGCAGTTAGACATCTATAATAATATCTTGAATAATCTTTTATTTGGGGTATCTGAGAAGGCCAGAGTCTAAAAAAGGCGAAAGGCAGAGAATTCTCACTTGCTTTGGAAAGCAGAGGATTTGGCATCTTGTAGTTTTATATTCCAAGTGGCAGCAGCTTTTTCATAATTTCTCTTTACTCTTCTTCAGGTACACACCTTTTCTCCCCTTAAGGGGGAAGACGACACAGCAATTAAGATTCAAGACAAGAGGATCTGTGTTTGGTTTTGGCACATTGCTCAGAGTCTCTGTCTTACTTTTACTTTGGTTTCCTTTACTGAAACAAAGAAGTGGATATATTGGGAGTGTTTCTGGTCCTTGGGGTGTAGGCTCAGGCTCTAGGCACCTCCTCCCAGCACCATTTTGGACAGGCTTATGCTGGCCGATCTCTGTGGAAAAGGGATGGAGCTACTGGAACTGGATGGGAACCGTGACGTTTTCTAGCCAACATGGGTAACTGGAAAACCAGAACCCTGAGGCAAACCACAGTACAAATCTTAAGTAATCCAAAAAGAGCCTCACATTTCTGGAACAGTGTTATTATTGTGTATACGTAGCTAAATCTGTAAGGAATGAGGTTTCATCAGCAGTATCTACTTCATTTGAACTACTTCTTGTTTTAATTAATGGTCTATTAACTAAAGCTAACTGTACATGAGAAACAAGGAATTCTAGTAAAATTCTGTGGCTCGGGTAATTAGATAATTTTTATTTATTTTATTTAAGTTCTTAAATGCGTTTTTAGACATTTAGACTTAATTTTACCAATTCCAACTTGATATGATAGACAAAAATAAAGCTGTTAAGAAGTAGGACTCTTTTATTGATTTGCATAAATTAGCACTGTTTATATTATATATTCAATTATATTTTGAATATATGTGAAATATAGTCAATTAAAAATCTCAGTTCAGTTTCTGACTTATCACACAGGAAGAATGTGTGGAAAGTGAGCAAATTGTTTAAGAATAAATGTTTCAATGTGTCTAGTGAATTTGAAATGCAGATACTAAGGCCAGTTGATATCTAGTCACATTTTAAAATTCAGTACTGGGTCTATATTGATTTTTAGGAATTTCAGTTCTTCACTTCCTCGATCTGCTGGCCACACTTTTTGATGCCGCCCAGGATACGGTTTGCTTTCTGGGCTCCAACACACATTGTCAGGTCACATAAAGCTTCTCATCCACAAATACTCCCAAGTTTTAATCCCCAGAGTGAGTCTTGATCCATTCTCTGTCCGGCTTGTATTTGTGCCTGGAACTGCCCCAGTTTAGGAGTGGGACCTTTCACTTGGCTTTGTTGAATGTGATGAGTTTTCCATGGACCCACCTCTTAAGCATTTCAAGGTATCTGGATGACATTCCTTCCCTTCAGTGTGTAAATCTTATCTCAGTTTCTGCTTTTATAATACAAGCGCATAATAACAACATAATTAGTAGTTACTTGTCACTTTTTTCTATTCCATTGGTGAAGCCAGCTTGTAAAGAATGAGCAGAAAAATGAAGTGTATTTAGGCACTTGTTGTTGAATGTCAAAGTGCAGACACCCTAGTGTGGGTCAGAAGAGCAACATAGTGCCCAGGCTGTGTAGTCCTGGTTGCCCAGTTCAGCTCAGCTCTGGGATTTCTGCCTGTGCAATCTAAGCAGCTAAACATAAACAATAGTCCCTCAAATTTTGAATTGCAGAGTTGTATGGATGTGCGTCACCTGATATGAATGACCTTTCTTTGTGGTGATTTTTGTTTGTTTGCTTTTACTTTTGGTGGCTGATAGTAATTTTTTCTTGGGTAAACCACCACATTTTACTTGGGATTGCCTGAATTGAGAAAACAGATGGTCTAGCTGCCTTTTGGTTTACTGTAAATATAAGCAAAAGGACTTAATTATGGAAGTTGCAGGGATACAGCAATATCCATTGGAACATATAAACAATTTAATTTTAAATGAATTTTATATTTCTGAGGATAGAGGGTTTATGAGGCTTAAGTGGATCATCAATGAATGTTCTCAGAAGATAAAACTTCTGTTTAATTAGTAAGTACAACTTTATCATCTAAAATACAACCTTTGGAAAAAGAATGGTTTTAAATAACAAATAGAATAAATTTTCTCTCTCTCTCTCTTTTTTTTTTTTTTTTTAAATGTCATACCAAAGTAGGATGACCTTAGTAAACTGGATGACTTACAGATTACATATACTGAGGATACAGTTGGACTAAACTTTTTTAAACTTATTTCATATATAGAAGAATTCAGTTGTGCATATTTTAATACAGGACAGGTGGAAGGAATGACTCATAAATAACAGCATTTAGTAAAGTTAAACAGACATTCTTAACTGTGAGGGTGATGAAGCACTGGAACACGTTGCCCAGAAAAGTTGTGGGTGCCCCAACCCTGGAAGTGTTCAAAGGCAGCTTGGCTGGGACTCTGAGCAACCTGGTCTAGTGAAAGATGTCCCTGACTATGAGATGAGGTTTGCAATTAGATTATCTTTAACAGGACTTTGGAAAATCTCTTTATTTGAAAACTTTCATGTATCAATTCAGAATGGCACAATAGAGAATAATTCTTAACCCTAAAAAGAAAAAATCTGCTCATGGGATTTTATTGGTTTGGGTTTTTTTGTTTGTGGTTTTTTTTTTTGTTTGTTTGTTTGTTTTGGGTTTTTGGGTTTGTTTTTTTTTTTTTTTTTAAGGTCTTTACAGTCTTTACACTCAGTCACAAGATTGCAATGAAATTCTAGCTCTGTAATATAAATATTTCATATACAGTCTTTTCATAAAACACCTAGACCTTTAGTGATGAGTTTGTACAAGTAGATGGGAGAACTAGTACAGTAGTTGCTAAGTACAGACTGAGCTATAGAAAACAATAGTAGGGTAAAAATGTTGAAAACTATTGTAAGTTGAAACATGACTTAACAAGCTTGTGCCTGCTAATAACTAACAAGGTTTTATTTCATAGTTTCTCCTTTGTAATAATAGAAAGCTGAGTATAAATTTATAGGTAATTTTGCCACTTTCAGGTGTAGAATGAATGAATTTTCAGGATCAGGTGGAAGTTCTACAGGGCCAATTTTTAAACTCCTTTAGTTATCATTGTAAGACAAATTTTAAACATTTCTGTTTGACACACCTTTGTTTCAGTGAGTAGAAGTTCAGTTGGCTTGAGACAGTTATACAGGCATGCTTTAAATGTTAGTTGTAAGATTATAAAGTTTAAAGCAAAGGAGACAACTGAGAAGGACTTGAGCTTCTGACCTGCAGTGCATCAAATGCAGTGTGTGCATCCCAGTGTGTTAGCTGAGAATCTAACAAAGCCAACAACTGATTGCAGGCTGAAAGATCCTGTAGCTTTCAGCTCCTATGGGTGTGAAATAGTGTAATAGACAGAGGTTTGCAATTGTTTGTAATTAATGCTGCTGCTTTTCAAGTTAAGATATAAATTCATGGAGCCAGTGGATCTCTAATTAGTATTACCCGAAGCAGTAGCGGTCTTATCTGGTACCTTGGTTCTGTGTGGGAGTGGAGTCCAGAAGATTGAATCATGTAATTATTCCACATATAGAATAACAAATGTAGTGTTACCCAGCTGCCATCCATTTTATTAGACTTCTTTTTATTTTGTCATTGAAGAGGAATTCTTCAACAATTTAGACACAGTAACAACATATTGTTGAATTTCTTTTTGTGTTTATGTATTTATTCTACATTCCACACTTTATCGCCCTCTTTGATTTTTCGCTTTTCATTAGTTACCATATTCTGATATATAAGCCTTTTTGATGTAAGGCTTAAAATATATATTCAAAACAGACTAAGGTTTTTTTCTTTCCTTGCTAGATGTATTTGTTTATTTATTTTGAAAGAAAACAAAAGTGTATAAACCCTTGCTTATAAAGCTATGGTAAAAAAGAATTGCACAGAAAATGATTAATAGTTTAAGTGACAATGTTTATGATTCAGAAGTAAATCCTGTTTGGTATCTCACTATCACTGAATTCTTTTACAGTGATGCTAATGAATAAATATGAAACCATTTGTAGTTGTCTAGAAGGCTCCACGCTATCCCAGTGGGCAGTGACATAGTGCCAGCTATACCCCAGGACTGCAATAATTGAATCAACTTCTCCATGCATCTCCCTATATAGGGGAAAAAAAGGGAAATTAAAAAAAAACAACAACAACAAAAAAAACCCAACCAAACAAAAAACAACAACAACAAAAAACCAAACCAAAAAAACCCCAACTTCTGCTATGAAATCCTTTAACCTGCCTGCTAACCTGATCTCTATTGTATATACAGATTTCCTGTTGATTAAATCAGGTTCATATTTTCACGAAAGGAACTCCAACACCCTGTTCCCAGTGTATTTTAAAAGTGCATAAAGCATTTGAATTAGGACAGCAGCTAACAAATCTTTTCCTCCAGCGCTGTGAAACATTTTTGTCACAAGACTAAAGCACATCTCTTCAAAGCCTTGTTTCAGAGCATGAAGTAGGAATTTCTGCCCTGGGAAATTAAGGATCATCAGAATTCTTCCCCAGTTGTAAATTGCACTTTTCAGCTTTGCTCTGCTCTAATGTAATCACCCCTAGAGCACCTAAATATGGAGAGATTAATTAAACCCAACAATTAAACAAAAAAATCCCTGTAGCTTATTGCCAACAAAAGTTGATTGTTAGGCAGAATTTACAGGTTGCCCCATGAGAGGGAAATAAAAGAAGAGATGAAGAACATGTGGCTTAGATACTTGTGCCTGTTGTGGGGAGGTCTACGTAGAGCTCACATCGAGTGTTGCACTTCTGGAACTGGCTTTCCTCGGGAAGGTGGCAGATGCATACTTTGGAAGTCAGTTTATTCCTAAGATGTTTATTCCGTGATGCTCTAGATTTTGGAGGAGTTTTGTAGATATAGAGAAACAGTAGTTTTCATGGACGGAATTGTTTGAGAGATTGATTAATCCTGTCATCAGAGTGATTTATCCAGTGGACAGGCTAATGTGCAGTGTTACAGAAAATTTACTACAGATTACGTAGTTATATACATGTCCAGTCCAGTGCTTTCTGTCCAAGATTTCTTTGCTCTTTATATGAAAGCCTTAGTGATTCAACCTCCTTTTAAGGCTTCAATATTCAAATAGTATCTTTTTTAAAATTCACAAATTCCAACATACTATCTGCTGTCTAGAAATCTTTCTATCTGGGAACAGCTGGGAACGTTGGGAACAGCTCCATGACTCTCACTTGGAGGAGATTTTTAAATTATGTGCTCTTTCTCTCGTACGCGTAAATTAAATTTCAGTTGGAAAAGGTGTCAGTTGAATTTACTCAGTCATACTATTTAAAGCAAGAAAAAAGCCTTTATAAGCTTAGGATGTATCAGCTTAGGATGTATATGTTGTGGTATTTCCTTGACACAGATTCTTGTTAGGTTTTGTTTATTTCAATATTTCTTTCAGTGAAGAAAATACTGAGAAATTTATACTTCTTCTGAATTGAGAGGTAATAGTGTAGCAACTTGGAAATAGCAAGATTAAGAGTTGGAAAATTTAAGGTCTATCAGAAGTTGCTTTTAAAAGAAATCGTGTTGAAGTTAAGGTGCAGGAAGTGTGTCCTGGTTTTGGCTAGGATAGAGTTAGTTTTCTTCTTAGTAGCTGATTCGGAGCTGTTTTCAGATTTAGTATGTGAATTATGCTGATAACATGCTGTTTAGTTGTTGCTAAGTAGTGCTTACCCTAAGTCAAGGACTTTTCAGTTTCCCATGCTCTGCCAGCGAGGAGCTGCACAAGAAGCAGGGAGGGAGCATAGCCAGGGCAGCTGGCCAAAGGGATATTCCATACCATGGAATGTCATGCTCTGTTATAAACTAAGAGGAGTTGAATGATTCTTGCTCAGGGACAGGCTGGACAGGGAAGGCTGATCGCTGCTCAGGTGAGCAATAATATTGTACATCACTTGTTTTTCCTGGGTTTTATCCCCTGTCTCATTTTGGTATCTCCCTTTTCATTATCATTATTATTCTTAGCAATTTTGCTTCAATTATTAAACTGCTCTTGTCTCAGTCCATGCGATTTTACCTTTTTCTTTTTTTTTTTTTTTTTTTTCTTCTTATTCTTTTCTTTTTTCCCAGTTCTCCAACCCATCCCGTGGGGGCATGGCATAAGTGAGTGAGTGGCTGTGTGGTACTTGGTTGCCAGCTGGGGCTAAACCATAACAGAGTAAAGTAAAAATTGTAATCAAAAATGTATGCCTATATTTTAAGTGTAAGTAACTTTATTCAGTGATGTTGTTGTTTTGCATTCTGATCTGTTTTTAGTTTTTAATTTTTGGTTGCTAGTATTTTCCACTTTCAGAAACTGTAGTATTGGTGAAACGTTTTCTCAAAGATTGAAGTATTTTGCTTATCATGCCACAATGGGGTTTGTGTTGCATGTGTTACCAGTGTTTACTGATATATTCCATATAAATAATTCTAAGAAGTGAATTTGAATAATTGCTTCTCTGAGGAATGCAGTCCATATTTTTGTATTAAAATTTAAATAGATGTTTTTACATGTCCCAGACTAATACACCTGGGAATAGGCAGGAAAACAAGTGTGCTTTTGAGTTGTGCTGGTCAATACTTTAAAGGGAGAGACATTCAGCTTGGTAAGCAAATTGTCACTGATTTTAGTGTATCAGTGTTTATATTTCAGGATTCTGTTAATTTACCTCAGTCAACATCCTTTGCTAAACTGAAAAAAAGTGTACTACTAAAAAGGCTTTATGCTAAATATAGTACCAAACAGAGGATGTTGTTACGTAAAATATGCAATTTATGAAGGAAAAAGTGTTTTGTAAGAGGGCCTCATTTTTTTCATCCATGCTGTTAAACTAGCAGCAATTATAATTAATTGCACTACTTCTGTATTTGATTGTAAAGAAACCAGAGTGATGATTAGCAGAAACTTTGGATTTCTTGCCTATCAAACTCTTCATACTAAACTTTGAACTATGCAAATTTTGAGGATTTCTGATGTTAGAGACATTGTTCTCTACAAAGTATAAAATGAATTGCAGGAACACCTACGTATGTGTTGTATATCTGTATATAATGCCTGCATTTCAAAGAAATTAGAGATTGCTAGCATGTTTTTGTTGGGGGAACAGAGGAAAATGTTTCAAGCACATGTGGAAGCCTGCATTATCAGACATGTAAAAATTCTCCTTTCCAAAATCTGTGATGTCACCCATGCTGAAATCACAGGATCTAGCTAACCGCAGTCGAGGTGTTGGACCCAACTGAAAGAACTACCAAGTACATTCTGTACAGAAAAATTCTTGAAAGGCATACAATTACTTCAGCCTCCGTACCAATAAAAGTATAAAATATTCAGTTACTTATTCCTATTGTTCAGGCAAAAATCACTGATCAGTCCTATTGTGGAAAACTGTATTTTCCCTGGAAGGAAACTTGCTATAGCCATGGCAGTGAGGATGGACCTCAGAAGTTCTCCTGCCTATCAGGATGAAGCAGAAGGAGTTGGATGTGTTTCTGTGGGCCAAAGTTGGAAGCTGAAACTGGTGTTGTTGATTGGTTCTGTAGGGCTGATGTTTTTGTTTTTTTTTCCCCACAGTCTCCGAAAACTCTTCTTTCCTTGCAGTGAGGACTGTATCAGGTGGAATGAGATGATTTGAATGGTGAGCTTGGCACTTAGGGGATGTGCCTCATTATTTGTTTTTCCCTCCACTGCATATTCCTTGCTTTTCTCTTAGCCTGGATGCTGCAGAGCAGCTGAGGATTTTGGTGGCATGTGGAATTCCAGGAAATCTGTTTGTTAGCATTGTTGGCTGAATGCTAAGTAATTTGAGTTGTACAGTTTTTAACAAAGCTTTGCTTCCTAGTTTGGGTATGTGGCCTGTTAGGAATCCTGACAGGACACTTAATAAACTCTCAAATCCTGAAAGGAAAATGTTGTAAAAAGGAGACTGGAATTCTAAGACTCACTATAGTCAGTAGATAGAGAAGGAAGATGTTTTTTTTCTAATTATTTTTGTGATAAAATGAATGTTTTTTTAATGCAGTGTTTCTAATCTCTCTAATTTGTAAGGCCTGCTTTGTGTCTGGTTGAGAGGGCTGTGAATCTTGTCTTAGTGTATACTAGCAAAATGTGTGCACAGATGTGAGTTTTCCAGAATAGGTCAAACTCTTAGAGGTTTGCTGGAAAGCTCCCTACCTGACATCCTGTGTGTATTAACTGTATGCTGTACTGTGTTTTCAAAGTAATTTATCTCTGCATAAACATGTCAAATCACTATGTGTGTCTGTTTAGAGCTGCTGATCTTTATTATGCCTGCCAGCAAGCACATTTGATTAATGTTGTAGTTAAACATTCTGTTTTTCCTATGTGATTGTACTATCCCTGTTACTATTTTTCTCTTCATGTACTTAGGTATAGGTTTCTCACTGCATGACCTTCCTAGAGTACTTAAAGAGCACTAAAATCAAGTGTAAAGGGATGCGTTTGTATTAAATATTACTGGAAAAGGTTATATAAATTAATATTTTCTTCTACAGAAGTTAGGATATTTGTATAGTATATAGGTTGTCTTCCAGTGTTTACATTAACAAATGGTACACAAATATGGTGCAAATGGTACAAATATGTCTTGATGGCTTTTGTCCTCAGCATCTATATACGGCGCTTGATTTCTTGTAACTAGAATATTATCTATATAAAATGGGAAGATGTCACTGTAAAAAGTTTGTGAAAAAGTAAGAGATACAGGCATCTTTGTTTATTTAGGCTTCTGATCCAGCAGAACTTACCAGGAAACTGAAAAAAGGAAGCTCCCATAAAGTTCCTTTTGTTGAGATCTTCTCCATTATGTTTCTGTATATTCCTGGATTACACACACTGAGGTGGTGCACAGGACCTGGCTGCAGTCCAGAGACCAGCTAGCTATCCTTTGCATTTAGAAAGTTTTCCGACATAAAAATGTAGCCTTAAGTTCTGTTGTCTATTCCGTGATAACTCCCGTCTTACACACAAACTACATCTTCTTTCCTGTGAGCTGCCATGCCCATACTAAATTTTTTTCTTTGCTTTAATCTCATTCTGGTCACATACCTCTTCTTGCAACGCTCGTTCTAGGCAGTAGAGTCTGGATGTCTGGTAAAGGGGAAAGAATATCAGAGTTGGTCATTTAAATCTGAAGCTGGAGAAGAGGAAGTCAATAGAAAAACATTTGTTTCCACTGCCCGTGTACTATGTATACAATGAACTTTATAGACAGTGATCAGCTAAAGGTATTGGATATGAATAGATTGATCAGATTAGAGCACACAGCAATTATTACCTTGCTAGCTGTAGTAATTCTAATGGCAAGCTGCTTATCAAAAATGCTCATATTAAATAATCCAGATAACCTCTGACTCTACAGCGTTCAGCAATGCTAGCTTTTGCAGATAATGAAGCTAATGTAGTTAAGGAAACAAATAGTAAAACTGGATGAAACTGTGATGGAAAATTTTCGTTATAGTAAATCAATTATGCAAATATAAAAAAAAATGCAGTAAAATCTAATCAGTTGTCAAGAATATAAGAAAAATATACCTATTTGAAGAAATAAAACTGTCTTCAATATAATCTAATCAACTGCCAGAAATGAAACATCTCTAATTTGATTAAAATGGCCCTGTTAGCCATAGGAATAAGAGGATTGAGGTTCACAAGACAGAATGGTATTTTTTCTTGCTGAATATCACTCTTAACTTTTGTAGTTGCTGCCCTTTTTCTGGTTCTGATGTTGATTTACTGATGTTTGAGGACTGATGTGCCTTGCACTTGGCCAACGTTATCTACATTAATGTTGCTTTTTTCCATCCTAATTTCCATCCTCCTATTAGTTTTTGTTATCTGGTCATCAGTGTTTCTAGTTCTACTGAGTTATTACTATGTTTTATTCTAACTTGAGGAGATGAAGAGCATAGGAATCTCTTCTGGTACAAATTTTTAAAAACAAAGCATCAGTTCTTGTAGCATCAAAGCATCAGCCTTACTTGCTCATCGTATAGTCCATGCATTGAAATTGCTAACCAGGAAGGGCCTGAGAGAAGTGAAAACATGTTCTGGGACTGAGGGGTCTTTCTGCATGACTTTCCTTGCCCAGGAATGACACTCACATATGAAAGAATCAGCAGGAGGGGGGAAAGTGTTGTCTGATTAGGTTAATATGGGTTTTTTTATATGCTTCTCTTCAGAGCTTTTTTCCTTTCCCTTCCCTTGTGACATCTTGGTCCTTTTTCTCTTCTTTTTCAGCGACCAGCATCTTCCTCCTTAGCACTCTTTCTGTTACTGTGTTAGTCTCTCCTGCTCTCTTTTCTTTGCTCTTTTTATAATTTGACCCTTATAAATGATACATTGCTAGGCATATGAAGAGGTTCCACTTAGTCTAAAATTAGCTTTCTAGTCTAAACTTGTCTTCCAGGCAACCTCTGTAATCAGTAAAAGATAAATACCACAAGAAGGCAATTCGTCACATTTTAAGATTGTATTGAAACTGTGGGATTAATTACTGTCTGGCCTGCCTGTCTCTTTCTGATGATTAAAGGGAGTGCTCGAGATGACAGTCTTGAATGACATACCTGACTTTCAGATGACTAAAAGTAGATGAAAAGTAGGTTATCTGTTGTTCCAGAAGTGGTGTTGGTAATGCATGGTTTTCCTAAGGTCTGTCCTACAGAGGTAGAAATTGGGATGTATAGAATTGGGATGAGAAGGCACCCACAGTTTGATCATCCCCCCCCCACCCCCCTCCGAAATGATATGCCATGGTTCCAACAGTTATATTTGATTTTTTGCTATGGTGTTCTAGAAATCAAACCCCTACTATTTTGGTAGAATAGTTAATATTTGTATGGCTCTTATGTGAACTTCTCACCAAACTGCAAAATCCATTTCATTTTTGGCATGGAGAGTTAGAAGCTTCAGAGCATTTCTGACATGGCTGGACAGTGCTGTACCACAGCATAATTGGGTACAAACCCAGTTATGTCAATACAATTTTAAAATCGTAAGGAACTAAGTTTGCTGATAGATATTATCTACTATTGCAGTGCTTGTTACTAAATCAGAAACATCCACACACAGTGTGTCCAGATGGATTTGATCATAAGCAGTTGATGATTTTTGATTAGCAATGCTTCACATAAGCATTTGCAATTAAAAAAAAAAAAAAGGAAATACATATGAAACTGTTTATGGACAAATACTGTATGGAAAGATTTTGAGCAAGAATGTATGTGAGAAAATATTTATCAGTTAGAATTATTTCCATAGGAAAACTGGTATTTATTCTTCTGTTTGCTCTTTTAACAGTGTTGTACTGTGCCACTGAACCAACACATTTGGAACAGTTCATAGCACCAAAATCTTCATCCAAATAGATTGATGCCATCTCTGTACTCCCCAAACACTGTGAACTGAAGCTACAAATCTTTATGGAGTTTACCTCACCTGGGTCAAAGGGAATATTCTTCTGATACATAACAAGGATCTTTACTGCCAGTATGACGAGCCAGGAGAAGTGGGTTAACCTTAGCCCTGGAGAATTCTCTCAGCTTCAAAAATATGCAGAATGTAAGTAATGTTTAAAATATTTTGTTTTCTGGCTAATTAAAAATTAAGAATATTTTGAATACAGTATATAAAATTGTTATCGATATTATTCACTGTTAAGCAGGAGGTTAAATTATGGTTTATGTTTATTCTTTTAATCCAAAAGATATGTTCTTTGGAAGGAAAGAACAAAATCTTTTAGAGTCTGTAACATTTTTTTCTGCACATTTTTTTCCAGTATGATACCATGTAGACAGACTATGGGTTATGTGATTATATTTGGAGAACATATTTTTAAGGTTTTGCCTTAATTTGCCTTAATTTGCTATAACAAATGAGTAGGCCACTAGGGTGGGGCTTGTAGTTAAAAAGGTGGCTTGCTCGGTCATGGCGAAAGCATAAAGATTCCAGGAGAAACACATCTAGGTGTTCAATATGAAGTTATTTCTAATACTACAAGCAATGTAAAGGAGTTGTCCTATGAAAGAGCAAGAAACAAAAATCTCTCTAAGATGACGATGCAGTTCTTTAGTTATTGCTCGGGCAAAACTTCCTTTCAGCTGCTTGAGCAACTTAAATGGCTCAGAATTCTATGCTTGTAGAGCAGATGCTGAACGTGAAAGGTAGATTTAGGAGATGGTTCATGAAGCCTGATAAGAACTGAACTGAAAAAGATGAAGAATATTTATGAAGTTGTCCTGTATAAGAAGTAATCTAAATTTCTGTTTTTAAAAATGAGAACATCTCATATGATTCATGAATATTGCTGATTTATTATTAAGGGAAACATATGCTTATATAGTAAAATGAAGATGGATGATTGTGTTGGGGTTTTTTGTGACTATAACATCATACCATATACTTAATAGTATTTCAGGGTAGTAATCTAACTGAATAATCCTCAAATGATTATTAGAGTTAATAATGGAGTTGTTATTGAATAGTATGTTCCACTGGAATGTGACTGAGACTCATAATATTTTCATGTTATCAAGTTAAACCATGAATTATACTTTATATAATGCAATGTCACTAAATAATAACAAAAAAAAAAATCAGATAGAAATATTTAAGTTACGCTTTCTGGAAAAAGTATGTTAGAGTCTCACAGTTTTCCATAGCAGTTGCTGTATAGTTTAAAGCATTCTATTCCTTAAAGTGCTTCCTCCCTATGTCGCATTCTCATCTCAAAGGATAAGCTCTAGAGTTGAAGCAAATTTGCATCATACAGTGCTTTAAATTCTTGATGATATTACTGAGCAAAGAGCTGTTTTGTTTCTCATTTCATAGTGAAATATAAAACACTATATTTCCTGGTATTTAATTAGTTAGGAGTTTCTATTTAAAAGATGGCTTTTAAAATCTGGTGTGAGTCTCAGAAATCAAAATATCCATTCTTTTTAGTAGTTCTTTTATTTGTATGTGACACATAGAAACAATAAATAAAAGGAAACGAGGTCCAATTACATAGCGCTTGGAAAGAATACATCTGAGTTTTATATTGATGATCCACGGCCTTCAGAGGCCATTACAAAGAAAACTTTGCATTTCACATTTTTGATATGAATAGCCTTGCTTGTTTTAAATGACATGACCAAAAAAATAGTAAATATAATAGAGCGGGTTTTTTAAAAAAAGAAGTTACTTCTGAAACAATTTGCTTCTTGCTGGCAAAATATTTTAAAATTATTCTTCAATATTTTTTTAATACCAGAAATTGAAGATGTATAATAGAGATAGAACAGTTATGTGGGGTCATTTATTCCCATGCATTCTTATAGTTTAAGCCTCCAGTGCAGCATTTGCCAAAATACTTGTTGTCTTCCTTATGGGGAAAAAAAAGGCATTTAATATATTTATTTCTATTCTGCTTCACTTCGCTCCTCCAGGACTTCCTGCACACATCATGGTTCAGAGCCATTGCTTTAGTAGAGCTGTTACTATCAGGATAACCTCTTTGGGGAAATTGCTTGAATTTATTTGTATTCAGATTTGTGTGTGTACCTTAAAGAAAGATATGTTGTCTTTCACACTTCCTCTGCTCTTCCATAACATAAGGATGTTAGTTTTTTGAAAATATGAAATGTGACACAAAGATGTGTATAAACAATTCAATTTCTGAGGCGATTAGGGGAAAAAAGTGTTAATAGTATATCAATTTTCATGCATAATGCCAAGGTAGTAAAACCCAGGTATGGACCTTATTTTGAATTTCTGGGCTGTCCAGTTTAATTTACCTAAACGACTGAGTAACAGTGTCTTTAAATGTATGATTTAAGACTTCTAAATGCAATCTTTTTTTTAAAAAAATATTTAAATGGGTTCAACATTTTTAAATTTGATACATGTAGAGATACAAAATGTTGTGACAGTAGATATCTCTACTCATTACTAAATAATTAGATTATGTGGAATTTCATGAAGTTTGGATATATAATTTCTTTGATATTTCATTCTTTGCTGAAATAGAAATAGTAAACAGAAAAATAACCAAATTTTGGTTGGTGACTTGGTGGAGTTTGATTTACTTAAGAAAATAAAAATATTTGCAAACCCCAAAACAACAAAAGGCCTCACACAATTTTAAGGAAAAAAAAAAAAAGAAAAAGGCACTGCTCATTTCTGTCCAGTGTGGGACTTGAAGTACAGTGGGTCTCCTTCAGGATGGAGGGCTGATCTGTGTCAGAAGGTAATGCTATAGGGAGGTTTGACTTCATGGCTGTTGTCCTCAGACAAGGGGTGGGGATGAACCCCTAGTGTTGCCTCGTGCTGAGGAGCGGGTTTCACTGGAGGACTTTGGAATGCAGTAGTGAATTTGTAGAAAACTGATTTGTTTTCTGCTCACCTGCTGATGTATGGGGTTGTCGTTTGCCCTGCCTTTCACTGTTTGGTGTAGAGACTTTGCTTCATGAGTCTTACCTAAATTGCAACATTATTTTAAGTATGGAAATTTTTAACAAATGCACTTTCTTGAATTTAAGAAATGCAATATTTATAAACCCTATTTTAGTTTGAATCAGGCCTAATGTGAGTACTGGAACAAGGAGTATAGTCTACCAAAAACCTGTCTACACTGGATATCAGTGCCTTGGATCACACTCTTAGTGACTGATCTAACATCTATTTAATGAGATCACTGAAAATCAGAATTAATTTTATACACCTGTTGATTTTTGATGAAGGCTAGTTGCTCAACAATCTGCTCTATCACTTCTCATTCACTTCCCATATTCCAGCATGGGGTCCCTTCCATGGGAGACAAATTTCTCCAGTGTGGGCCCTTCCCATGGTCTGCAGTTCTTCATGAACTGTTCTAGCTTTTGTCCCTTCCAGTAGGTGCAGTCCCTCAAGAAGAGGTTGCTCCATCGTGGGTCCCCTGTGGGGTCACCATTCCTGCCAACAAACCTGGTCCAGTACAGTCTCCTCTCTCCCTATGGTTCCACAGGTCTTGGCAAGAGCCTGCTTCAGTGCAGGCTTACCATGGATTCACGGTCTCCTTCAGGCACCTACCTGCTCCAGTGTGAGGCCCTTCATGGGATGCAAGTGGCTATCTGCTCCACTGTGGACCTCCACAGGGAACAGCCTGCCTCACCATGATCTGTACCACAGGCCGTGGGTGAATCTACTCTGTTGGCTGGAGCATCTTCTTCACTGACCTTGGGGGTTGCTTCTCTCATTCCTTTCTGGCTGCTGTTGCACAGCAGTTTCACCCCCCCACCTCCCCATCTTAATTGTGTTATTCCATAGGGGCTATCAGCATTGCTCAACCTTGGCCAGCAGCAGGTCTGTCTTGGAGCTGGCCAGCACTGACTATATCATGCATGATAGCACCTTGTGGCATCGTCTTACAGAAGCTACCCCTGCAGCCCTCTGCTACCAAAACCTTGCCTTACAAACCTGATACAACAGACTGAACTATGGAATGAACTTTTAAGTTCATTATACAAACACTCATTGGATTATTTTCCAATAGAAGACCCACAGAGCGAGCTTTCTCTCATATACCCATGTACACATGTTTTGGTGTGCAAATAAAAGGATAAAGACTTAAAGAAAACTTAAAAAAAAAATAAAAAATGGTAACTGTTAGAGAGTAGTGTAGTAGAGCGACCTGAGGTCAGTGGGTAGAATTCAGAGTTGACACTTATGCCTTTATATCATACCATCATGCTCAAATGCTAAGTGTTGAAATTTCACAGTATTTACTATTACTATCTACTAAAGCAGATACCTTTAGCAGGTGAACCCAAAGAGGGGGTGTGCTGAGGTGCCTCCTGCTGTAACCAGTAGGGAGTTAAGCACAGGGTGTATTTCAGTTTCTGCTTCTCTTTGGAGCCTAAATAAATTTGTTTAAGAAGGTTTGCTCATTTATTTTCAGGCATTTCATGTGTCTATTCACTCAGAAAATACTCTCTTTAAAATGTGTTTTCTGGTGTTTTGCACATTGACTTGGTGATCAGAAACCCCCCCCCCCCACACACAGTTCCCTTATGAATCTAAATCCCCTCAGCCTAACCTGGCTACAAAGTGAAATTGTGTTTTACTTCAGTGACAGCCACGGTGTCTGCCCTGACCACTTTCTAGGTGTGAAAGCCTTAGTTTGGATCCAGTATAGGAAGGGCTGGTAACCCAGACTATTCTGCTGCATAGCAGACATGGCACACTTGTGAGGGATTTTGAGGTTGAAACTCAGTTTGAAACCATATCCTTGATCTTTCCCTGATCTGGAAGGGAAGCCTATCTCACTTCTGCCTATTTTATGAAGGAGACTTGCTGCCAGACTTTGCTGAAATCAGTCACATCTGCAAGTGTTACAGTTTCTGAGAACATAGGAATGGGTCCACCCAGGTTCTAAGAGAAGTGCCTCTTAGCTTTATGCTGAAACAGAACTCAGGAGGCACTTCGATGAGCTGCTTCTTTTCAGCATCAATTGACTTCAGTCACGTAAAGAAATTTTGGAACTATATTGAGATACAGACTGCATGGATAATAAGCTTAACGTACATCCAAAGTTGAGTTATATGTGCACAACTGTAGCTGATTGAGTGTGGACATTATGGATCCAAGTGTCATGGGTGTAGAGGTCTGAATTTAGGTTAAATCCCTTTTTTATTAACCAGAGTAGGTGTGTGAATCTTTCACTGTATAAAGTCCATTAAACTACCTATGTGTATTCTAGTGCTCTGAGAGGGACTTGTTCTTCCCACTTTCTAACTGAAAGACACTTTGCTCTAGTTCGTTGTAGTTCTGCTTTTGATTATCTTCTCTGAGCTTGATGATAGCCTGTCTTCTCTGGCAAGTACAGTTAAACAAGGCTTGCTCCCTAGCCCTTGTTATCACTTTGAGAAGTTCCTACCACATCTTGTTTGCCTTTTTTCTGCCTCATGTATTTATAGAATGGTTTGCTGCTTTATCCAGCTGTATTGTTTGCTGAACACAAGCCCTGAATGTAAAATTTCTTGCTTGAATACATACCAGCTTTTCTCAATTTCCGTAAATGTAATGGAACAGCAAAGGAGAATGAATTCTCTACCACTGGTTCCTAATCACAAAATATTCCCCTCTTCATAGTAAGTGAATATCTTTCAGTAAATTAATCCACGAAATATCTGTAATTTTGTCTTACTTTTGAGCTTATTTTTGAGCTCAATTCAAAGCAATTTTATACTTCCAATTTAAACCCTTTCTTCATCTGCCTGCCATACTTAAATACTTTTGGGCTTCAGCGAATTTTTTGGAACAATTTAAAATATTACTAAAAAATATTTGTAGAGTTCAAAGAGCATATTCCTAATACTTGGCTCGTTGCAGTTAATATGCATATGTGTGGTTTTGAAACAATAATTATTTCCAAAGACAGTTCCTCGGTGTCCTTCTTGCCAGTCAACTTAAAAATCTCCTCTCTCGTCTTGTTCCAAACAGGGAGTACTAGAAAATATTTTGCATTAGATATTTGCCTGGCTTGAAATTGCCTCAGAAGAATCTGTGAAAAGTAAACGGAAATAACTGGTGTACTTATTATAGAATAGTGATAATAATGACAACAATAGCATAGCCCACACCAAATCCTGAGAATTCTAGGAATATATATGCACTCAAGAGAAGAAAAATAATTTATTCTTTTTCTCCGTTAGATTTCATGATCAATGCCAGCTGTGGGAAAGAAAGGTGAAAAGATATAGGATTTTTTCTGTATGAAAATGTCACTGCATAGGGTCAGGCACGTACAGGACTTTTCAGGCAGAGACAGTTTCTTCTAAATTATATAGTAATAGCTATATATTTGTAAGTCGTATGAAGAGTGGCCGAGGGATCTGGGGTAGTTTAGCCTGGAGAAGAAAAGGCTCAGGGGTGACCTTATTGCCCTCTCCAACTACCTGAAAGGAGGTTGTAGCCAAATGGGACTCGGTCTCTTCTCCCAGGCAACCAGTGACAGGAAGAGAGGACTGTGCCAGGGGCAGGTTCGGGTTGGACATCAGATTTTCTTCATAGAAAGGGTTGTTAAATATTGGGACAGACTGCCCAGGAAGGTAGTGGAATCACCATTCCTGAAGGTGTTTCAGGAATGACTTGATGCAGCACTTAGTGCCATGATCTAGTTGGCCAAAGGTGATGATGTTGCTGATTTTTTCTAACCTGAATGATTCTGTGATTCTGTGATGTGTTGTTCTGTACTACTCCTAACCGGAGCCTGATTTGTAAGGGCATTAGACAGAAAGAAAATAAATACCTTCATTGTGATTATTATCTGTATGGCAAATTGGATTAGTTTGGACATACTTGTTTTTTCTTTTTCCCTTTTATTAAATGGATTTTGTATCTTCTTTTTATTAAATGAAGTTTTATGGCTGTTGTAGTCCAAATTATATGTTAAGGGAAATTTAAAGTATCCTGCTCCAAAAGCAAGTGAAGAAATACTCAAGTGATTGGAAACAGTTAAAGCAAGACTATTCCATGAGTCAGCTAGGCTGTTAAAAAAAAAAAAAAAAAAAAAAAGGAAGCTCTGCCCTTCCCTCAGTAGGGGGGGAAAAAGACCTCTGAGCTCTGGCAGCATGTGCTCTCTGGGGAAATAGCTTGGTTTTGTGTTGTCCTTTTGAGTTTGTCAACAAAATGTGCCCTGAGGAAAAAGCCTGAAAAAAACCCTTTTTGCAAAACTTTTGGCAGTGATTTTTTCCCAGGCTGGTGGAGGAGAACTTGGGCAGTCTGTCACAGCCTGAAGATAGAAATAGATGCTGGAGTGCTACTGAAATGACTGTGAGAACAGAAACAGCATCAGCAGCTGCAGCATCTTTTGATGTAGCATCAATAGCTACTGCAAGAACTAAACAGTGTAACAATTTTATAGGGGAACAGGAAGGAGGAACTTGTGAAAAGATCACTGAAGAAAAATGGGAAGGTCAGCAGAAGTTTTGGTTCAAAATTAACTTGCCAGAGACTCCTGAGAAACAGTTTGTTTCTGTGATCCTAATAGATGGAAAATATTTTCTTTTACAATGGGTATAAATGATAACGTGGGGAGAACTTCATATATGTGGCAGCTGGTCACCAGCAGTTATGCGCCATTACACAATCCCTCACTGTTTCCCAGGCTTCTAGTGCCACATGGAATTGTGCTAATTCTGATGAGGGAATGGACCTCATCACATACAGATTGCCAAAACCAGCTATTTTTGACCGTGTGGAAAATGGAGAGAGAAAATCGCTGGTGATTACTGAGAATAATTTTACCCCAATATTGGATTTTAGGATTATGGTGTTTCTCCTGCTGTTTGTAAAAGTGGAGAAGATTAGGTTCTGAAAAAGTTTTGTCAGAACCTGTCAGATGGGCTGGTCTGGCAGCACTGGCTGTGCCATATCCCGTGTGCTTGGGACAACTTCATGGAGAAGCATACTGGGTCTAGTGAGAGATCCACGCTTCACAAGCAAGGCCTGTTGAGGGTGGAGTGGCCAGAAAATTGGACCAGATGATAATTTGTGGAGTCTGAATCCTTATTCTGAGTCTATGACTGAGAACTAAAAACCTGACTAAGATAAATTGAGTCCCACTGGAGTTTGGTGGGGCACTTGCTTTAATTCTCCTGAGAGGTGAACTGTGAACTATGCTTATTGATATAACACTGTAATTTTTTTTCTTTAGATTCTGAATTTAAATCCTTTGTGCACATTCCTGTGTTGCGCCAATTTAGAGAAAATGGAATAGAAATAATATATTTTGAAATATGATATATTTAGGCTCTGATCAGATTTACTCTTAAAAAACCCCTGAACTCTGTCCAAAGGAAGGCTGTTATATGCAGTCTACACTAACGAAAATATTAGATCTGACTTTTTGACTTGTGTTTGACTGAAATCAAGGATACAGAGATACAAAGTTGTGAACTTATTTTTCATGTAAGCAGTCATAATTGAGACTTGGCCTCTGAAAGACTGTATCATAGATGAAGTTGTTGTGGGAGATTGAGAACTGGGCACCAATATCAGCTGTGGAAGCATTAGTGGATTTCTTTCCTAAATCTAATGAGGATCTCTCTACTAGATCTTGAAGAGAATGTAAGATAGGTATGATGAGAGTAGCATTTCTGACAGAAAAAAAAACCTGATAAACATGATGATATTCTAATTTGAAGCATTCTTTTAGGAACTGTTCTATTTCATAGAACCTTATTTGAATTGTATGTAGTGATGTTTAAAAGAAAAGTCACAAAGTGACATTTTGAGTATCTTAATACAGTGTTCTGTTCATGTCTTATCTAATTATAGGGGTTCTCCCCTGTGTTCTGACTTAAAGAAACTTAATAGATCAGCTACCAGGAGACACATTTTAAGAGCAGAAAATAGTGAATTTATATTTGTTTGTTGCTATCAGCTAGCAGGATTGGGACAAATCTGCTGTTCATAAGATCCCTCAGAATCATAGAATTGTAAAGGTTGGAAAAGACCCTGTTCCTCTGCAGAACAGAAGATTCTCTCAGAAATATCTGACTTGTTAAGGAGTTCTGATATAAAAAGATTATAATCAGCAAAATGAAAGACTACTTTTGCTGCTATGTGCTGTTGACTGAAGGTTGCTTACAAGAGGTCATATATAACAACATGAAGAGGTTTAGTCCACTTGATAAAAGCAGAAAAGACAGTAGGCCTTTAGAGTAAACTTGTAATTCAAAATTTTTGAAGATGTTGACAAATTTTTCTAGCGTTGGATTGGTTCAATGAAGTACTAGCTGCTTTTTTAGCTTAGATTTCTGTCTTAAAAAGCTGCCTCAGGTTCCTGAATAATTGATTATACATAATTGAAATACAGTGGCTCAGAAAATTGTAACTTTCATTTAGGGGTAACAAAAGTATTATGAAGCAAATTGTCTCAGTTTTGCTAGTCCTAACATTGTTTATTTGTCCACTTTAGGAAAGCTAGTGGAAGTGTCCAAGTTTTCTACCTATTTAGATCTCATATGGAAGAAACATTAGAGGAACTGGAAAAGGGAAAAGAATGATTCAGCTTGGTCAATAGTACCAAATTGCATTGATCCCAGAATCCAGAGAGAAAATAATGTTAAAAAAAGGCTGTCATTAGTACAAACCTATCATTTGACCATAGAGAAGCACTGGAAATGCTTGCCGTGTGAGATGAAGAGGACACTGTTTCATCATCAAGAGCATATTGGATGGAATTGCATCCAGGTGGTTATTGAATATCTCCAGTGGGAAAGACTCCACAGTCTCTCTGGGCAATCTGTTCTGTTTGTAGTCATCTGCACAGTAAAGAAGCTCTTCCTCATATTTAGGTGGAACTTCCCAGTTAGGTTTCATCATTTTCTGCCTGTTGCCTCTTGTATTGCTTGGAAGCACTGAAAAGAGCCTGGCTCCATTCTCTCGATGCCTTCCTTTCATATACTTTCAGATATTGATGAGGTACCCTGTCAGTTATCCCTTCTTGAGGTTGACAGGCCCAGCTCCCTCAGCCTTTCTTAGTGAGAGAGATGTTCCAAAGTTTCTGTGGTTGAGGGATTCATGGTGTGCAGTAGTTGGTAGGTGGTCTTTGAATTCTGAAAGGCAAATGGTGTCATCTCCCCTTGCTTTCTGTTTCCTTGGTCAAAAATAATTATTTCTTTCTAGAATTGAAGCTGCACAGATACATGCTGCCAGTTATTAACACCTGGTGTTGCAGCATCAACTGTTACTGGTGTTGAACAGATATTGTGGCGGTTAAAAATCCGACATATGGTCATCAAATTACTGCATGTGTATTTATACACTGTAAAAATATGTAAACATTGATTATGCCTTTGTTATATTTCCTGTGTTTCTATGTATCTTCCATATTTCTTTTCCTTTATTGTTTGGCTGTTTCTATGAACATCTTCATGTAAACAGTCAGAAGCTTTTGTTTCTTAAGAGTTCATTTGTTCCTTTTGCTTATTCTTATTACAAAGATTTGGGGGATAATTCAATTGGTTGCTGTGGAAATGAGCCTGATGTCACAAATAGAGAATTACAGTTCCCCAAGCCTTGAAGAAACAAAATGAAGGCAGAATGAACTAATTGGGGAGCCATGTGACTGTAGCAGAATCTCAACTCCCATTAAAGCACATATTTTTAGTCCTTGTGTTTCTATACAAGAGCTGGAAAGTGTAATTCAAATAGTGACAATCCATGACTCATGAGACAAACTGAAAAAAACCCCCACGTACTTCTGAGGGAAAGGATGATCCTACTTTGCTTTTATGGGATTCAAATGCAATGAACCACTAGCCCATAGTAGATCCTGTCAGCCCAGTAAAGCTTCATGTGACTCGAGAGAAGGGGAAAGCTGCTTCTCCAAGTCATCCACTGAAAAAATATACTTTGCTGTTAGCATCACTGCTTATGCTGTTCTGCCTCTCCTGGGTTTTTGAAGAAAGATCCAAAGCTGCCTTCCCTGTTCCTCTTGAGAACAGAAAATAGGTTGCTGTTGATGGCTTAAATCAAGAATCAGCGGTCTCTGAAAAAGAGTGGACTTAGGGCTGCCTAATAGTGTCAGAAGGCCTCCCTCCTTCTGCCATTAGCTAGGGTTGAAACACCCTCTATTGCTTTCTTCTCCATTGTTTTCTGCCAATTAAATGAAGCAAAAATTTAAAATGTGCTTAGAATTACATATGTTTTCATTCTGTTTTTAGACATGAAAATACGTTTCTTTTCGTGTTGCTTTGGAAGATTTTTAGTGGATGCTATGCAGTGTCACTGCATAGTTTTGTTGGCTGCATTGCAAAATCTAATGCCTTTTTGAGGACGTTACTGGTTGCTAAATTCATCTTTAGAACTGTCATATTTTGTATGGGTCATAATTTTATTAAAAGCCATACAGAATACGGAGAAAAGAACTTGTGATTAAATTCCAATATAGCCATTTTCTTGTATAGATTCTGAAACTATAAATTCTTGATTTTATTTTAAACATAAAAAGTTACAAATAATTTGGGTTCTTGCAGGTGACCCTGTGTTGGCAAGGGAGTTGGACTAGATGATCTCCAGAGGTCCCTTCCCCTTGATTATTGAGATACTCAAAGTAATTGTAGCAGTAGTGATAGTGTTAATGAGTTTGTTTTGAAGAATGTACTTCTTAGAATTAACTGACCCAGTAATAGATGTTTTCATTCATGAAGACATACTGAACAGCTTTAAGATGCTTTATTAAGTGTTGTTTCTTTGTTGTTGGTTTTGGGTTTGTTTGTTGTTTGGGTTTTTTTAAGTAGAGGGCCATTTCTACTTTTAATATGATATTTATGTTTGAAATTCACTACAGAGATGGACATACTCTAGCATTCTTACCTATATCAAAATAAAGACCTTGGCAAGCATTAGAGACAACTGCCTTGGAAGAAAGCATAGGCTGTGTATTGTTTAAGAGGCTGTATATTGTAGCAGTTGAAATGAATAGAAGGAAACACTGAATGTTTATGATGTTTATGAGAGGAGGATGGGAAGATGGTTATATACTAAGTACATGTCTTGAGTTCTTTATTGAACAGGGACACTTCAGTACTGGTTAGGCTTTAAGAATTAGAGAAATTACTGAAATTATACTAGAGATGATGAAAACAGATTGAAGAGATGCAAAAAAAAAAAAAAAAAGAATGAATGAATGACAAGAGAAGTGTATTACTCTAGTTTTGAACTAAGGCTACAAGTAGATGGTGACTGTGCCATTTTAGCAGCACAAATATAGGAGAATCAGAGTTCCTGGGCTAAAAAATATGAAAGTCCTGAAAGTGAAGAAAATATTAAAATTAGTGAAAACTCAGCCATGGGGAAACAAAACAAATGGCTTCAAATAAAGGTGGAGTCTATGAACTTTTGTTAGACCACAATTCATAGATATGTGCTATTTTTACAAGCCATAGTGCTGTGAGTGATTTAAGGAAACAGAGAACAGGTCTTAGGAATAGGTTATTAGGACAAAATAAAAGTTGGTTTTTAGAGAGCCGGAACAGCAGACAGGAGCCACAATAGAACTCAGTACCTAAAGCTTAATTTTTGGAAATTCTGGTTTGACATTTAGGGTTTGGTTGTGAAAAACAATAATTAAAAAATAATTGTGAGATTGATAGGAATGATCTGTAGCAGAAGGAAAACAATTCAAACAGGACCTCAATGTCTAGCCAAATTTTATCATGTAGCAATGATTTAAACTGTTTTATGCTATTTTGTCTTCTGTAGAGAGCCCTGCAGAAGTTTGTATATAAATTCTTTATCACTGAAATCTGTGAAGATGTACACCAGCACTATTATTTTTGATTCTAGAGAGTCGCTTCCAACTCAGCATATTCTGTGATTCTGTGATGCTTATTTAGCTATTTTTGTGTTAGGGTAAATCCAAGAAAATACTCAAACTGGAATTTGAAAAAAGCCACTTAGAGTCCCTTTGGAGGTGCTCTTATTCTAGAATAAATCAGAAATGGTTATTCATTCAGAATCATTTTAGTACCTAGGAAGTTAGTTAATTAGAAATTAGCTAGTACTTAGAGGAGCATTGACCCATTTCATATTCCTTTAAGTATAGAGCCATATTTTTATATTTTCAGACACAATAAATCTTGTCACATTGCTTGTGAAGTCCAAGTTCATTGATTTATCTATGGTCTAACATGTGATACCTTCAAAGAAGACCATGCTATCTCCAAACAGTATTTGATATTATGATCCATATATGAGTTAAATGATCCATACTTTAAGACAATTCTGGGAATTCACAGAAAGAATATTAAATTGTCCTAAATAGCACAAAAGCACATTCTGAATTATTTCCGTATGCAACTATGTGTTTAAATTAGAGCATGCACTGAAGTTTTTCTGGATTAGGTTTCAAGAAGCATGAGAGTTAGCCCTTCCTTCTAGTAGTGTTCTAGAGACATGACTGACTGACTATGTATGAGGACTACTAAACGGCTTTTCATGTTACAAACTCTTCAAAACAGACTGTACTTATAAGATAAATACTTTGCAGCTCTGTGTAGACATTGGAGCTTAAAGTTGTACAGTCTCGCATTTTTAAAAATAACCTGAGTAAACCTAAGTTTACTTTGAATTTCATGGTTTTCCTACTGTTATTTCTGAAGAACTTGAGTTTCTTTTGTTTTCTTTTTTTCCTTTTTCAATCCCATTTTGTTATCTATCCACAAAACCTGTGTAGAATCTTTTGACTGTTGACACCCTCTCCTCTCCCAACCCCCTAACAAAAGAAAGGAAAAACTCCCAGACAAATCCAGTCATCTCTACAGCTTAGTATCCTGTCCCTGGGAGGCATGCATCTGAAAAGTTTTGTAAGGGTTCCAGGCACAAATATGTTGATCTTTATTTAGGGTCTATCTTGACATAAAAAGCAATACTAAATTTTGCATAATTATACACAATGTGTTATAATCACATCTCCATTTAATTAGTTTAGTGGAAACTAGCCATATGGTCTCTGCACTACAGAAAGTCTTTGGCTTGAAACTGAGTCAGACCTCATTGAGTGTTGTGTTCCATCTAGTGAACTCTAAATAACTTGGGTTAATGAATAAGGAATATATCATGTTGTTATGTATTTGTTACCTTAAACTTGCCAGTTGATGTGTACTTCAGGTTTTATCTTGAAAGATGTTATTTGAGGTAGGAAATGACATAATTTTCTTGGCTAGGAGTGCCCACCTGATACATTGTATGTACCAAAAGTTATTGCCTCCTATGCAGAAATAATTTGTCATGTCCTGTTTTTTCCCCTCAGGACTTAGGACACCCATGGGTGGTGTACAAGAGCTATTTTCATACCCATTTGCTCTTCATGCTGCCAGTGGTAGAAAAGTTGTGTTTTCTTCTGCTGGCTGCTGCACATACAGTGCCAAAGAGTGTATGTGTAGGGTTCAGGGGTGATGATTAAGGCAAACTGTTAGGGTTTTTAATTGTGATCAGTCCTGTATATAGCCACAGGTCAGTTTTTGTAAGTTCCTTTCTTATTCAGACCACTAATACATTACTATGAATTTGTCTCTTAATAGCTTTTTTTTGGATCAAGCTTCTTACAGACCTCATACTCTTACCGCTATCTTTCAAAAACAAAGAATGGTAAGAAAAAAAACCCTCAACACATACTAGAGTTGTCAAATAGTTTTAGCTTGGAAGTATTCATCATCTGCTTTGTTTTAAAGATTGTTAAGCATCTCTGGGGATTTGATTTCTACATTGTTTCACTACATGCCTGTGTTTATCTGTTCAGTCTTTTTCATAAGCACTGTCTCAATGCCCTATTCTGGTGTTTGGTTTGTTTTTTTTGAAGTGAATTCTACCTCATTTTCTTTCTCCTTTTGTGAAAGGGTTGAAAATGCTTCCCATTTCTCCCACCTGTTCGTTCATTACAAAGCAATAATAATTACCGTGCAAAAATGAAACAGATGGAAGAAATAGGAAACATTTTCATCCCTTTCACAAAAGAAGTGGAACAAAATCCTTTATCATAGAAGATTTTCATTGTTTTCACTACATGTTTTTTCATAATTAGTTTTTAGTGTTAATAGTTACACAGAATATCAGTCTTGTCTTAATCTTTCATGAAACAACATTTTACCAGGAGACATTCCCATTTTTATTGATACAGACTTTCAATTTAGAGTCTTCCATATAATTCTGGAAAAAAAAAAATACTTTCTTTGCATGGATATTCCGGAATTGTGTGTTTTCTCTCTGATTTTACATATTTAGTTGTAGATAAAAGCTAGCAGCTTATGCTGCATAACTCTAGTGACTGATGGAGCTTTGCAGAAGTTGCCAAAAGTTGGCCAGCCCTTGGCAAATTACTGTGAGTAGATAGCTTTGGAGATTGCTATCAGATCTGAGATTTTTCAAACTGCTTTTTTTGGTTGACATCCATTTGCATTTTGAAATTTTATGCAGTAATGCTGTTGAACTAGTAATTCTAATAGTCATTTTAGGGGAATGTAGAATGTTATGCTATGTTTGCACTTGCAGTCTGGAAATTCAAATGGCATGTTAAAATTTCTAAACATTCTTTAGCAGTCTGTTTTTGGAGTTTTGAAAAAACTGTGAAAATCAATTTTAAATCTTCCTGATCACAAAAATTATGTTTTGTTTTGACAATGGTAATTTGCACAAGGTATGCATCATTGTTGTCTATGAAATTAATTCATTATCAGCATTTGTTCTGAAGAGACTATTCCATTTGATTCTATCAGGCTTTTTGTATTTTTAACTGTAGTCAGAACATAATAGATTTTTAAAATTACATTAATCCTTTGCCTTAAAAAATTATGTAGATCAAGTATAAACATGGAAAGAGTGAAGGAAGCAAATAAGGTGTTTCTTTAGAAGTTATTTTGATTAAAGGATTGCTAGTATGTAGCCGTAAGAAATAAAAGATAAGTAGTTAGGAGGCACAGGTGAAAAAAGCAGTAGCAATTAAGATCAGAGAAATTTTGGATAAAATAGAATAAGAATAAAGAGGAAAGAAATCTTAATGGGAAGCAAAGTAGTAAGCATGAAATGATCAAGGGTTTATGTGAGGGTTGGAATAAAGATTGAAACTACAACACTGGGAAGAAATGAGAATAAAGAAGTACACAGCATTCCTTCAGTGGAGGAATTACATTGTGTTTTCAGAAAGGTTGGGGTGCTAAAATTAAATATTAAAAATATATTTGTTTTTCTGTATTCAGTTTATCTACTGAATTGAAAAGCTTTTTAACAACTTGAATTATAGCCGTTCTCTTAAAAATTAGACAGAAGTCAATTCTTGATCTTTGTAAAGTGCTCAATGGCTTCACAAGACACACAGCAGGCTGAATGATTTTCGAGCTTTTATGTGGTTACAATTAACTCCATATGATGCACATTGTTGTATTAGTGATTGAAGTTTCCAGGGAATTACTTGAATTCTGATAGCAGCAAAATTGTGTATTTTCTGTGTGCAGCGTGAGTCCAGCACCAGTAGCCACGTTGCTTTGTTGTGCTTTCTGGAAGCTCTGGTCGTCTGCAGGCTGTCTTCCTGCTTAGTTGTGCTCTCAGGAGCAGTCAGCAACTGTCTCCCCTACCCATTTCAGGTGTGTGTCCCCATTTGCACTCTTTCCCTCTGGGAATTCATGTTCTCCCTTCTTCATCTCTCCCCTGTCCTCTTGCAGCAGTGCCATGTCCAGTCCCCACACCAGCAACTCATCCTTACAACACTGTTTGGCAAGAGAATGAATGCTCATGGGTGGAACTGAGAGCCTGTGTAGAACTGAAAGGGGCTCTGTGTGTGTACCTGTGTTGCGGATGCTGACTTGGACCTTATGACAAGAATGAAAGGCTGTTACGTTTGGGAGTTTCCCAGAGAAGCAACATGCTTGTGCTGTACTTTGCAGCGTAGTATAAAGATTCCTAAGCTAGAAATGAGCAATAAAGTGGTGCACCAGCACAGCTGGAGTCTATTTTCAGCTTATTTCAGGAGCTCTAGAATTCCTCCAGTGCCTGATTCAAGCTAATCACAGTCTCTTTACATAATAGTGCCATTTGTAGGCACACAGAATAACACATTTTTTTTGGAAACAAAACACTGCGGTGTTCCTTTTGAAACATTTGGATGCTTACAGAATATTGCAGTGTTTTACTTGGGCAGGGGGGAGGGTGAAATAAAGGAAAGTGAAATCTGACTGTCAGAGAATATGCCTTGGGCTGCATCAAGAGTGTGGGCAGCAGGTCGAGGGAGGTGATTCTGCTCCTCTACTGTGCTCTTGTGAAACCCATCTCTGGAGTCCCCAGCACAGGAAGGGCATTAACCTGTTGAAGCAAGTCCAAAGGAGGGTCACCTACTAGAGGAACGGAGTACCTCTCTTTGAGGAAAGGCTGAGAGAATTGAATTTGTTCAGCATGGAAAAAGGAAAAAGTGAAGGCTTAGGGGAGTCTACAAGAAAGATGGAGAGAGACTTTTTAGAAAACCATGTAATGACAGGACAAGGGGGAGTGGTTTCACACTTAGAGAGTAGGTTTAGATTAGACATTGGGAAGAAATTATTTACTGTAAGGGTGGTGAGGCTCTGGAACAGGTTGCCCAGAGAAGTTGTGGAGGCTCCATCCTTGGAAGTGTTTAAGATCAAGCTGGATGGAGCTCTGATCAACCTAGTCTTGTGAAAGGTGTCCCTGGCCACAGCAGGAGGTTGGAACTGGATGATTTTTAAAGCCCCTTCGAAACCAGGCCATTCTATGGTTCTCTGAATCTTAATATCAGATTTATTGGAACATGTTTCTACTGAAGCATTTGTTTTTCTTTTCAGCAAAGGAAATTTCTACTAAAATTTATCAAGTTGTTTTGATGGAACAAAAGCAAATAATTTCCACAGCTTTAAATTCAGTTTAGCATTTAAATAAAAGTGAAATCATTAAAGAGAGATTTCTGTATTGTCTTAGAATTGTCTAGCCATTTTATTTATATTCATATTTGTATCTTGGGTGTTGTTTTTTTCAGATTTAGAATTTGTTAAAAAACACAGAAAAGGGAGGTAAATCATAGATTATTTTAATGTGACTTCTGTGAGTATATCCTCTGGTTTGCTATTTGCGAGTGACAGTAAGCTTGAAATATTCTGACAGGGGTCTGGCATATTTCATCGTGTTGCAGAGGATTGTGCGTCACTACTTTCAGGAGACAGGGTCTTTATTATATGACTTATCTTGAAGCCATGATCTCATACATATTGAAAGCTAGTAAGTCATTTATTCTCTGACATATTTTTTAATGCACAGTCTGAGATAAGCTTTATTTCACTAAACGCACACAGTTAGGAAAGTATTAGAACAAAAACAAGTCTTTGCTCTGTGAGAAACTTTAGCATGAATATGGTGATGTTTTTCTTACATGTCTAATTAGAGACCACGTCCAAGCTTAAACATTTACCTGGTAAGAGAATAAACAAGAACATAGGGGGCTGCAGGAGCAGTGGAAAGGGCAACCTTGGATTATCCTAGACACCAAGTAAAAATGGCATATCCTATATTTATTGATAATTATGTTAGGGAAGCCCCTTACCTGCTAAATAGCATTCAGTAAATTCTGGGTTTGCAGTTGTTTTATGATAGGCTCCAATAAAGCATAGCATGATTGGAAAAGGAAAGCCATACTCACCATAGACATTAGAGTTTATCTTTCCTTGAGATGAAATATCTTAGATCTTTTCATAAGATCTTGTCTATATGACTTACTGAATGCCTGGCAGGTTCCAGGTCTACCAAGGTCTTTTTTTCAAGAAAAGGTTCCTTGGGTTAAAATGTTTTAGAACAGTGCCTTTGCCATATAGTTATTCAAATGTTTTCCTTTTTCTAATTCTGAAGCAGGATATAAAGGAGAAAAGTAAAAGGCCATCTTGAAAAGCAAGGGAAAAGTCTAAATTATTTCCTTTACTATCCTTTGGCAAACCTCCAAAGTCTAATTTTGTTTTTCTTTGCACTGATGTCTTTCACTGGATAAACCAACCTTCATTTTTCTCAATTTCTCCAGAGCCAAGCCTAGTAAGGCTCATCTCCACAAGCAGTTGAGTCAAAATGTTCACAGGTGGTTTGCTCTTCCATGTACTTGGAACGTAACTCCATTGGAATTAGAGCTTCCTCACAGCTAGTCTGTTCCCCATTTTTTTTAAGTGAATTTATTTCCAATCATCCTCTTGCCTCTTTTTCTTAAATTATTAATCTATTACTACATTTAAATACTATTAATAATTAGACTTATGAAACATTCAGAATGTTTAGCTGAGAATTAATGATGGATACAAAAGTTTGGGAAAAATTAAGATTCTTATTGTGGCTGTAATTTCCTCTTTCTGGATGCTCTAAAATTAACTTGTAATGTTTTAGGGGTTTCCTCCGCATGTGGAGACCAATATATTCCATGTGATGGTGTATATTTATTCTGAAATGGAAGTCTTCCTTTTGGATCATCAGAAAGCTGAGGTCTCTGGAAACTTTGAAAATTATGAAGTCATATTTTTAAATTTTTCTAATGTTTCTGTAAGTGATATAGGATTTCTGAGAGCTTTTTCTCTCTAAGATACATTAGTTACAAATTTTAAAAAAGGTATGAAGGAGCAAAAGAAGAAAGTAGAAAGAAGGGAAGAAGATCATAAAATTGAACTTTCCTCTTCTGTCTTGCTGTTTTTGAAGTCTTATCTGCCTCTTACTTTTCTTTCTTCCTCCTCGTCTTTTATTTCCTTTTGTTCCTTTTATCCTTTTTTGGTGATTAACTCTTCATCCTTCTTTCCTTCTCATGTCTTTTCTGCTTACTTTTGCTCTAATTATCTGGATCTTAGATGCTCTGGAGAGTATAATTCTTAATCTTCCTGACAGAATAATATAAAATTAAATAAACAAACCTGTCCACTATGATCATACTGGTAGAATTGGATGGATTAAGAAGGGATGTAAATGTGAATCCTGAGACCTGGGTGTGTTGATAGCTCATTACTGTTATGTTGCCTTTTGTCCATGGCAACATTAAGTTGATGAATACCTGTGTCATGTTACTGGTATTTTGCTACTAGGTTAGACAACTTAATGTTGTTATAGTGCCTCTATTTTAGGGCTAAACATTCATAAAACATTTGAATAAGCTTATGTTAAGTTTATATTAAGCTTATAGTGAATAGACATTTATCTTTTAAATAGACATTGAGTTTATTTGTAGTTTGAAGCATAGGTGACAGAAAAGATATTTTAATAAATTGGTTTGTTTATTTCCTTTCCATTCCTCCCCCCCTCCTCCCTCCCCCCGAGATGTAATGTTATGGATTGACAAGGTAGATGCTTCATGCTGCAAAGGTTATTGATTGTTGTCAGGAATGATTTAAGGAAGGACCTACCCAAAGATAGGAAACTCATTTGTGATTTGGAACCAGAGTTTGGTGAGAAAATTCTTAGTGAACTTGCCAGAAATTGCTGTAAGATGTTCCGAGTATGATGACAGGTAAATTACAAAATTGCTTTATAAAAATTTGTAATGTGATCAATATGGTACTTATAGCAACTGTCCATAGTGGATACCTCTAATGGTTCTTTTCAGGGAATACATTGTTACATGCTCTTGAAGATATTTCTATATGTACTGTGTTGTTTTGTAAGAGATCTATCATATGGATGCATGTTTCTACAGAGGAGAAAGATAATAAGTTGGATGATATAAATAAGCATAAGTAAAATTGACTCAGGGTATGTTCACATTGCAGTCAAATCGTGCGTATGTTTTGTTTAGCTTTAGAAGAACTGGCTTAATTTGGGTACTTTTGGTACCTCAGAAGTAAATTTTTGACAGTGGGACTGGTTCCTCTCCTGTTCCATACTATTATTTATATATCCAAATAAATTCCATAGATCAGTGATGGCTTTAAAAAACCTCTAGTGAATGTTAGAAATGCATTTAAGATAACTTACTGTATTGGAAATATTAGGAATGAAACACAAGTTAATACAACCTAACTCTGAAAGACTTATGCTTGTTTAAGAAGTTTGTTATCTTATTTGTCATGATTCTTGGCATTCTTGTGGGTAAGAAGAACTCTTACTGTGTATGTATTCAGAATTCATAGAACTTTGTTTAACCCATTTGTTAAATTATATGCATTTGTAGTACAAACTGCATTTTCCCCCGTTTATTTCATGGGGTCTTTGGTTTGTTGGGTGATAGATTTATTTCATGATGTCATAACATATATCTGTCATGTATGCTCAGTGACTAAACTTTTGTAGTTAAGTAGGAGTCACTTTGCTTCCACCCTTTTCACATGATGCCTTCAAAATGGCATCTTTTTTAAACACAGAATCACAGAATAGTTAGGGTGGAAGGGACCTGTGGAGATCACCTAGTCAACCACCCAGGCAAGGCAGGGTCATCTAGATATGCACTCAGGTATATTTATCCAACAGCTCATCATCAGTGTTTCAAGGCAAAAATCAGTCTTGATGTGTAGTAGTTCTCATTCCTTTCTCTTTCAATAAAAGTCTGTCATCCCTCTGACTCAGATTTGCTGAAAGCAATTAATTTTGCATTTTCCTAAAGTAAAGCAAGGTGTTTTTTTCAAAGGTAAGGGGATAAGCTTATAGAAGTGGACAGGCAAGTTTTAAGTTATAAAACACAGATACCCATGTATTACTATACCCATCACACAGTAACTGTTAATTTGTGGTAGCACACAGAAGACCAAAGATCTGTCCTGGGGAATAAGGTTGGAGCAAAGTGAGATAAGTGTGGGAATATATAAATGAAGAACAGACTGATGGGATTAAAGCATGGAAAACTGATTATGAGGTAATTATAGAATTAAATATATTTCTGAGTGGCTAGAACAGAGGTGGCTGAGAATTTATACGTTCTTGTCTGCTTGTTTTATTAGCTGAATAGGGAATTCTAGGAGGTGATGAGAGAAAGAAGCAAAACTTAGGAGAGCAGATGGGCTTTGGCTTCTAAGCCTGTAGAGGACAACTGACCCAAGTGTATTAAACTGCTTAAATTAAATAGTCAAGCAGATATTGTATAGGATGGTAAGAGATCATTGCTAGATCATTGCTTGTAGGAGCTGCTTACCTGGCAAGATAATATTATTCAGATAAGTTTCCATGAAAATGGTCTTGGAG
>JAWWTY010000077.1:28040350-28054977 GCA_035222235.1 Margarornis squamiger | reverse complement strand
AGATCATTGCTTGTAGGAGCTGCTTACCTGGCAAGATAATATTATTCAGATAAGTTTCCATGAAAATGGTCTTGGAGTCACTCTCTCTGATACTGTGACAGAAAATGTCATTCAGTAAAGTCACAAATAGTCATGGTAGTAGGATTTAATGCTGTCTTTGTCAATGTTTAAGGTTTATTCTTGCTTCTTGTCTCCAGAATCCTGGAATGAACAAAGAATTATTGTGTTCCAGCTTTGATATTGCATTGGAAAGGTAGAAGATGAAATCCCTTCAAACTAAGGCAGATACAAAGTTCAGGTCTAACATATTTGTAGATAAAGGGAAAGGATTTAAGATGCATCAAGCCAGAATCAGTAGAACACACCTCTCCAGGAGTGCAAACTGATCTTATGAGCTTTCCTTTCTTTGATGTTCATGCATGATAGCTCTCTCCTATACTGTCTGTTTCTCAAGTATTGTCTGTTATGGTCCATATTGTTCATAAAGTCCCATAAGAAATTAATGAGATAAAGCAGTTAATTAATAGGAGAAAATATTTAATACTGACAAAATAAAGATTTGATATAGCAGTGCTGTAAAAAAAAGTGTGTAATTATACCAAACTTGGACAGCTGGCTTAAATGGAAACAGAATTTTTAAAATTTGGAACTCCACAGCTAGAAGAAAGTACTACTTGAAATGTTTGTTTCTCAGAGCAATGAACTTCCCAGAAGACTTCGCAGGGTAGGTTTGCAATTGTTAAGATGAATGAGCATATACTTGCCTTAGTTAATGTGTGAAGTTATAATATAAATACAGAGCTGCTTTGCTGTAGTAATGAAAATAGGAAAACTCATTATCTTCTTAACATTTAAGACACACCTGTAGCCTCTTACCTGGTATTTATTTCATTAAACTTCAAGTTCCCAGCAATGAGAAGAATAGTTTCCCAAAAGTTAGGTCTTGAAATAGAACTGAGACTGATTTTTTTACTGCTCCGTCTGTAGCCTTTTTACATTCACTTTTATTTTTTAATTCTGTCTATTTAGGAGTAAGCTTTTTTCAGTAGCCTTATAAGGTAGCTGAACATGTAAATACTGCAGTGGAAACAATCTCTGCATCATACCATGTCTTTGTAATTAAGCAGTGGTTGGGAGGCTGTGACTTGTAGGCAGATGTCTGCTAGCAGCTCATTCCTATGGATAACAAAGCTGTTATTTTTCCCCTGACTAGCTTTAAACTTTCTATATTAATGTTTCCACAGGCTCAATGCCTGCAATACTGTAAGTACTCAAAGATTGTACTCAAAATGGAATTATGGCAAGATTCTCTTCAGAAACAGTGATAAATGACAACTGCTCTTGCAGTGTCAACACTTTCAACACACGCAAACTTAAAAATGTTCTACAAAGGAAATACAAATTGGCAAGACTTTATATAAGCAATAACGATGTTTGGGGGTTTTTTTGAGTCAGGAGTATTGAGTCATGAACCTTCAGGCAATTTCTTATTACATAAATTGGAACACAGTTTTAACAAATATGGAATATTTAATGCCCCAAGAGGCCAAATCTGCTTATGATGTCCAAAGTTGTATAGAATGTAAAGGAGACAAGTTTTGTTTCGCTTCCCCATATTGTATATAGCCACCTTCTACTAAGTTTTATGACAATTTTACAGCTTAGATGAGCTAATATCTTACTGATTGCAAAAACTGACCTGAATTCACCAAACTGAGCATATTATGTGTATGTGCATGTATATATATAAATTAAAATGCAAAGGCTTGGCAGCATTGTTTGTCTGTATAGAGTGTCTATATAACTACATCATGCGGAGTCTCCACATCCAAATGTAGTCAGGCAAGAGACTTTTGGGCATGCCAAAATACCATTACACAGCAACACTGCTACTGTTCTTGATAGAGTTTCTGCTACTCCTGATCACCACTGAATACTGAACATTTTACAGAGGTTTTTTCTGTAAGTCCTGGGGAGAACAGGCTCTAGTGATTTCTTTTTTAGCTGCTCTTCTCTACTACACTGAGCATGGGATCACTAAGAATAAAATTTTAGGAATCATTTAAAACAGACAAAGGGCAATCCAATTTGTTCTGGTACATATCCACAGCAAGTACAGGGACCTTCATCATTTGTAGTTCAAGATCTAGAGCCATGTGTACTTGTGTTGCTAATTCTTTTAGTTTTATGGCCTAGGTATGTATCTGACTTTAAAGCCTTTACTCCTAGGAGAAAATATAATAAAGAATAATGATTGTAAGAGGTGCAGATTTTTTTTTCTGAGTAACATTTCTTTTCAATGGGAAGTAAATAGATCTCAAAGTAGAAGATAGATAGGTCTTAGTGGATGAGAAAACCATAAGACAAAGAAAACTAAATTGAGTTGGAGTTTTATTTTTAAAAAATAATCCCTTAATTCAGTATTTGTATTCCCTTATTGATAAGATAATAAATTACTGTATTTTAATAAACTTGCCACCGGCAAAAGTCAGAACAACTGTTGACTGCAGTGTTGAGAGAGCTAAAATTTCATTTCTGAAATACAGTTTCAGTGCATAGGATGTCAAGAACTGTCACTGTATAAACATTTAAAACTTTGTAAGAGGAAGAGTAACATGAATTTGATACTTTGGATGTAAGAAACATGATAAAGCAAAATGGGGAAAAAAATAAGTAATTGCTAACGCTTCCTGCCTTATGAGCACAAGACCATTTCAAGAACTGCCTGTGCTGTATGGAAGAATGGAAGAACCAGATGTAGCTTTAAAATTATGTCTTGCAGTGAAAGAGGGACTTTAAAGCAACTTTCTCATAAAGAAAGAGAGGGAGAAGGGAAGACAAACAGCAACGAAACAAACAAGCAAACCCCCAACAGCACAGGGAAATTTATATCAGATGAAGAATTTTCCCCAAGCTCTTTAAAATAAGGGCAGGCAATCAAAAGAAACCATGGTACCCTGGTGAAATACGTTGCCAATTTTTACTCACCCTCATGGTGAACAGATAAAATGCCTTACCTTAAACTGCTTCACATTTTCCCTTTGCACAGTTACTGTATTTCATATGATGTGTGATAATTTGAGTGGTAATGTAAATTCAAACCCACAAGTTTTTAACATCTTTGTGTGCCTTGGTATTGCATAACCCCTTTGACAACTTTATATTTGGGATATATGTGGAAATACAAGAAACTGTGCACTGCTTTTTAGTAAATATTTTATATTAAAGGAATAGATGGGGTAGCTAAAGTTTGCTGATAGTAAAAAAGTTGAGGCATAAGAATAATATAGCAATAAAGTATCTTGGACCTATCTGTAGAGGTTTGGAAGAATTACGTGGAAATGCTTTCTTAATTTTACTTTAGCATTTTTAATTTCTGATTTCTGAGGCAGATTATGGAAAATACTTAATTTTAGACATGTAAGCAGTTCTGTGCCACTTTTGCTTCTCTGAGCTACTTATTTTTTGAATAACTGCAAAAAATATTTTCTTCTTTTGTATACCTGTGTTTGAGTACATACGTATGTAAGTATAGCATATTCATTTATCCTATTCAATAATTTTTGAAGCCATAATTAAAGTTTAGGTTAAATAGGTAACGTGTTCAAGATATACAAATTAAAAATTTACAGAAACACAGAATCAATGAAGTTGCAAAAGACCTCCAAGACCATGAGGTCCAACCCTTGACCAAATGTCACCATGCCCACTAAAACATTGTGAAATACCACATCCACTCATTTTTTTAACACTTCCAGGGATGATGACTCCACTGCTTCCCCAAGAAGCCTGTTCCAATGTGTAAACACTCTTTCAGGGAAGAAGTTTTTCCTTACTGCTGACCTGAACCTCCCCTGCTCCAACTTGAGGCTGTTTCCCCTTGTCCTCTCTAGTTGCCTGGGAGAAGAGACCAAGCCCCAGCTGTCTGCAACCTCCTTTCAGGTAGTTGTAGAGAGTGGTAAAATCTCCCCTCAGCTTTCTTTTCTCCAGGCTGAAAACCCCCAGCTCCCTCAGCTGTTCCTCAAAGGTCTTATCTGACAGATCCTTCCCCAACTCCGTTGCCCTTCTCTGAACACACTCCTGCACCTCAGTGTCCTTCTTTTTGTGAACACAGGATGTGAGGTGCAGCATTTTGTGAAAAACAGAAACAAGTGAACTAGTGCATTTTTTAAAATGTACATTTCGAAACCAGCAGAAATATTCTCAAACTTACAAAGCCATTTCCATCTTTCCATTTAAAATCTGAAATAATGCCTGCTAAATTTCAAATGAAAGAGCTTTGATTTTTCACTCCTAGTTAGTACTGAGATCTAGTGTTTGGGGTGAAATATGTTGTCAAGAGTATTCCTGCCTTGATTTCATAGAGAATCTTTTCATCATTCTAACTGAAAAGTTTTGAGCTGGCAGACTGTGTCAGATATTTTGGCCATCTATAAATAAACAGGAAATGAGAAAAGAGCAGGAACCACAAAGTTACTTCCTGAAGGTTTGTAAAAGTTTTCAGGCTCAGTTGTGGTGACGGGATCTGAGGAGTGAAGATGCCTTGTTTTTGGTGTCAGTGTGAGGTGTTCCTTAACAGACTGGCAGCCTCAGACTTGCCCTGCCCCCAGGGAGATGCCCGATGACCAGTCCTGGGGCTGCCCCACTGCCAACTGTGGTGATGGGACAGGTCCCAGTGGCCAGGCCCTGCCCTGCTGACCCAGAGAATCCACAGGGTCCTGGCCCCAGGGAGACCAAATCCTCACAGCACCTTGACATCCCAAGTCTTGCTCTTAGAGATGCACTGTGAGGAGCTTTCAAACTATTGCAAACTTGATTTTCTGATTATTGTGAGAAAAAGGAATCCAAAAGATGCTGAGAAAGCTAGCTGTAGTCATCCTAAAATGTAAATCCAATACGTTATTTTTCTTCTTCAAGTGTTTTTAAACATACACAGGACTTAGCTGCAGTTCTGCTCAGTTCCTGGAGTCTGTTTCAGTCCTTCTTTCTTTCTTTGAAAGCTTATCCCACTAGCAGACAAAAATTAAGCCTCCCCAACTCCCTGTTGTTTGCCATATACTTTTCATTTAAACATGTGCTGAGGGAAGTGGGATTTGGTGGACATTTTTTATTAATGTGGACTAAAGATGTGTTGGCACAGGCAGCCAGTATTCCTTTTTTCACAAAGAAGTCTTTGTCTGCATAAGTATCATTTAGTACATAGCAACGGGTAAAATGGATTTGTCTTGCTCCTTGTGTTGCCAGGCCCCAGCAGGGAGGATGGGTGGAAGCAGCTCCTGCATTGCGTGTCAGGAGGAAGTTGCTGCTGTTCCTACCTCCCTCACCTGCCTCTCCTACTTCCTCCATTTCCTATTGCAGAAGTCACTTGCCACTGTATTTGTTTAGGCAGCATCAGCCAATTCTGCCTAGGTTTCTAAGAAGCTTTTTTCCCTAATTGTTCATAACAAAATTCAATGAGAATGTAATTTTTTTTGGAGAGTGGAATCAAATTCTTCTGATCGAGGAGTGTTACCCAAACCATAGTAGCAGCTGGTGAGGGGAGGTCTCATTTAGATTTCCTTCTCTGCCTGGCCACTCTTTTCAAGTCCACAATAGGTTTTAAATTCTCACTACAAGAAAACCAAAATCAAGTGTTTATCCCACTAAAGTCATGAACCAAAACTGAGGTATGACCTATATTAAAAGAGCTTTGCTAGTGAGCCTGCAGCTGTATATATGGGAAGCGCAGGACATGTAAGTGACTGCATTCTGCTAGCTCAGTAGCAACCATCTGTCGGACGTCTCTTACCAACTCAGATATGCTGCAAGGCCGAGTCATACTAGATGAGCCATGTCTTTACTGAAACAACCTTTTTGTTGAAAGGTGAACAGTTTTTACTCTGTGGTGCTTCATACAGGGTTGTTGACAGGCATGGTGTTTTTAATGTACTGGCATTTCAAGGCTGATAAAGCTTTAGATTAAGCATAGCTATAGCTTGAGTAAAAGCATTATCCAGTTCTCTGGATAAAATTAACTGTGCAAGGGGAGGGGGGAAGCTACATGTATAAATTTATATATATATATTCATTGCTATCTGTTTCATCCACAAAAGAAAGAAAAGTCTGTACAGTAAGAACCTGTATAAAAATTGGAATGTCAACTGATTGCTGGATTTCTCCCAGTGCTTCTCTTTGGCTTATCTGTCAAGCAGAGCTTTTGAGTTTGAGCTCGGCTTTGTTGCCATGCAGAAAACTGTGTATAGAGAGGTTTTGTTTTTCTAAATCATAATAAGATATATAGAAAATCTCTGTGGAGCTTTTTTGTATAGATTCTAAACTTGACCGTGGTAGGATTTTGTATGGCTGTGATATTTTTCATATTGTATTAAGTTTACAAAGGGATTTAAAGGTAAAAAGTGGTTATTACTTTACTTTTTATTGTAGGTGTAAAAATTAGATATGGTCCAATAAATATGGAGGTTGTTGTGGATTGCTGTTGAGAATAATAGGGGAATAACTCACAATACAATCGGGTTTTTTAGTGCTTGTTTCCCTTTAAATTGAAAAACAGTCCTGTGTACATACATGTGATTTATGTTGAATTTTATGTAAGTTGTCTTTTGTTGTTTTTTTCCCTTTCTTTTTAAGAAAAAATCCTTTTCAAGGATTTTTATGGGAGGATAGGGAAAAATGTAGACAAAATGTGTGATCTGGTCAAACTTTTTTCCTGGTTTGTGTTTTCTGATTATGGAGAAATGGTACACCAAATTGCAGTCAACTGAGTGCTCAGTTTTCCTCATCTGAAGTTGAGTCACTTTAAAAAATGAATAATAATTTTTAATGTGGGCTAAATCTCAAACGGTTTTCAACTCAGTATGTAAATTTGCCTTCAGTTATAAAAAGTATCTTTGCTAGGGCTGAAAGATAGTTAAGGAAAAATAGACACACTGATACTTTTGCTGTTATATGTGGAGGTTTTCTATTTCTAGTGTCATTGTTTTGATTGTTTTGCCTTTATTCTAAAACAATACAACATTAGCCCAAGTCTCATCTATATCTCTCTTGCTTTGGAGCCTTTATTTTAAAATAGAATTTCGGCAGCACTGTGTAGAATCCAGCTACTTTTCTCCCGTGTACTAGTAATAGCTCTTCAGTTAGCAGTCTTCCACACTGTGCCTCCCTGGAGTATGAGGTAGAAAATGACACCTCCCCTCATCTAAGGCAAACTCTGATTCCTGAGCCACAGTTTCCCTTTTTCTTCTTCTACCTTCTTGACTAAATGTAAATTGCAACAGAAAATTGATTGAACATAAGAGTTTAAATCCTTTCAGGCAGGGGAGAGAATTGAAGGTCTTCAGTGTTTTGACTCTGCCCAAAGCACTGCCCTAGTGGGTAACAAAAATAACAAAACTGTGAAAACAAAAGAGAGATTTTTCACAAACTTTGTATTTAAAGCTACATGAACTTTGTGCTGTGCCAGCAGATAACATGGGATTTAAGCACTGCCATGACAGGCTATGTACTATATCTATGCATATTTAGAAACTGTCTCTCTTGAGAGAGCTTGGAATGCAGAGACTTAGACAAAGAAGGAATTTGACCTTTATTTAAAAAAAAAGGTAACAGTAATCCAACAGAGTTTAGGACCATATCTGTGTTTTAACATGAGTGGTGCTTATGTATTTACTGAGATTGCTCTGAAGTGCTAAGTTTCTAAGTTATGCAGAACATTTGTACTTTTAGGAACAAAGGTTCTGGTGTGATGCTTTTGTTTACATCACCATTTTCCAGTGATTATGTAGATGATTTGGAGCAGACTAAACTATAATGGAATCAATATCATTGTTGTTATTTCCTACTTAGGGAAAAAAAAAAAAAAAAGGGAAAAATTTCTAGTTACATCTGTGTCTGTTTTCTGGAATTTTTTGTTCATTTTGTGATGGAAAGCACATACTTGACCTTTTTTTTAAAACTAGAACTGATAACATTTTATTGGAGTTTCTTATTTCTACTGTGTAGAGCTTTCTAAGATACTCGTTTTTTGGTTTGTTTGTTTTTGGTTTTTCTTCTTTTGTTGTTTTTTTTTTTTTTTAAAAAAAAAATTGATCCCCAAATAAGAGTGAAACCTGAAAACTATCCTATTCTTCATGTCTCTTTGGGTCAGCTTATGAAAGATTGAACATGTTCCTAGCACTAGTTTGCCTGCTAGAAGGTGAGGAAGGAGAATTAATTTTTCAGAGGATTGTCAGCGCTGTTGAAGAGTACACAGGCAGGAGATCGTGTGTTGGCGTTTGACTTAAAATATCGATGTGTCGTTCTGAGCATTTTGAAGGATCTCTATTCTAGCTTGGATACTGTCACATGAACTGAAAAAATGATTGAATGATTGTGAACAAAAGATTGAAAAAATTGATTCTGCCTTGGCTGGAGTACTCAAAATAATTACAGTTTCTGACTAGAATGTGGAAATCTCTTGGAAAGTTTTGCTGGACAACTGAAGTAGAATTTACATCCACAGAGCTTTCTTTTCTTGAGAGTTATTTCAAACATGAAACTAGAGGTGCTTTTTGGATATGACTGTTCTAAGCTCATGTATGAAAAAGATTAATAGTTGTGTTGTTGCTGTGATAAAGCATATTGGCTATCTTGGTAGTTGACTAAGAAAAGTATAAAAAAAAAGGAAAGCAAGTATCTAATTTATTTTCAATAAATAACATAACACAGGTTTTGCTTTCAATTACAGTTGCATAGGCATAATCCTGATTTAAATATGAATAGACTATCTGACAAAACATGAAGTGAAAGAAACATGGTCATTGCTGGAAGAAAACCTCAAAATATTGTTTTAAAACCTCTAGAGTGTCCATTTTTATGTGTTTTGGTTCTTTTTCTTTGGGTAATAAAAGTATATGAGGAGACCTTGCTGTCTTTCTGTTTGATATGTGTTTAACCTCTTTCCTCCAAAGTGCAGAAAAATCCTTTTTTTAGGATGAAATTCAATCACCTCTGTCATACAACTGTTCATCTCACACTTCTGCTTTCACAGTTACTGACTTCATTATCATAAGATGCAGTGATTTTTACATATAACCGGGTATATGCATACCGAAAAACATACTAAAAGAATAGAAACTAAGTAAAAATTAAATTTTTTTCAGTCATCAGTTTGTGTGCTTGTCCTAATCAGTAAGTGTCTAATCCACCAGCTTCTAACTACAGCTCATAATAAATTTTATTTCTTAACATATTTATTTATTCTATAGTTCCTTTGTCTTTTTCATATAAAGTTGTAATTATTTGGTGTATTTCAAATGACACAGCGATAAGACTATAGATGACTTTATCAAATAAATGTTTGCTGTGACTGCCCATGAGACCCACTAAACTCCATTGCTTACAGTTGGCAGTAACACTGAAATACATCCAATTAAGGAAAATAAACCATTTTATTGGGGCCATACATAGTCTTAGGTGTTTTTATTTAAGAAAATTTGATAAATGACAAACATTGGGAAAAGCCATTTTTATTACTGCCTAAACTATGTATAAGTGGGAGGGAAACAACTCCTTCGGCACCTCTTAAAACTGAATTTTAGTGTTGTGTCCTGTTTATGGCTGTTATGAACTGTTACAGATCTATCTTTCAAATCCTTTGCATTGTCTCCTCCCAGGTCACAGAATTTGCTAAATGTATATTTAAAGTCAGGTTTAAGATGCTGGATTTCTTTAAAGTCTAAGAACTATTACAATGGTATATTCTGTTTATATAATTAACAAAAGCCAGATTAGGTCCTAATGTTTGTAATATTAAGTGTCTAAAAAACTGCTTTACTCTTTGCTTGTCTCCTTCCAGGGTTTTTTAGTAGAAATAAAAGTGCAGATATTAAGTTTACATCTTCTCTTCTTCATTGCATCTGCTACTCATTACTAATACATGGTTTTACTTCAGTGTTGCGGCCATTTGACCATTGTATACTCGACTACTGTATTTTAAAGAAAAAATTGTGTTACAATTATTTTTATTGTATTGCTGAGATATTTAAGGTGGAAAAGATGGTTATGTGCATGATGAATTCCAAGTGAATAGAAGGATTTTATGTAGTGGCTACTCACTTTAATAACTGCTTTGTTATTTTGCACATAGACTGTTAAAAAAAATTGAAAAAGTTGTAGCTACGTACTTCTGAACTGCAGGGATTTGCACAATTCTGTTAGAAAAAAGATATCCAAAAGTTACTGTGACAAACAGAATATCTTAGAAGTCCACAAAAATTGAGAGAGCAACATTTGTTTTCTGTAATGTGACCACTGAAGATTTTTTTTCTGCGAGGTTCTCCTTTATCTTGATATTCTCTGGCTACTCTGACAGTTCCTCTACTCACTGGCAGCTCTGCCAAAGAAGATTTAGTAGCACTGATGGGAATGACAATGTTTTGTAGGTGACTCAGGTTTCAAGGACAAGGAAAGTTACTTGAAATAGTCCTGCAAACAACTCCTTTAGAAATATCCTACTTAATAGTTAAGGATTGGATCAAAGAGCATTTTGTGTTTACTTGCTGGTTTTTGCAGTGTTTGTTAAGAGGGTATAGTATGTTCTCATGTTCTTTGTGCTCACAGCTCTCTCATACACCTAAAGAAAATTACTAATGTGCATTGAGAAAAGCTATTAGCAGTTTTGATTGTTGTTTCTTTAATTACAGTTCATATTATGTAAATCAGTTTTCTGTATTTTCATTTTCTCTCTCTTTATTCTTCATCCAGATTCTACCAAGAAAATTAAGGATGTATTAGAAGAATTCCATGGCAGTGGTGTCTTAGCAAAATATAATCCTGAAGGGGTAATTCTTCTTCTTTCTTAATGATCATAAATGGTGGGGAGAATTTGCAAATATAGCCAATCTAAGCATTTGAAATAAAATATTATTTATAAATCAGATGTTTGGGGTATTTGAAACTGTTTGAAAAACAAAAGTATGAGTATTTTTAAGAACTAAAAATGTATGAATATCACATTAGACAGACCAGCTTAATAATTTGCTTTAACCCACTTTTTTTTTTTCCTTCCCTAAGATTTGAACAAACGAACTCTCTGTGCTTTGACTCCAGCTTAAGGTCTACACAGCCACTTGCTCGCTCCCCTCTCCCCAGCAGGGTGGGGAGAGAATCAAAATGTACAATTTAATAGGTAAAGCAGAAGCTGTGCATTCAAGCAAAGCAAGAAATTAATTCACAACTTCCAATTTGCAGGAAAGTGTTCAGCCATATCCAGGAAAGCAGGGCTTTCACACATAATGGTGCTGTGGGAAGAAAAATGTCATCACCCTAAGTGGTTCCCCCTTTTTTCTCCTTTCCCCAACTTTATATAGTGACCCAGGGCGCCATACAGTGTGGAATATCCCTTTGGCCAGTTGGGATCAGCTGTCTCGGTTGTGCCCTCTCCAAACTTCCTGTGTACCCCCAGCCACCTCGCTGGTGTGTGGGGTGAGAAGCAGAAAAGGCCTTGGCTCTGTATAAGCACTGCTCAGCAATAAGTAGAACATCTCTGGATTATCAGCACTCATTTCAGCACAAATCCAAAATATAGCCCCGTACAAGCTACTGTGAAGGAAGTTAACTCTATCCCAGCCAAAATCACCACACAGACCTGCCCCCTCCCAAAAAATACCCAACCAACCAAAAAAAAAACCCAAACCAACCCCACAAACCTTATGATAAGATTAACATGCTTTTCAATTCTTTTTAAAGATTTGAAATGTTAAGCATATTAAGTTAGAAAAGTGAAATCATGTTAAGATTTCTTTTAAAATTCTGTTTTGCTTGTGTTGTTTCTGGTAGTGGGATTTTCTGATGTTATGAAACAAAGAATGGAGCTGAAAAAAAAGTGTGTGTGCATTGTCACTACAGATTCACCACTAGACAAAGTATCCTGGTTTGGCTGGTAGAAAAAGGCAGATGGTTTTCTTTTCTTATTCTCATTTGAAGTTTTTATTTGCTTAGCACATCCTAATAGCATGATTCAGAATGTAGCTAAATAAAAACCTGTTTCAGTAATGTTTCTAATAGTAATGTTTTTAACTGTGCTAGCGTTACGTGACATTCAGAGTAGAAAAATGTGCTAACCATTATGAAAATTACTTGACCTTACATTTCAGGATGTAAAAGACAGGAATTATAGGCAACTAAGATAGTTATAACTCATTAAGTATTGAAAAATTATATGACACTTGGCAAAGCATAATGTTGGTCATTTTAGTCAGTTTCTGAGGAAAAAATTTCATAATTCAGTAAAAGAGTATAAGTTGATCCTGTAAAGAAATACCTTAAACTTCCATGTTTTTATTTCAATACAATCATAGAATATAAAAGGATGGGAATGCTGTGATCATCTACTCCATTCTCCAATGTAACATAGGCTGTAGGACCTCCCTTAATTGTTTCTGTTAGAATGGAGGCACAGTTTGGGGTTTGTTCTTTTCTTTTTTTTTTTTTTTGAGAAAAAAATGTGAACTGTTGACTTACAAACTCCATGCTTGCTTTTTTTTTTTTTTACTGTTAACTTTTGCAGTTTTCTTTGTGCTCTTCGTGTATGTGATAAAATGGTCTTTATATATTATTCATGTTTGTGTTTTCTGATTCTTCACTTACTTTCAGTCATCATACAATGTTTTCAGTTTTGTGAAGTGTTCCTGGTTAAAGTGAAAAAACCTGCATTTTATGCATACTTAAATATTATTTTGCCATGTAGGTAACATGTTACCAAATTACCACTGTGTATAAACATCATTATTTAAAGTGGTATGATTAGTCTCTTTTAACAAAGTCATTCTTCCAGTTTGGGGATGAGTGGCTGTTGAGTCATGGCAAAATGTGGTCAGTATGGGCACCCAGGACAACTGCTCTGACTTGAAGCCAGGTGAATTGGCAAAATTTTAGCAAAGCTGAAATTAATGAACACAGCTGGTCTTGAGATGAGTCTGTGACTCTGCATGATGTCTCCCAGTTCTTCATTTCATAGATATTCATTTGCAGAATGCTACCAGTGTATTGAAACATCCAGGGATTATAGAGCAGAAGAGCACTCAAGGCAGTGAGCAAGGTAGAAGGGAAGGGAAGGAAGGAATGCATGTCAGGCACCCTGTGGTGACTTCATTGTCTGCAGCAGGGATCGAGCTATTCACTACTGCTGGGTCAAGGTTGGACCTGGGCTAAACCTGACAGCTTTTGTACTTTGATGCTAAGCACTTAGACTTCAGGGAGTGCAACATAAGGAAAACATAGCTAGCAACAAAGCTACCTTGGATCTAGTAGGATTTGTTAGCTCAAGTTTCATGCCGTAAGCTGCTAAACTGGAAGCAAAGTGGCTGAAATTTCCTCTGCACTGGGTGAATATTCTATTCAGAAAAGAGACCTGCCACACAGGTGTGTCTGTATTTTTGGCATGCATTCAACCTGCTGTGTGGATAAACTCTTTACAGAATGATTTGCAAGTTGATTTTATGTGGTTGGATGTGGATTTCATGCTTTGGAATTAAATAATTAATTCTTATCTGCAAATGAGATGACAAAAATTGACTGAGCCAGCTGAGATCAGTCAGTCATAGTGCAGTTATTTATTTCCACATATTATAGACAGCACTTCCATTTTGTTGTTGTGTTTTGTAGAGGATACCATCATATTTACCTCCTAGATTACTCTCCTAGATTTTTATCTTATGAGCACTCCAAGTAGGTTTTTTTTTAAGTCTTGTTCTACCAAAGGATGGTGCCAGTTTTTTTACCAATACACATGGGACAGAGGGCTATGGCAAATTCAGCAGAGCGATATGTTTATGTACTTAAGAAAAAGCCTTAGGAACTTCCTGATTCAAGCATCTCTCTTCTTAAAGGGTTCAGGAATTTGTGCCACTCCATTGCTTCTGTATTGCAGTTTTTATCACAAACTGATCTAATGGGATGAAAATAGCAAAAGAAAAGCTGTTGGTATTTGAAGCTTGTTACCTGAAGTAATCTATGGGGGTTTTTTACATTATTTTATGTTTTGTCAAGTGAGTGGATTTTGGACTTAGGGCAAATGATGTATCTGATTATCAGAAAATATCTATTACCGGGAGTTTATTTATGCAGCTTTTACTCTCTGCTTTCAGTGTAAGAGAGATGACTAAAATTTCTGCAAATGCAACTGAACCTATGCCCTTTCATCTTCGTCACTAAGTCAATATCAAATAAGTAACTAAGAGTGGATTTTATACTTGATATAAGACACATAGTACGTTAGGACTAGCCTGTTGGAAAGCTGTGATATACAGTTATCCTTTTCATCATTTGAGATTTATTTGTATTTATTAATTTCATCCATTTCACTTTGAGGAGACCACTGAATAGGTTAACAAGCATTAGAAAAGCAGATAGAGCTAAAGATGGTATCTAAATGGTCAGTAAGTACAGAACATTGTGTGCTTGTTGTCCTAGTGTTGTCATCCTCTTTGAGTGCGTCATAATTTGTTTACCAAGGATGCCATTGACCCTGTTGGCCACCTGGGCACACGCTGTCTCATATTCAGCTACTGTCAACCAGCAACCCCAGGTTCTTTTCCACTGGGCAGCTTTCCAGCCACTCTTCCCCAGGTCTGTAGTGCTGCATGGGTGGG
>JAWWTY010000077.1:28016339-28040250 GCA_035222235.1 Margarornis squamiger | reverse complement strand
CCAGCAACCCCAGGTTCTTTTCCACTGGGCAGCTTTCCAGCCACTCTTCCCCAGGTCTGTAGTGCTGCATGGGTGGGATTGTTGTGACCCAGGTGCAGGGCCTGGCACTTGTCCTTGTTGAACCTCATACCTTTGTTCTTGGCCCATTGATCCAGCCTGTCCAGATACCTCTGCAGGGCCTTCCTACCCTCAAGTAGGAAATGAAAACTCCTGCCCAGCTGGGCATCATCTTCAGACTGACTGAGGTGCACTTCATACCCATGTCCAGATCGTTGATAAAGATATGAAACAAGACTGGCACAGACACTGGGTCATGGAAAACACTCCTCATGACTGGCCACCAACACTGACCACCACTCTCTGGGCCCAGCCATCCAACGAGTTTATTACCCAGGAAAGGAATGTACCTGTCCAGGCCATGAGCAGACAGTTTTTCCAGGAGAATGCAGTGTCAAAGGCCATACTAAAGACTTTAGAGATCTTTTCCAACCTTAATGATAATGTTTCTATGGAAGTCCAAGTAGACAACATCCACAGCCTTTCCCTCATCTACTAAGCAAGTCACTTTGTTATGGAAGGAGTTTAGGTTGGTCAAGCAGGACCTGCATTTCCAAAACCCATGCTGGCCTGGCCTGATCCCCGGGTTCTCCTATATGTGCCTTGTGATGGCACTGAAGATGAAATGCTCCATGACCTTCCATGGCACCGAGGTCAGGATGACAGGTCTGTAATTACCCGAAACCTCCTTCCAACCCTTCTTGTAGATGGGTGTCACATTTGCCAGCCTCCAGTCAAATGGGCCCTCCCTGGTTAGCCAGGATGGCTGGTAAATGATGGACAGTGTCTCGGTAAGCACTTGCACCAGATCCCTCAGTGCTCTTGGGTGGATCCCATTGACTCTATAAACTCACATGTGTCTTAAGTGGTGTGGACAATGATTTCCCTCTGGATTATGGAGACTTCATTCTGCTCCCCATCCCTATTGTCTAGCTCAGGGATCTTGGTACCCCAAGAACAATTTGGTCTTACTATTAAAGACCGAGACAAAGAAGTCATTAAATACCCTTGCCTTTTCCTCATCCTTTATCAACACGATTCCTCCAGCATCTGATAAAGGTTGGAGTCTCCTTAGCCCTCTTTTTGTTGTTAATGTATTTTTCTTAGAATCACTGAATTGATTGGGTTGGAAGGGACCTTGAAGATCATCTAGTTCCAACCCCCTCGCCATGAGCAGGGATGCCACCTACTAGATCAGGTTGCTCAAGACCCCATCCAACCTGTCCTAAAACACCTCCAGGAATGAGGCATCTGCAACAGGGCAGCCTGTTCCAGTGCCTCTGAGTAAAGAATTCCTTCCTAAAAGCTAATCTAAATCTCTCCTATTTTAATTCAAATCTTTTCTCCTTGTCCTATTTGCCCATGTAAAAAGTCCCTCTCACTTTTTTATAAGTCCACTTTGGGTACTGAAAAACCACAATGACATCTCCCTGGAGCCTTTTCCAGGCTGAGCAACCCCAGCTCTCTCAGCCTGTCTTCATAGAAGAGGTTTTCCATTCTTCTGATTATCTTCATGGCCTCCTCTGGACCCACTCTAGTAGGTCCACATCTTTCCTGTGCTGAGCACCCTAGAGCTGGATGCATCATTTTCAGGTAGGATCTCACAAGGGCAGAGTATTGGAACAGAATCACCTGCCTCAATCTACTGGCTACACCTCCATGGATGCAGTCCAGGATGCAGCTGTTCTTCAGGGCTGCAAGCACAGAGTGTTGGCTCATGTCCAGCTCTTCTTACCCCAGAACCCCCAGGTCCTTCTCCACAGGGCTGCTGTCAATGAGTTTTCCCAGTCTATAATCATATTTGTGATTGTCCTGACCCAGGGGTAGCACCTTATACTTGGACTTGTTGAACCTCATTAGGTTGTTATGGACCCATTCTCAAGCTTCTCCAAAACTCCCTGGGTGTCATCTCTTTTTTTCTGTTGTCTTCTTTTTTGTTATGGAATTTATGGAATTTAGCACTGTATTCACTTCTGATAAGGTTTTTCACTAACAGCTCTTCTTGGTAGCAAACATTGTATTTACTTTTTTTTTTCCTCTTGGTTATCTGTTGCTGCATGTTCAAACATAAATTGCTTGCACTGTCTAATCAACGCTAGCATGCTGTCTTAAAGCCATTTTCTTGACTTATATGCTAATGCAAAAAAATGGGACAGTCTATCTAATGTCTTAAACCTGTTCATCTAAATCACTAACCTTTCACCAAAAACACTTTTATAAAAGCAGAGTTTTAGTGTTATGACACTGCACTAATGTATGTGTGTTCTTTCTTTCCTTGCATGCCTTACAGAAACAAGATATACTTAATCAAGTAAGTAAACTTAATTTGATTTTTTTCCTTTTTTCATGCATATGTTCAGTATCTTATTTTGCAGGATTTCATTGAGATGGACTTGTTAATAAATACTGCATGTGGCTATTCTGTCAGATAATAGATCAATATTTAAAGCTGAGAGCAGAGTGCACTTCTGCTGTCAGACTTTTTCACTGGATGAACTTCATTTTTATCATTCACAGTATATAATTTTGCTAACACTAATTGAGTTGATTATGAGAAATAAGAGCAAGTAACTGGCTCGTTCCATACTTGTCACAGAAATTTCTGCTTACTATGAAATCTTGTATTTGTTTTTATTATTCTGAAATTATTATTCTGAAATGACAAGAACATGTCTTGGAAAAAAATACTATTTTTTACAGATTCTGTAACCCTGTGATACCATTTATATGTAGCAGGCTTAAAATTGAAGATTTAATAATTTGAATAAGGCTTAGAGTGTGCTTTAAGCGATTTGTGACTTTGCAGCAATTCCAAGAGAAATGGTTAAAGAGCTGATCATCAGCCCGAGTCTACTCTTGAGAAGCTTCAGTAGCCTAAAACCAGGTATAAAGGTAAAATGGGAGGAAAAAAAAAAAAAAGCTAGGGAAGAAGGACTAATCAAATGAACAAGTTTTTTTGCATGACCTAGTTACCTAGTTATTCTTTGTAGTATAGAGGTTATAAAGCCCCTGCTCTACTGTTCTGGGAAGAGGCAGCCAAAACATGAGATCAGTGAAAAAGTCAAGAGAGTGAAAGGATTAGTTTTGTTGGAAATCCTCACTTTTTGGGGTCAAAGGACAGTTGAGCCTTTGGAGGTGTATTACTAAGAGCAGTACTCCCTGTTCACAAAAGGACTCAGTTTTCTTCAGATGACCAAAGTTATTTTTTTCAGTAAGCTTACAGAGTGACTGGGGTGGGCCTTGAAAGAGAAGATTTTCAGGTTAAAGCAGGGTATCTATGACCAGTTTTGAGACTAACCTCATCAATATTTAGCTAATAACTTTGTCAAATGAGTAGATGCCTACTAATAGAATCAGCACACTAAACCAAATTTGGAAATTGTTGCTAAAATTGAGAGATTCTGGATACTACACTGGAAAAGCTTGATGATGTTATGGACTACAGTAAATGCAATGAAAGGCACTCATGCAGAGTACAGTGTGGTGTACTCTGGCATGAGTGGCATTTTTAGAGAAATTGACGTATATGTAGTTGATCACAAGATGAATGCAAACCGTTATTGTGGTTTGGTCACGAAGAGGAGAAATATTGGTCATGAAGAGGAGAAATATGTTACTGAGATGTTGTAATAGTGTTCCTGTGACCATGGTGGTCTGAGAACAAGAAAAAAAACTTCAAAAAAAGGGTTGTGTCTTGGGCCCATTGACATAAGTGGAAAACTAGTTAAAATTTCAAGTACACAGAAATAGCATTTGAAAGGATTTTTTGTGCTCTTTCCCTCAGCTACGTTCTTTGATGTGACAGAAAATACTAAATTAGTGTAAAGACCTTACTTATTATAATATATAAAGTAGTTCTACTACAGATAGAAAGATTTAATTTTCTATAAAAAAGGTACTGCAAAAACCACATCTTTCTGATTTTGTACAAATGATGAGACAAAGTGAGCTCAAATTGGAACTAATTTACAGAAAGGTCAGTAGGATGTGCAGAATTAATAGCATATATGTTATGTAGGAGAAGCCTGTCCCTCACATTTAAGGAGCTGGAGTTGTATCTTTCTAGCTACAGAAGAGAAAAATGTAGCATCTTGTGAGTATCACCAGCAGAAAACTCTATGTTTCAGACACTGGGAACTGTGTTTTTCTGGTGCTCTGGGCAAAATTTCTAGGGAAAGCTTCCTGGATACCTAGAGAGTTGGGAAGCCTGCCAGGCAAAGATGCTGGCAGTCTGGCTGTGAGCCTGTTTTTCTGCAGAGTGCGTTGAGGGCATCGAACTGTGAAATGTTTCAGATAGTCAATTCCTGCTGCAAAACTGTTCAGTTTTGAACATTATTTATGATCTTTAGGCATCTCTCTGTCTTCTTTTCCTACTCTATGCTAACAGTGCCAGTCTTCCTCCTTGATATCTTCCTTTCCTTCTGATACTTCTCTTCTTGCCTTAAGATCTCAGCTTTCTCTCTTTTATTCCTCTACTTTTTTTTTATTGCACGGTACCTTATGTTTTAAGCTTTTTGAGCCTTGTAACACTTTTATTTACATGTTACATGTTAGGAAAGACAGTTTAAAGAACTTTGCACAGAGTATTTAATTGTGACTGGGTTTTGTTTTTTTGGTTTTTTTTTGTTGTTATTCATTGGTTTTTAGTGGGTTCTTTTAATTGTTTTCATTCTGAAGAACAATATGTTATCTTGTAGGTTGTTTTTTACGATCATGGCTCAGCTACAATTGATTCACCTCCATGGTAGCATTTAGATAGTATTTATGAAACCACATAGAGGAAAAAATATTAAAAAAATGCTTTTAATCATAATTTATTGCATGAATTAATAAAAAATGGAAATGTCTCGAAGTCCTTTTGTGCAATGCAGGTATTGATATATATGAATGTATACCTCTATAATGGAGCAGATACCACTGCTCATATCTTTACCTCTTTTTAAACTATACTTTTAAATTCTGGTGAGGAGAAACTCAAACTTAGTTTAATTAGCATAGTTACTCTTTTACTAAAACGTGTAAATTTACTCAGTGTAAAGTGGATGTAACTTGTTGACAAATGGAATGGGACATTTTAAACCTGTGAGAGCATGTGATTTTTTTTTTCTTTTTTTGTCTGTAAACATTCATATCAGTAGATGAAAAATTAGAGGTGGCTTTAAATAAGGAATAGTTTTATTTCGTTACCAGAATTTTCAAAATTAATTATGTAAAATTTGTATTAAATCTAATGCTTACATCAGAAAATGCTAAGGGCTTTCAATTTAAATCAAACCTTACCCTGATGCACAAAGCTAATCTTCATGAGGAATTCCAAATTTAATTTGAATTTCTACCCTATGAACATTAGAAATAAATTTTAAACACCAAAAACTTACACATTCTTATGTAATTCATGGGGTTTAGCCTATTAACTGTCTCTATTGGTCTCTGCTGTTTTTTCCCCACATATTTTGGCAAAAGCCAGGTTTTGAAATAGCAAAATAAATGAATTTTCAAGGCTTTGACTTTTGTGGTGATGCTTTTCTATTGCTTTTCACAGCTAAGCATTAATGCACTAGCATTAGTGTATGCGATTCTTGTCATAGTAATGTGTGTGAACCAAGGCCCTGTAACAACTACTCCTTTTCTCAATAGTTTATTTTCAGACATTGAGTCAATACAAATTGTTTAAAAAGAAATAATCAGTTAAAGGAACTTACCTAACCCCAGAAAATAATTCAGAGCTATTACTGTCAGTAGATACAAGCTCTACATTTTTGGTACCATTTTGAGATCAGGCAACATAATTTCAAAATAATTTCAAAAGTGATTAATTGAGTTACATTTCAGCATAATTCTCTTTCCATTATCTCTGAAATTTTCTCTTTAATAAGTAAAAACCATATGTAATGGAAGTCTCTTGAAATGAATGATTTATCCTTTTTCTTTTTTTCTTTTCCTTTCTTCTTCCTTCTATTTTGTTTTTCGGGATAATGAAAACAGTGGCTTATGTTGAAATATTTTGTTCAAATCTTAAAGAAGAAAAGACCAAAGAGAATGTGGTATTTTAAAAGAATTTATGGGTGGAGATTAATTTCAAACACTAGATCATGTCTTGTACCCCTTTATGTGGCCAGTGTGGTGGGGAAGACTAAAAGAAGTTATTATTCTACCCCTCCCTGCCCTACCCCATCCACAATGTCAAGTCTTTTGTCAAGAGACTAGTAATAAGTTGCTTTTTTCGTGTCTTGCGAGGAGAGAGAAAGTGGAGTGATACAGCTTTTCCTTCTTTCTACATGTCTTCCAGTAGCACTGGTTGTTGCATTTACACCAGCTAGGAAAATACAGGAGACAGGTAGAGCTCTTCTGTTGCAGTTTGTTAAGGTAGATCTTGAGTCAAAAGCTGCCATTTTCTTACTAAATTATTGGTTCTCTTCAAATGTTTTAGAATGGTAGGGCTTAAAATATTGCATACCATAGTAAAAACTTCTGTATAGTTTCCTTTATAATAAAATCAAGGATGCAGAAATTTGCTTTTCTTGTATATATCCTGTTTCTCACTGAGGAATCATGTTTTGTGTATCCTCAGTATCAGGATATACTGACTTGTAATGTTTGTGCCTTGTACAGTTCTGTGTGTTGGCACAGAACATACACACATATGCATAGATCTTAAAATATGCATCCTTGGATTTTTTCTTGATCTTACATTTCTCTGTACATCAGTAAAGCAGAAAAGCAAATTATAAAATTACACAGCTAAACTACTGTAGAAGAAAGGAAGAAGTCAAATACACATGATATTTGTAGATGGAGTTCAACTTCTTTCTCTCTGTTGTACAATGTAGTAGAAGCAATTCTGGTGCCTGGGAAAGAATCAGCTATTTAAAGGCATGTCCATAGCCTGTCGTAGCAATAATCAGAAGATAAAGACCTGAGCAAGACCTGTGGTTTAGGTGAGTCTTGGTCTGTATATGTCTGATACAAAATTAGAAGACACCTGAAATTGTCTACTCTTTTGCCAAGCATGGTCCTAACTGCTACTCAAAAACCAGCCCTTCAGTTTCTTTTCCTGAGACTGAAAGACTCACCCTGTATGAAGTAGCACTAGATTAGTGTAATGCACTTATCAGTGAGTGCTTGAGAAGAAACAGAACTCTTATCATATGGCACAGACCTGCCCCGGTACACCTGGAAGGACCACTCCACACATGCAGGCTAGAGAAGTGAAATGGCCAATTTATTAAAATGAGGTAAGGGTATTTATAGGGCTAGCTAGGAAAGTTCCAGAAGTGGGCGTGGAAAGGGGATGGATTGCGGGTGTAACCGGGAGGAGCTGGGACAAATAAGGAGGGAAGAGGTGGGGCAACAGCATATAAAGAGAAGTAAGGGAGTGGCTAGCCATATATGGTGCCGATGCGCAGTGCCACAGGCTAGCCAATAGGGACAGGGGAGAACAATGGCCAATAGGAAAGCCGTAACTGGGGTAACAATAACCAATGGGGAACTGAGGAGTGGGAAAGCATGGACCAATCGGAACAATCAAACATTTGAAGACATAATAATGACTATTCTAATACATAAAACTTTTATCTAAACTAATATAAGTGTAGAACTGGGGAGAATTTAGTAGATCATGAGGAAACTCTGTATTGCTGATGTTCATGTTGCATCTGGCCGGTCATTTCTTATTCTTACTCTGGTTTTGTTCCTTCTTGTGTTTTCTCCAGCTTTGGTATTCATTTGGCCATTCCCCAACAATCATAGTCATTGGAGATTTTTTAAAGCATATTGAGCACAGAGTGATGTCCTTTTTTTTTTTTTTTTCCCTTCACGTTCTGGGAATCTGGGATTCAAAAGAAACTGAAGAAGCAAGAAACATAAAGCAAGAGCTTTGCTTTATGCCATTGGTGTACAGTAGAAAGAGTAGTAATATATATGCATTTTTTAGTGGCATTATATCACACATATCTGTGTGATACATTGGGTAACTGCAAAGAAATCCACACATGGTCATGATAATACTATGGAAAATAGTAGTTGCTTTATTGTCAGGTCTGTAGTATTCTGTGCAGTAAGAAGGGAATAAAGATCCAGACTACTCTGTTAACTATGAATAAAGTGAGATTTTTAGTGCCTCTAAAAATCCAAAACTAATTTTAACGTTTTGGTTTCTTCATAGTTGTTAATCCTTTAGTTAAAGTAATCAGTGCTGTCCTGGAAACTCCTGAAAAATGTAGTTTTCCTGAACACTATTTTTTTTATCTGATCAGTTGCCAGATTTTTCATCTCTTTGTGACTTCCAACTCCTTGCAGTTAAGATTCCTTAGTAACTTTTTTTCCTAGTTCAGTGATTGTCATTTGTTCAAATGTGTCTTTTTTTATGTGTGCTTACTGTTCTGTCGTAGGATTTTCTGTGGTATGTTAAGAAGGATAAACTAGTGTTCAGATTCAGGGAAACATGTAATGATTTGAGTTAGAAGATCATCTTCTAACTCATTCTAGCTCATGGTCAGGGGCCCTTTCCACTAGACCAGGTTGCTCAGAGCCCCATCCAGCCTGCCCTTGAACCCTTCCAGGGATGGATCCACAACTTCTGTGGGCAACCTGTTACAGTGCCTCACCATGTTCACTATATTGAACTTCTTCCTAATATCTATTCTAAAGCTACCCTTGTTCAGTTTAAAGCCATTACACCTTGTCCTTTGTCTACCTGCCCTTGTAACAAGTTCCTCCCCAGCCTTCTTGTCAGCCACTTTTAGGTATTGGAAGGTGCTAAAAGGTCTCCCCAAAGCCTTCTCTTCTGCAGGCTGAACAACCCCAAGTCTCTCAGCCTGTTTTCACATGAGAGGTTTCCTCAGATGGAGAGGGACAATAAAAGCCCAAGCTAAAGAAATCTTCTAGATAATTGGCTTTTTAAATGTATTATTATAGAAAAATAGGTAAACATCTCAGAATGCTTGGTGAGCCAAGGAGTTTGCCTGAAGCTTTTAGCAGGTGGGGAAGAAGGAAATACAGTGTTCCATGAAGGTACTTTCAGATCTTACCTCAGTTCTTCCACTGAGTGCAGATTGTTCTTTATAACTTGAAAAAACCTCCTTTTGTCTGTTTCATCACCATTTTCCTTAGTAGTGTCAGGCAGCTGCTCAAAGTAGGTTGCCTTTAGATGTGGTTGAAATCTCTCAAGAGGCCAAATCTGGGGTCTGTAGCTCATTTCCAGCCTTCCTTCCCAGGGCATTTAAACCTTGCCAGTGCTGCCTCCTTGACAGCAGAGGTGCACTGGAGACAGGTCTGCTAACAGATTTGGAAGAAGGATTGATAGTCATTCCCCTTCTGCCTGGCTCAGATGTTACCTCCCCGTATAATCCAGGCTGTCCACAAATGACATTGTCTGTCTGTCTGTCTGTCTCTCTCTCTCAGATTTTTATTTTAGACAAAATAGGTGCTATATGGTATTACCTTTTGCAGCTGCCACTCTTTATATCCGTGTAACTAGTGTTGCATTAGTTTTATATTCTTACATTTTGCAGAATGCTTAAGACATTGTAACTGAGTTCCTTGAAAAACTCTTTTTTATTATATTATTCTAAGAATATTATTATGAGGATAATTCTTGGCCTAATTATTTCTCTTTTATCCTGGTTCTTAAAGGGCTATTTGAGGGAAGGAATTTTCTTCAAAGTAATGGGAGCTGGCAGAACAAATCCTAATTGTTTGTAGCTTCCTTGTAAAGTGAAGGATGCCATAAGGCATAAGCTTCAGAAAAATTTCCACCGCAACATATTGGATGGGTATGGGTTCTTCAACAAGTAGAATTCAGTTGAAACTGAAAATCTGGGCAAATCTGTCTATATTTGCTTAGTCAGACATTGCAGCAGGAATGTTCTCATAGTATCTGGAAATACGACAGATTTAGTCTGCTTTGTTTCACTGTTACGAAAACTGCTTCTGCTGTTTTTAAACATATGGAAATAACAGTGAATTGTTTTCACTGGTGGAACTTTTTGTATGTAATCTGTTCATGACATTAACACTAAAATGCCCAGAACTGTTAGGTGTTTTGGACTAATGCATATTTGTCAAAATTTGATTGTGAAATACATGCAGGATATGAGATGACATGTTATAGTCACAGGTGCACTGAATTACCTCTCCGAGCAATTTATAATTGCTGTTTGCTGCTTCATTTAATAAATAATACTGTATATAATAGTATGTATAGATGAATATTTATTTTGGTTTTTTTTTGCGTAGGCATAGATCCAGAATGGGTTATTTCCACTCTGATTGAAGGTAGCACCCAACTCTGGTATGGCAATTTAAAGAAGAAAAGAAATAAAAACTTGTCTCAGCTAATTTCTATAACATTTACCTGGGCATCTTAAATTTTTCCATGTGTCCAGAAGTACTGCCTTAACAGCTGAAACATCTTGACATCTGTTCTGATACCTGTCTTTTAGTATCTCTTAAACATGTTCAGATCACCTCCTCATTCAATGGAGTATTATGGTAATTAGTTCGGTCACATTTTTACAAATAGATATTTAATAATTTTGTTGGCATAGACATTACAGAAACCGCTTTTTTCCCCTCAGTAGATCTTCAGCTCTTTCCTGATATTTGGATGCTCTTTAGAGAAAGAGATATAAGTTTGAATTTCCTCAGGCAAACAGGTGAAACCAGCCAAGGTAACTCCCACCGCTGAGGTGTCTACCAGGAGACTTTCTTTTTTCCCATAAGTGGGAAAATCTGTCACTTTTTCTGTGCTTTCAGAAGGAAATGATAGTCTCAGTTGCACTTGATGCATAGCACTTTTTTTTTGTTTTTTTAGGTGCTTTCTATTTTTTGTGACTATATATAGTGAGAACCTTTTTTCTGTGGCCGGTCAGTGACTTAGACCTTGCTATAAACTTTTTTCTGTTTCTTCTTTATCAGTTTGGAGAGAGCTTGCGTAAAAAAAACAACACTTACAGATTAAATGCTTGTTGGCAGTTTGGGGCCTGGATTAATTTTGAGATTTTGTGGATGGTTAATTAAATGTTATGGATTTCCCTTGGCAATTTATCATTTAGGAAGAGATGTGGACTTTTAATTTCCCTATGCATTGAGTCATAGTGAGTCCAGTTTAATGTTTGCTTTCAGAAAATATGAAAATTGTTTATTGGTTTACACATTTTATTTGTTAAAAACAATTTTAAAGTTAAAATTATGCAGTGTTGCTTATGTCTTCTGTCCCTTTTCCTTTCCTTTTCTACCAGGTGAATATATAACTTTTTTTTTAATTTCAGGTAATTGGGAACATTGACAAAATCTATAAATAGGAACTGATACTAATAACTACTTCCAGGAATATTAAAAACTTAATTTAATATGGATGTTGTGATTTAAATTAGGTGAAAATCATTGATGGTTTTGAGAGTGTACTTCTTTGGGCTTATATCAAAATGTTTCATTACCAAATGGAGTTTTATTATCCAGTAATACAGAAGATTATAAAGATTTATAAAGTCGTATTTTGTAAAGTTTCTTTTTGTAAGGTATAAGAGAAGAAGCTCCAATAAACTTGATGAATCAGATGTTTAATATATAAAAATAGGAGTCCAGTTACATATGATTAATATAAAAAACCCATACCTTTCTGTGACCTACAGGCAAGGATTTTGGTACCCATTTATTAGAGTCAAAGCTAAATCTGCACAGATTTTTTTTTCTTCCTTTTGACAACCCTCCTGAGAAGATTTAGGCCAAGTTATTTGAAAGTTCTTTCATGATCCTCTGATTCAACTATGTCCTATTTTATCTCTCTGTTAATGCTGAAAATTTTCCTGAGAACCCTAAACTTGTGATCGTAATCTCCCTATGCCCTGATAGTCTCTTGTGAAATGAAATGAATTAATTCATGTGCCAGGCTAATTGTTGTCAGTTTGGTACATCCTCTAATGCTCTCATCCCCTCGCTTGGGAAACGTCATGGAAAATGCCTTCTGAAATGTTAAATCCTTCTTTCTCAGGTTCATTTAAATTCAGCTGGAACTTCTAGAAGGCAAGCAACTGTTGAAAATTAAGCAATTAGCATGGATGCTTAAGAAAACATCCACCATTATGGCTTATATATTATTCTGATATTATTGATCTGAACTGTTTAATTAATCTTTGAAAATTCATTAACATAAATAAATTATTTTCAAACCATACCAAATTGAACTTTTCATCTGAGAAATTCTGATAATACCAGTGAGATTTAAAAAGATACTGTGGCTTACATAGCATATTGAGCACGATGCATGTTAAGATGGAAAATTATTATTCTCTGTGTTTCTTTTTTTGCTGTCTTGCTTCCCGAAACATTGTGCAGTACCTTTGAAAAGTGGTTGCGGTTGGAGGGAAATGCTGCAATGAAAGGAAGGGTAGCTACTTGCTGCAGCATTTCCATATTTCAGAAGGGTAAAGTTTCATGAGGAAAAAGAAAAATAGTGTATCACTGCAGAATAGAGAAATGCTTATAATATTGGGTGTTGTTCTCTCTCCTGTGAAAGTTATTTTAAATTAAGCCGAGCAAATGTTTTGTATCTTTAAGTGTTCTGTTCTAAATGAACCATACTCAAATGTCTGCTTGGTGAGACTATTCTGTCGCCTCTCAGTGTCTTCTACAGTGGTCCTCACAGGATTTCTTTTAAGAAATTATTCAATTTTTCTACAGTCATGTAATAGGTTATGTATATTACAATGAGAGACAGATGACAGAGAAAGCACTGAAAGCAATTTAAGAGAGCCTCTTTTTTTTTTTTTTGAAAGCTCACCCCTTTTTCATTGGAAAGCTAGATAATCTGAATTACTAGATCTGCTGCAGTCCATCTTAGTTCTATTATTTACTGTATATATATTTGCAAAATCCTATATCCAGAAATGACTGTATTGCTTTAGAGCTCAGATCTAATAGGATAATCTATACTGATTATATTAGGTCCTCTACCATGTTTTTCAGCTATGGAGTGTTAGAATCCTGGATTGTAGGCAATACTGGGTTTAGGCAAGAACCTAGTCACAGGGCTCTACACATAGATCTTCACTGGGCAGGACTGGCTTTGCTCATTCTTTACATAGAGCATGTATGTACATCTGAACTTTGGGCTATTCTAAACATTTTTGATGTGTATTCAAATCACTTACCAGCTCCTAATTAACTTTCAGTATAAACTGAAAGGTTTTGGCTGAGCAGTGTCTGAACCCTAGTTGTATCAATGTTGTTGCTTCCCTGGGGGACTACAGGTCACAGAGCATGATGTAACAGAGGATAAAGCACATTCAAATGAAGAAATCTGGCTGTAGAACAGCTACCCACTTTCCTTTGTCCTTTGCTAAGCACCCTGATTGGTGGCAGATGTCAAATATAATAAATGGGCATGGCAGCCAAGTCATGTGTTTCTTTGGTATCTCTTATCTTTTTTGGCCAGAAAACATGAGGCAGTTTCGAACACATTTCTTTTGTAGGACACTGGCATAAATTATAGCTTAACCATTGTTACAAAATATTGAAAATTTTGAACATCTTTGAGAAAGAGAGACATCAGGAAGGAGAAAAAATTTAACCTTATTTATCCAAATATCTACCCAGGCATAATTCTAAACCCAAAAAGTGGAAAAAATATAACATTAGGGATTTAGTTACAGCTGGTAGCTTGGAGAATCAGTGTCACTCAGACAGCAGTTTAAAAATCTAAGGTAGCTCTAAATTCGAAGAATGCCTTTAGTAGAATATACATAAAATCTACAGACAAGATAAATAAGGAAAGGATTAATGTTAGGTAAAGGTATTTTACATGCCCATCTATAAACCTTAATTTAAATGGGATTATAATTTCATTTTGTTTTCCTTTTTCACTTAGCTGTTCTTTCCTTGTGTATATGGTTTAGTGAAATAGCTAAAACAGATTTCATTAATGCACACTCTAACAAAGCAATTTCACATTGATAAAGTCAGTTGATTTAGAGATTAATGCATTTGTTATGCTTGATGTTAAAAAATACATTGTAGACTAATTACCGATTTTCATGGATGCTGATACAAATCCTTTTGCCATTTTGGTTTGGTAGTTTATAAACAGTGAATTAAACATCAGTAACTATTAGAAGGAAAAATATAAAGTTTGTAGCATGAGTGAAACGGTATATGATTTGATGAAGTAAAAGAGTGTGGCTGAAAACTCTATGATGAGATGAAGATAGTGAGTCCATGTCCAAGATTATTTCCCTTTTACACCCTGCTTGAGGATTGTGGATACAATTTTTTTTGTCTTTGCTGTTTTCATCCTCAAACTTTGTTGGTTTCACTGAAGTTCTTTCTCAAATGAAGTATTCTGTATTGGAAGCTCAGCATAGATACCCTCTTGCCAAGCTTGCAATAATGACTTGTACAAGAGCAGTCAAATTTTGGCATCTGTCTTGTTGGTCCCTCATAAGGATATTGATACACATTTAAAACGTTACCCTGGGGCAGTTAGGCCTTGGTCTTAATGGAAAACACCTTATTTCATGTGAGCATAAAATTTCTACATCTCATAAATACATAAAAAAAAAAGTCAAAGTCAGGGGAAGGCCAATATCTGCTGCAAAGTGTTAAAATGATATTAAAATAATTGTAAAAATTGTTTATACTGTGGCTCAAATGTCAAATTTATGAGGTGTTTTGAAAATTTAGGTTTGATTTTTTTTGTTTCTGGCACAGTTTCAAGATAATTCTTAGTAGTCGTTTTCCTCCTTCCACATTCACTGTGCTGAGGAGTTGCAGTAGAGTTTTCTGTGGAGAAATGGAGTCTTCCTGAAGCATGGGGAACTTTCTCAGAGTCAATTTTGTGGTATAACATGGCTTTGTCCCTTAATTATTTGATGATCATAAGTTGCTGTTCTGTTTGATCTAGAAACAAATACAATAACACTATATTTTAAACATTAATGATAAGCTGTTTTAAAACCGTATAAGTAATTAGTGGTATCATTGATAAGTATGAAGTTTTGTGACCCCTTTGCAGTCTACACCTTCCTGAGGGGAAGGTGCTGATCTCTCCCTGGTGACCAGCAACAGGACGGGAGGAAATGGAAAGAAGTTGCATTAGGAGAAGTTCAGATCAGACATCAGGAAAAGGTTCTTCACTGAAAGAGGGTAGTGGGTCAGTGGACGAGGCTTCTCAGGGAAGTGGTCATAGCACCAAGTCTGTCGAGGGTCAAGAAGCATCTGGATAAAGCTCTTAGTTTTATGGTTTAGTTTTATGGTTTAGTTCCAGGTAGTCCTTTGAGGAGCAGGGATTTGGACTCAATGATCTTTTCGTATCCCGGAATTCCAACTTGACATTATGATTCATTTTATTATTTAAAACAGAAAATGCCATCCTAACAGGAGCAGTCATCAATGGAGTTTTATTAATCAGCTCTTACCTTGCTGGCAAAAGCAAAGAAGAATTAACGTAAATGACCAAAGTTGTGAGTCAACGACTTTCCCCATCCCCCCCCGCCTTAAGTAATGCTTTATGTCTCGGCGCTTTCATTTGACTACTGGGACTTAATTAAAACAGGAGATTTGTAACTCTTAGACGAACACCAGCAAAACATGTTGCCACCTAGGAAGACACTGGAGGCCTTCAATTCCCGGAACTGGGCATCCAAAAATCCCCTGCTTTTGTCAGCCTGATTATAGGAAAAGATAAGACATCTAAATACACCTCTCTGAGCTCCATAGGTGCCTTTGATTGCAGTTCTGTGTGTGCTGTTAAACCACATTCTAATCAACAAACTAGGAAGCGTGAAACTTGATTGCAGGGTTCTGATATAAGTGCTCTGAATTTACTCTGGGCTAATTTACATTGAGTAGCAATACTGTGAATTTTCAAAGTAATGCTTAATTCAATAATCACTTTCAACAATAGGTGTGCCAGTCTGTATCTTCAGAAATCAGTGTTTTCCAATAGAGTCCAAAGTTTTTGTTAACAGAATATTATTTGATGGATTGGTATGAAATTTTTATAAAACATTCAATTTTTTTTTCTTCTCCCCCTCACTCTAGACAATTGATTTAGAGGGGTTCAAGCTGTTCATGAAGACTTTTCTGGAGGCAGAGTTACCAGATGATTTCATTGAGCATCTTTTTACATCATTTAGCAACAAAATCTCTCACTGCAGCCCACTAATAAAAAACAAACCACAGCATCTTTCTGGAGGTAAGTAATAAAATCACAGTAATAAAACCCTAAAGGTTCCCTCACTCTGATGTTCTACTTCTAATGGCAATAAATATATGGAATTTTAAACTATATGCTGAGAAGGGGGCTTGTTGCAATATTTGTGAGATTAGAGAAACTAAATCATGATAAGAAACACTGTGAAAAGAAATGGAAATTAAACTGTTTCGTCTTTTTAATTCAGAGTAATGATGCAGCTGAGACACCAAGTGGACAGTCTTTGTCATGTTAATGCTAATGAGATTGCTATGGTTACATGAACTTACTGCCTACTCTGTATACATGTAGAAACCTTAAGAGTTTCAGGCACGAGGCTCCTGCTGGTGGTGTCTTGTTTCTGTGCCCAGTTACTGCTGTTTTTCTTAATTGTCTAGGTATGATTCTGTTGTTAGTAGTCCTGCATACTTGGCAGCTACTGATATTTTAAGTATTATATAAATGTTATCAGTATTTCCCTACAAGTGATTTTGAGTTCAGAGGACACAGCATGCAAAGTAGTTTTAAAAACTATCAACTTAAAAACTTTTACAAAACTTTGCTGACAAACTTTGAGGTTTCCTTCCTAGCTTGAAATATTTGGTTTAGCACTTCATTACCTTGAGAACTCAGTCAAAATCCAGTAGCTAAAAGCAGGAGCTATATTTATTGAAATAGTTTCCATCTCTTAGAGCAAGGTACAAAATGGTCTGTTGGGTACTTAGTTGCTTAAATTCCTTATATGAAGATGAGGTGCCTTCAAATTGCATCTCATCCAGAAATTGTAAATTTGGTACAAGTGCTTCTAGCTGAATTGTTGTCTTTTTTTGCAGATACCAAGCACTAGCTTTCCATAGATGTCTCAATGTATAATACTAATTATCGCATTTCAGATATCATTGAGTCTGACTTGTTTTTTTCTTTCAGTGAATGGCATTCTCAACTAAGTTAAATAGATGGGTTTCAGTTATTTTTATTTATTTAAGTTTACAGTATCTGTTACTTCCACTTCTTGGCTTTATAGTTCCTGACACAAACACTAACCAACCAACAAATAGATGAACCAACCAAACAGAAAGCTTAGTATATTATCATGTTCTTTTATAATGGTCATTAACTGAATTTAGTCTTCACTGGAAAAACTTTTTTTTCTGCTAGCAAAGCTTGCTTGCCACATCAACAGTATAGTTCTTCATATATATTTTTTAAAAATTCAAATTCTTCAGTTATCTTTTTTTTTATCCTTTCTAATGAGAATTCCCATGGACACATCTCCTTCCACAAATATGTACTGTGTAGATTTCTCACTTCTTGAACTTTTCTTGTTAGTTATGGGGACCAGTTCCATGTGCAGAAGAACAGGCTTAATAGACAATGGTGTAATCAGTTGTGTGGAGTATTCAAAGACTTCTGTTGCCTGATAATGACTTACGGGTTTAGGCAAGTCATTTAGACCAGTAATTCAAGCCCTTGCCCTTAAAGAGGCTTTGCAATGGAATCCCTAAAGGCATGTCTAAGTGTATTGTTTATTGTATACTGCAGCATATATTTTAGATGTCATAAAATTTTAGCATTGCACTTTTTCAGCTCTGAATGTTCTTACCTGTAAAGTCTCAGCAGCACAATTTTGTTTCAACTTTCATTACTTTTAACTTTTCCTTGATGCTTTCATCATAATTTCATCAATAAGCAGCTTCAGCAATAAAAAGGCACTGTACCAGCCACCAAAATTTGTAGTTTTCTACGCATTTTGAGTGATAATTCCAATAACAGCTGCCATTTAATGGTGCATATTTATTTATTTATTATGCTGTGTTTTCACATATGTTTTCTGACTACTATTGTTTTAAAAAAGTCATCTTTTATCATTCTGATATTGTATTTCTATGGTTTTGACACTTCATATGAAGAAATGGTAACAACTGTTTTTAAGTCATTGCCAGATTTACAGATAAATTCTGCCCAGTATAGACCATACTGGACTTTCTTCACTTTCAATATAATTCTCTCTGATATATTTTATTGTTATTTGTGGTAAAATTATAATAATAATAATTTTTACAAAATCATTTTTAAAGTAATTATCATTACTGTTGTTTAACTATATGCTAAGCTTCTTACTGTAGAGCTACCTCTTAACATTTTTTCCTCCTACAGTAACTTTTCCAAGTTTGTAGTTAGTTTTCATCTTTTCTGTTACTAAGGACTTTAGAAATAGTATAATATGATACTGGCTTAGGAATCGTCCATATGTATTTAGTGTAATACCAGAAAGACTGTTTGATAAATAGGTATAACCTAAACATGTTCAGAAAGGCAATTAAGTTCACCTCATGCAAGAGTTATTTGTGCTCGAAAATATGCTGTTTATATTGTAATTCAATGTCATGAGATTTAAACTAAATGTTATGTCTTGATAATTTGTAACATTTAAAGGGAAAAATTGTGCATTAGTACATTTTGATATGCAAGTGAGTATTATGGAAACTCTTGGTTTAGGCTATGTAGTAATTTTTAAGTGTTACCTATAGTGAAAAAAACCTGACTGTACTGCAAAATAAATTTGTCAGAAACACTTGACGTTCTTCTGGATACTGGAAAGGTACGTGAAAGCTAGAGAAGATGACAAGGAAAGTAGTAGGGTTCATCAGTCTCTCTGGTACGTGTTTGTTTTTCGCTTACTGTCTTTTTGTCCATTCATGTCTGTTTATAAATTGTATTTTCAGTTAAGGTGTCTGAAGAGAGGTGGAAACAGATGCCAGGTAAGCAGCAGCACTGCAGGTCATCTGTAAGTCAGCACATTGCAGCCAACCTCTCCCAACTCTGATAAAGAAGTAATAATTTAACCTGTACCTTGCAGCTGATAATAAGTTAAAAGATACCTTCAAATTTGTATTTCTTTTCATTTGGATCTCAGGACTGTATATTTTTGAGAAGAGTTATCCCAAGTTTTAAAATACTTTTATTCTGTGAATAGTATTCACATGACCGGAATGTGAACTATTCGTGTAAATTATGTGATTAAAGCTACCATCTGAATTGAATAATATTTTATAATATCATAATTTTAATGACACTTAACTGACATGCAAGCTCATAAAATAAAATACTGCCATATTAAATATTTTTGTTCATTTAAATATTTACTTTCAGTGTTTATTATTTGCCTGAAACCAGGGACATGAACTTGATTCCAAGATAAATTTTCTGTGTGCCAATTTGCTGTTATTTACCAAATTTTAGTGTTTTAATGTGTATACCTTTTTATGTGTAGGCCTACCTTTTAACATGTAGACTGCTAAAGATGTCTCCAGATTGCAATGAAGTATTTCAGGATAAAAATAGGAGCAGGGAAAAAACACAGCAAAAATCTCTTTCCATTTGCTACAGTAATTAACTTGTTCATGACAAATGGATGAGCGAAATTATGTATGCAGGTTATGTGTGCAATGATGAATCTGTTCTGAATTAGTTATAGAAAATATTTAAGAACAGTATATCCTTTTGCAAAGTTTCATCTTTAACATCACTAAAATTAGTGAAAACCGTAATAGACTTGTAAAGAAAGTTTTAGTACCACTTTCTGTTCTGCTGTCGTTCCCGTTTTTTCCCGTTTTGGCCCTATGGATTCCAGTAATATCATCGGGAGTGGTCATGCTGTGGTTGTCCTAAAACAAAAAAAATTTGGTAATTTTGAAAGTTGTATTCCAAGTGGTACACTGGAACTGCTTTTAATCATAATGTCTGAGCAATTGTTTAAATTCTATGTTTATTTTCTCAGTAGTCTGTCACTGAGGCTTCCATGTTTTAAATACTGTACTGCACTGACACACATCTGGCTGTGTTTTTGGGATAATGATACACTTGGGTATTAACAAAGTTTGACACTAAAACATCCTTAATTAGTGTAGTTGGTGTCTATCTGTAAATTAGATGAAGCTTCTACAAGCACAAGGAAGTGGACGCAGGATTGGGCAGGGATTGTTTTAATACTTTACATGTAATGTACTAGAATAAAATTAGTCACCAACTTATGCCATTCCCCTAATTGGGGTGGTTTTATTCGTACAATACTTGGAAACCTCACTGTCATTTAAATTCCACTTTTTCTGGATAAACTATGAACAAAATTGTTTAGAATTTTAGATTAAGAAGTAATCCGAGATTCACATAAAACAAAGATGCACATATGCAAGAGTTATGTCTTCATTTTCTGATTTTATTGTATGTTAAGACTAACAAAGGTTCTTGGTTATTTCCAGGTCTGAGACTTAACAAAGGTACCTCTACATCCAGACCTCCTACTCCTGCCAACTTACATTTACCAGACATGATCCAGCTGAAAGATATCGTTTGCTATTTGTCACTGCTAGAAAGAGGAAGGCCAGAGGACAAGCTAGAATGTATGTTCCTTTTTAAAGTTAATTTTATATATTTATTTCCACAAGTCATCAAATATTCTGTTTCTGAGTTTAAGAACCCGTTTTGAGCAGCTGCATTATAAAAATATGGTTGTTTATGTGGCGGTTATTGCAGAAATGTCTTTTTTATTCTTGCTAATAGTATTAATTTGATGAGATTTTAACTAAAATTTTTCTATCTAGAACTTGCTAAGATAGAGAGTAATGATTATACATTCTGGAGTTGAAATAATCTTTTCTATACTGTCATCCCTTGATTAGCATCAGATGTGAGGATGCTAATGCAAAGAATAATTGTTAATATAGGCTGTGGGCTCTATAATGTTAGTGAATATTGAAAAGCCAAGAACGATCCAAGTCTGCATCACTGTTGGGAATGAATGTTTGACATGGGAAGTTAGAAATTACTTGAGGTTTTTTTTTTAATTAAGGGCATGAGTCATTGAAGCATAACATCTATTAAAACAGTGAGTTTGATCTGTGAATCGGAGAAAAAAAGAAGAAAATGTGTTTCCCTATTGTGGAATTTTAGAAGGCATTTTTCCATATGGATAAACAGCAAGTCCAATCAAATAGTCCTTATTGAGATCAAATATACTTCAATATATGTAACTGGTCTGTGTAGAAGATCTTTGGGATCAAGCTCAAATATGGAAAGTAAATATTATGATAGGACATGCAAACAGTAGATTGCTTCTGTCAGAGTAAGAAATTCATTACATGGTTACATGACCACATGATGACGTATCTTGCTGTTTCATTACCTTTAGTTAGCTTACAATGGCAACTTTGTGCTGTAAAATCATTGATACCTTTGCCTCAGCAAGTATTAGAAGGAGCCATCCCCCAGATATGGTAATATGAGGTAGGTATCACATGATTAGAATATGAGAATGTATGTGTGAATGTGCATTCAGAACACAAGCACAGAAAAACTAAGTTCATAGGATTGAATTTAGCTTACAGTGTAATAAGTGTTTTATGGTAGCAAGTTATGCAAACCTTACCAGAGCTCTGAAGAGCTCAGTGCACAAACCATGGCATGAACTGGAGATCAGTTGCCTCCCCTGGTGGTGAGAATTGGTACAATGAAAAGGTGGAGAGGCAGAGGAGCAGGTGATGATTATATTATAGTGTAGAGGATTTTCCATGAACTTCTGCAGTAGGAAACGCATGTGCAAAAGACTGTGTCCTGTATGATTTAGGAGTGAGAGCATGACCTAATGGTGTATGATACTTACATGTTTGTATATTCGAGGTAATTTGTATTTACTACATATAATTATGGTCATGGTTTATTTTCTATTTTATCATACAGACTTGAAATATACTATGTATTGTCACTTTTTAGTATCTAAATTTTGGCTTATACTGTACCATTAGTATGCAGAGTTTTTGAATGGTTTTAGTTGCATTCTTATAAATTAATGGTGTAATTTAACTCTTCATAAATAGGTGTATAGCAATAGGTCCTGTGCCTGTAAGGTAAATTATAAATTTGTAGCAATTAAGTGAAAAAAAGAAAAGTAGCTTATTCTCAAGTTGCCAACATTAATTGCTCATCTCTAATCAATTTTTTTTTTTTCTGTTGACATAAAATGAAAAAAATGAATCGTAACTCTTTGGTAAAAATTCAGGACAAGCAGAAAATGAAACCAGCACTTTCAAATAAAATCTGATATAAGATGGAGAATAAAATACACTAAGAGAAAATAATGTCTAGGTTTTGGATCTGTATGATCTACAGATTTTCTTAGATTTACAAGTATCAAGCACTTAAATGGATTTTCTAAGCTTTAAATAGTGTATTTCTAGAGGTCTTAAGCAGTGCAAACCTCACCTGCTTGACATGCTCAGCATATCTGTTACTTATAATCTATGTATGGCCTGAATATAAAGAAAATCCTGAACATTCCTCACTGAGATACATTGGAAGAATATCAGTTGTCTTTTTAAGGTCATATTGCTGTCTAGTAATACTGGCCAGTCAGTGCTATAAGGTAAGGGGATGGGAAAAGAAACATTAAAGATTGACTTGGGCTCTGTAGTTTGCATCAGAGCTTCTGTTCGGTTGTTTTTATCATTTTCTTCTTGTTTTTTTCTCCTAGAGTGTGTAAATCAGCAAGAACATGAATGTTTAGTAGAGTCTGAATAGAAAAGAGGTTGCATGACAGACCAGTAGCATAGTTTTTCAGAGTCTAGCCAAGAGCACAGATTGAGCCTTTTCATTAGCCAATACATATGTAATGGGAAAGACTTTGTTTTCTACAAAGGTGAAACAGTTATAATCATGCTAATGTCTGCTTCTAAATGACTGATTAGAACTACTAATTCATATTAAGGGAAAAAAAAAATTGCAAGCACTACTTATCTAGAGCAGGTAAAGATTGTGAAAATGCTGAAACTTGCTTTCATTGTAACTGTAAAATATTCTTTTAACCAGTGTATTAGAATCACAGTGGAGGAGGAAAGAGAACCAAAAGATTTGAACTTTATCACTGAATGATTCAATGATTCATCCCTATGGAAACTCTGAATGCTTAATGGTACCTTTGTCAGATAATATTAGCTGTCAAGCTCTGAGAAGCTTTGGTACAAGGCCTACTAGCACCAATCTCTGGCGACTTTCGGAATTAACTGTTGTTTTATGCCGAAACATTTCTGCTGTTTAACTCCAGGCAAAGAAAGAGACTTTTATAGGTTTCTTAGCCTGTAACTAATGAATAATGGACCTTTGTGGCTTGAAAAAATGTACTACAGTAAATATCATCAATCTCATATTACAGCTCTTAAGAGCAGTGCAATGTAGTGCAAAAATTGCTGAAGTGGTAGAGCAGTATAGCAGTTACTTTTTTTCGCCAGTTGGATGAAACAACTTATTCCCAAAATGGAAGATATAAGAGAAGCAAGCCAATCCATATAACAGTTAAATATGTTTTGCTGGAACTCCAGAAATAATCAAATTCTTTCTGAACTTTCCTTTCTAATTGCTAAGAATTTCCTCTCACTTCTCATTATACTGTTTCCTAAAACCTATGTGTAGTGTGTTGACCCTGACTGGACGCTGTGTACCCACTAAAGCCACTCTGCCCCTCCCCTCTGCAACTGGACAGAGGAGAGAAAAGACAATGAAGGATTCATGAGTTGAGATAAGAGCTGGGAGAGACCACTTACTGACAACCATTACAGGCAAAACAGACTCAAAGTGGGGAAATTAATTAGATTTATTACTGACAGGATCAGA
>JAWWTY010000077.1:27988601-28016239 GCA_035222235.1 Margarornis squamiger | reverse complement strand
CACTGACCTTGGTGTCTGCATTGTTGTTCACATGTTCTCACTCTGCTCTGCCCTGGCTGCAATTTTCATCTGCACAAGAACTTTCTTTCCCTTCTTAAATATGTTGTCAGTGAAGACATTACTATCATTCCTAATTGGCTCAACCTTGGCCAGTGGCAGGAAGCCCATCCTGGAGCCAGCTGTCATTGGCTCCACCAGACAGAGGGGAAGCTTCTAGCAGCTTCTAACAGAAGCCACCCCTGCAGCCCCTTGCTCTGCCTCACCCCAACGAAGACCTGGCCACAGAAACCCAATACACTGTGATAAACTTTACGTGCAGAATTTATTGTACTGTACCAGCATTTGCTGTGGATCAAATGTGCTCGGATTCTTCACTGTTTCATAGGTCATATGTTACGTTACCAAGGACATCTGATGAGACAGTTTGTAAGCAGATTTTTGCTGCCAGTATCCTGGAACCACCTCTACATGGATTGACCTCTTCTTCCCTAAAAAATAGGTGTAGGGGTAAAAAAAAATAGCACTTTCAAAGGGGATAGTGGGTGTTTATATTTCAGAGCTCTGACAGACTGTCCCAGAAAGTAGGGGCAAATAGTGAGGTATTTGTAGACTTCTGGATTTCATCCTTAGTCTTTTAGCAGTATTTCTCCGAAGCTACAGGCTTCTTTCTGCTCTGTAATCTGATGCAGTATATGATCAGCTGAGGCAGCTGCTTTCAAATATCTTGGTAATGGTGGACTTACCCATTGTTGTGGCTAGAATTAAGTCATGGTACAATCTTGAAGTATACATTTTCTGGATATTGTCAAAATGCACCTTCTTATCTGAGTGACTCCCCAAAAAATGTTGGGAATACATTTTCAAACTGATGAAGCTAGTGTGGTCCTGGGAGGAATGATGCTGGCAGTTTGTGAGGAATGTTGTATTGTTGAATTTCAATGATTAGATACTTAAAATATTAATCCTCTCTTACATTTAGTTGGTCAGAAAATAATTTCAAAATCAGTATCAGTATTGAATAGTGATAGCTGCAACCAAGGGAATTGGACAATGTTGCTAAAACTTGAGCAAGTTAATCAACATTTGCTTGACCAATTGTATGTTATCCAGTATTTGGTGAGAGGACAGAGAAGAGCCTTTTGCTGGGACTCACCATGAGTACAGATCATCTCTAGAAGAAACCAAAATTAAATTCACAAACTAAATTAGCTGTTGGAGTGATTATGTGGAAAAGGTGCAATTATGCTGTCTGGCTAATAGGTCTCTTTGGAGGCACTGTGGCGGGGTAGTTGCTGAGTGAACCTCTTACGTAATACAGCTTGCTTAGTGGGTCTACAATTAGTGTGATCATTAAAAGAAAATGTTAATATTTGTCCTTTCTTCGAAACTCAGCTTTAGTTGTTTTGTATTTTGGTTTGAAGTTGGGGTTTTTTTTAGGAAAAAAGTGTATTTACTATGCTTTCTAACTAAGTCTCCTTCTCTCTTTGTTTTCTTTTCAGTTATGTTTCGCTTGTATGATACAGATGGGAATGGATACCTGGATAGTTCGGTAATGTTTATTGTGTATTTCAGTGCATTGTAAGTGTATGTCATAATGGCATGTCTGTGCAAAACTATATTAATCCAAATCAGGTTTATATTTATCCTGAGTTATTAGAAGCAGTATAAACTATAGTTGATAAAATGTCATTCATTTGAAAAGTAAATCTTGAGTTTTCTTTTCCAATAAGCTGCTGCTTCTACTACTGTATAAATTTTCAAATGTTGACTCTGCTGCCACAGAGTCTGTTGGATAGTCTTCTGTTTTTTCATCATATTACTGTAGGGTACACATTAATATGATTCCAAAAATTCTAGTATGCTGCTGGGAGATGTGTATGAAGGCACCATTTGTAATGATTTCATTACAAACAGAAATGGGAGTCATACAGTGAATTTATGTGGAGAGGTGTCAAAACTTCCATGTTGTTATGAAGAATGGAGGAACGATATTAAGGGAAAAGTTTTGAGGAGTAGCCCAAGGAAATGTTTGAAGAAAAATCTGAGATACAGCAATAGTTCAAAAAAAAACATAGCTACTTTTTATTAGCTGTTATCTAACATAAATTAGTATTTTATTGACAGTGTTCTTTTTTATTTTTTTTCTTTGTTTTTGCCCCTTTTTGTATCTCCTGGAAGCAAGACAGCATAGGGTGGATTGGTAAAGCAGAGGAGGTGATTCCCATAAATGACATGGAAATAGGAAAGCTAAATTGTATAAAGGTATAAATTAAATACGGTATCATAGTTTTAGGCAATACAAAATATGAATTAGATCACTAAATACACATGTCATGGTTTAGAAATGGTACTCCCCAGATTACTTCTCCCACAGAGACTCACTCACTACCCCCACCCTGCCCTCCTGTGGAGGGCTGGATAGGAGAACTGGAGGCACAAAAGGTGAGGATCACAGGCTGAGATAAGAACAGTTTACTGGAAATAGCAATGATGTAAGAAAACAAACAGTAACAGCAGCAATATTGGTAACAAAGGTGTATAAAAGAAAGTTACATGCAAAATGCTCACTGTAGAGCCCAACTTGACCTGACCACAGCCACACCATGCTGACTGCTCTCTCCAGCTTGGAAGTGGCATTACCCAGCCACTCCCCTGGTGACATTTACTCGACCGAAAGGAACCCTTTCTCCCCCAAAGAGACTCCCTTTCCCTTGCCCCCAGCAATGCCATGAGGTGGTATAGAATAACCTCCAGGTCTCAGTCATGCCTCTCCTGGCTACTGCAAAAGTTAGCCCAGTCCTGGCTGGAACCAAGACAACATAAGAATTTAGAATGGTTCTAGATAAGCAGTGGAGAATGTTTACAAACCAAAATTGTATATAAGAGTATAGAAAAGCACTAATGATACACGATCAAGGAAAAATTCAACACTGTAATGGTATGAAAATACCTCTGTATTAGTTTATACTATCCACTTTTTGCCTTATTTACATTGGAAAGTTTTGACTGATTCAGTGACTGTCAAAAAAATAGTTAGAGTGCTGGAGTTTAAAGACCCTTAATATGACAGTGTGGACATCAGAGAGTAAAAACAGTGCTGGAAAGATATGTAGGAAGGAAGAATCTATGACTGCTTTCAATTACTTTGATTGTGGGGCTGTATTTCACCTCCCTGAATGCTTTGTAGTCCATGCCTGATGTTTTGCTCATGAAGCAGATTCACTGGAGTGGTCAGCTTTCTGTGTAAAGGACATTTGGTTAGGAAACAGTGTCACTGATTGCAATATAGTTGAATTACAAGTTGCTTTGCAGTAGAATGTTTATAATGCATTAAATGTCATACTTTTCATTCATCTGCAGGAGCTGGAAAATATCATTGCTCAAATGATGCATGTTGCAGAATACCTTGAATGGGATGTTACTGAACTGAGTCCAGTAAGTATGCATTTTATCACAATTTTTTAATCTTCCTAGAGGCAGCATTTTGTGATATTTCATGTCAACATGGGATTCTATGTGTTAGTAATATAGAAATAAGAATAGTCTGTATTCCACTGTGGCTCTGCCAATTAGCACTTTTACAAATATTTTGCTGATTGAATCTGATTTGTGAAACATTCTTGCTACAGTTTAAGGGTTTTTTCAATGCCTGTAGTAATTAACTTTTATAACACAACTGGTTTGTCTCTGAAAATTTCTTAAAAGTAAATGCAAGTAAATAAGTACACAAGGAACCCAACTTGGTTTTGGGACCTTTAGGTGATAATAAAACGTAAATAGGAATGTGCCACTTCATTTTCTGAACTGTCCATACTCATTTTACTACAGCTGCCATACAAATAATATTTCCCTTACTTTTTGTGTCTGGATGAGGGAATTGGAGACCTGCACATGTTCTATGAAGTTGTTACATTAGAATATAATAATAATAAATTAGAATTTATGAGATTCTTTCATTAAATCATGTAGATTCTTCATGAAATGATGGAAGAAATTGACTATGATCATGACGGCACTGTTTCTCTAGAAGAGTGGATCCAAGGAGGAATGACAACAATCCCGCTCTTGGTCCTCCTTGGGTTAGAGAATGTAAGTATTAAATAACAGTGTCAAGTCTCTGCTTGCATGTAAGCTGTGGACCTCAGGTTAGTTTCTTTGTGGCATGTATAAAGAAGACTTTGCTTTTACTTTTTTTCAGCATGGCTGAATAACATGCAAAGAACAAAAGTGCATCTTCAAAGGTGAAGTTATGTTAGCATGTTTGAAGCCACACCAAATGATCTAGCTCTGGAGCTGGAAGCTGCAAAAAGCTGAATAATTGGCCCTGCTAATTGTTGTTAAGTCCTAGCTGTAGTATCTGGGGCCAAACGGTACTGAGTCGCAGAACAATCTAGGTTGGAAAGAACTTCTGGACATCTCCTGGTCCAGTCTCATATTAAAGGCAGGGTCACAGATTAAGTTATCCAGGGCCCTGTCAAGCCTGAATAATTCCAGTGAGGTGGATTCCACCAGTTCTGTGGGCAAACTCACCCTGTGTTAATTGTTCTCAAGGGAAAGAGCTTTTGTTCTTATGTGCAGATGGAATTTCCTCTGCAGCAATTATTGCCTCTTGGCTCTTGTCCTGTCATGATACATCCCTGTGAAGATATTCAGTCTGGATAACTGCTTTAACAAACTATACGAAGTAGCAATATCAAAGGGAACACTTACAGCAAAGGATAGAGTCTTATGAAACATGAATTTATGTTCTGTACATTTACAACTTCACATTAAGTATAATACAGATGTAATATGATGAATTTTGTACCAGTTAAATGCAGCTGTTTTAAGACTGGCATGTTGCCAGTGCCACCTGCTGTCCTATATCTGAGCTAATTTTGAACACATGTATCCAAGCATATGTTTCAAATGCATTTCTGTTATTTGAAAGAAAACTTCTTTTTTCATAGTTTCTTATATAATTTTCAGATACTGAGGTGAAATAATTAATATTTATCTTCCCATATAGTGCTATGGCTTTAACTAAATCTAGGCTGTTGTAGTTGCTCTGTGGTGTTTTACTTGTACAAAGAATGGTCAGATTGAGACTTTATGTAGGGAAATATGTAACAAACTAGTTTGTTGCACAGAAGATCTGTAAGTCTTGCAAAATCTTAATAGTCAAATTACAAGCAAAGTATGTGAATTGAAGATAACTTTCAATGTGTTTGGATCACTGTAAATACTAATTCCCTAATTCCATATGTGAGTTTGAGTAACAAAAATGTTAAACTATTTCTCTGTAATTAAACAGATACTTTTCAGGCTGAATGCCATTATTTCCATGGAATTACTCTAAACAAGGGGCAGCAAACACTCACAAGCAATCAGTATAGTGGATAAGTGATAGTCATTTTCAGTTCAGCTTTTTCTTTTGTGACAGGTTCTGGGAGTATTTTTCAGTGTCTACACTTCATTCTTTCTAAATTTGAAAGTCCTTAAATTATGGCATAAATTAATGCAGATCCTTCTGTAGAGATTTATTTTCATATTAAAGCAAAAACTGTTAGAAAGAAGCTATGTTACAAGACAGTTTATCCTTTTGAGTATTTTTACTAGTTAATGGGTCTTTATCTTGCTGGGTGTAGCTTTACTATGGAAATATTAAAAATATATAAGTAGTGATCAAAATTCTATAGCCTGATATCAGCATGGGTCAGTGTTTCTGTCATCAAGAGTATTCCTAGTACTTGATGCATTTAACACACATAAATGTACAGTTGTAGAAAAATATTACAATGGCATGCAAAATATATTTTTGATCAACAGGCATAGTTTATTATTTAATGCTCTGCTTTACTGTGAATGATGTCCATTAAAAGTAGAGTAGTCCACTTTAAAGAAGTCCACATAAAGCTAATTTGCTACTCATTTGCTAATGATTCACTAAGATATGATGTCACCCTTTAAAAGGTCTTCCATTTTTCTTTTGATGTGTACAACTGCTTAATTTTTTAAACTATTCACATAATATGTAGAGAAAAGCAAAATTTTTAAATTTTTCATCAAACCAGTGAAAATTTACTACTTTGGCGTGTACACAGTTCTAAATGATCAACTCAAAGTGTGTTTTAGGACACTGAAAAGTGAAATCAATGAAGTTCAAACTAATGCCTGTCTGTCATTATTTTGTGTAAACTGATAGTGTGGTTTTGATTGGTTTGTAGAATCTAATGTATTACCCAAGCACTTCATTCCACTGCATCGTTTCCATTAGTGGGATGCTGTAATTTCCTAGCTTCCCAGGACACTGCTTTTTTTTTTTTGGCTTTCTGTCTCCTTTTAGTTATGATAATAAAAAGTACAATAAGAATCTTTTGGACTCATTAATCAAATATTAAAATGTTGATATATTAAAGTTTTCCTCATGCCGATATGTGAAAATAAGGGGCATAACCTACTGGCTTATGATGTCCAGGTAGTCTTCACATGTTCAAAATAAGAGAAAAAAAGAACCGCAAGAAAAAAACAACCCCCCACAAAACCAAACAAACCAGACCAAACAAACAATCCCCCACAAAAAACAAAACCAAACAAAAAGATGGTCAAGAAAACTAGCAAAACAATTCTGCCACCTTCTTTTACCTTTAGCCAAGTATGCTTTTGTTCTCTGCTGAACTCTGCAAGAACAGACTTGTAAATCCAAGAGAACAATTTCAGAGCTTGTCTAGTATGATGACAAAGAATTGTCAGTGTAGTTTATTTAAATAAATTATGATACCAGTGAAATGCTTAATTTGTTTTGTATTGGGGTCCATTAACCCTGTAATATAACCCTGTAATAATCTCTTGTATTAGGCTTGTATGAAAGATACAAGATTCTCAGCTGTAATTTGTTATGCTAATATTAGTGAAGCTATGATAATTAATTTCAGCTGCTGATTTGTCATAGTACCTTCAGAATTCAGCTACATTGCTTCTACTTAATCCTTAGTTTCTTTTAATAGCTATCTACAAAGGTCAGATGTCATAAAAGTTCTATATTACACTTGACCCCTTTCAATGGGTTCTTATTACATACCAGATTAGATAATTTAGTTAAAATAACTGGAAAAAAGGAGCATTTAAGTGAAGTGTGGCATTATATAAAAATAAAAGAATAAGCAAGTTAGTGTTTATGAACAGGGGTGTTGAGATAGCCTAATGTCTCACAGTTTTGTGGTCTTTGCCCTCTGACCTCAGCAGTAATTCCCATATATATAAGAATATTAGCTAGCCACCTGTTAGCAAGTCAAGGAAGTAAAAGGAAATCTAACTAATTTCCCTTCTGTACATTTGCTCACTCTCTTCTCTCCCAATCTTTCCCTCTTTCTTTCTTACCCCCCCTTCTTCTTTTTTCCTAGACTTTCATGACATCTCTAGTGCCCTTTCAAATTTCTTTAAGATTGCTAAGCTAATTTTGAAGTTACTGGCATAGTTAGGGAGATAAAGGGACAAAGACCATAGAAAAGTCTCATTTCCCTAGGAAATCAGCCTAAATATCCAGTTTGTTTTGTCTTTCTGGGGTTTATGCTCTATTTCCTCCTAAGATTTGATTTTGGAGTTGCTGCAAAGGTAAAATTTAGAAATACAGAGTTTTATCTCTGAAAATGTTCCAGGAAAAAACACAATGTATCTGAATTTTGGTGCTTTGCAAGGCAATTGATAAATTGCTAAAACAATTTGGGTGCAACATAAGGAATTTAAGTAAGAACTTAATTGGTTCTTTTTCTGTAGGGGTTCTGTGATACACATACTATTTGGCAGTTTGTTTTTGAAGAAAAGAGCTAGGGATTGTTTGCATGTATAATCCATTTGTACTTGAATGACTATCCTTTTTCCAGTTAGAGGTGGCTGAATGTGTTCTGTGCAGAACCTACTGAAATCTTTGTTGTTAAGATACATAATTCTTACTCTGATGTTTAGTTGTGCCAGTTTCATGAAAATTTTTTTTCAAAAAATTCTCTCATGTAAAATGAGAATTTCTTGAAGGAAAAGAAAATGTTGACTGTAAATAGTTATCTGTGTGATGTAATTTTTAATAACAGATGTGTGAGGTAGAGTTTTTTTCTGAGTGTCACACTTCAGTCTGCAATTTGCACAATCCTCATCAACTTTCCAAATTTATTTTTGCATCTTAAGTCAATAGTTAGGTTGTCTCCCATCCAAACACAAATTGAACAAAAATGTCCCTACAGTGCTCCTGGTTGGTAATCACACTTTTGGAAAGTGACCTGTTGCACACTAGTGACCAGTAGGATATTTATTCTACTTCTCCACAGTAGAAACCTTAAGTTTCTGTCCTTTTTATTTTATTCTGCATTAATTTTAGGTTAGCATTGTAAGTGAAGGTGGAGAGTTACCCTATTGATACTCCTAGCATTGCTTAAAGTTTCCTTTGTAATGTGAGCACAAAAAGCCTCTTAATGATGGGATTTGTCAACCATATGCATTGTAGTCTGCTCTTTGATAGGCGTTTCTCACTTGTACAATATTATTCCACCCTGCTAGGGTAAAAGCATTTGATTTCTCTTGTAAGGTAATCCCATGTCAGATATTTTGATCTCACTTCTCCTGTAATGGATCATGGCTAACACCTCTGTACAAACTTTAGGTATAAAATGCAAGTTCATAGGTGCGAGAGTTTAAAAAAATCCCATGTTGTAGGCAAGTATTTTATTTCCTCTCCACGGGCCACTAGATGTCGTGGTTGCACTGTGCCTGGCACTGTACAGTTGCTGAAGCTGCCTTAACGTGAGAGAGAGATCGAACAAGAATAAATACTTCATAAAGTAACCAATAATCAGACCAATACGCCTTTCTTTTAAGTCACCGATAATAATTTTCAACGCAGTTCCCCTTTTAAATAAAGGTAAGTTTTAATGGGGCAAACATTAGTGTTGAATTGTGACTATGCTTCAATTAAATCATAAGAAAATACTCCAATTTCATTTTGGATCCTCAAGCAGCAAATATTACATGATTGCACTCAAATAATTTAAAAAGCAAAATTTTTAAACTTTTTTTGGTTAATATGGGATGTAATACTTGAGTGTGAGTCCACACTTGGGAAATACTGCTTTTTACTTTGTATTTTGCATTATTATTGCCTTACTGTTTGAGCTCTGAATATATTAAAGTGGAACCAAACTGGAGACATGCAAACGTTTGTAAGTCTGGAGTGGGATCATTAGTACTCTCAGTAGTCCCTCTCAGGCTGAAGTTTGAAATGACTGCTGGGCCATTTCATAAACTTCTGTTTTGTTCAGTAAGGAAGGAGGATGATCTTCCCTTTATGACATTGGCCCGCGTGACATTTCTCTAAGTCCTGTCTGAAGTACGGCAGGTGACTTTTCTGAAAGGCAGAAGTGCCGATGCACCATATGCTGTTTCCATACATACAGAGGGCAAATTCAAGCCCCTGCTGGAAGCTGTAGCTCACCCGCTTTGTGCCAGCTCCTTCCCAGCTGGAAGCAGATTCCCCCTAAGGCATGAGGGGGTTCAGCGGTGTCATTTCACGGCGTTGCCAGCAGAGGGCGCAGTGGTAGCGCTTTGTGGGAGCTCGGCGGCGGCGGCAGCAGCTGCTAAAGAAAGTGCTCATCCCTTCGTGCCGGTGCTGCCGCCTTTTACGCTGTGCTAGCTCCCACTTCCCTGAGGAAGTTTGCAAATGCCTTTCCTTACTACCGTCCCACTTTTCCTTTTGTCTTTAGTTTGACAGAAGCCCAGGAAAAGTCAGGGGCTACTAACCTGTGTATAAGGTGTAAAATAAATGGTATTTCATGCAGCTATACAAATTTACAATTATTTACAGTTTGATTTCTGCAGCTTTGGAGTCTTTTCAGATGATAGATGGCTACAAATTTGGGGACAGGGAAACTTCATACTTTGGCTATTTATGAAGCTTTTTTAAGCAATTTTCCCGCTATTGCTCCCTTTTTATTTCTGTATGGATGCATGGATGAAGGCTGTGGAAGTATTTTGTTTTATTTTCTTTTGCTTTCTCCAGCATATACACGAAATATCTCAGAAATCAGAAGTGTGGAGCCATCCCAGATAAGATATCTCTTGAATGAGATTACTCCCTCTCCAATTGAACCAGAACAGACTGAAATCCCTCTTTTCCCAAACCGACTTGAATGAAGCAAGACATGATAAGAATTCTTTGCTGAGAGCCAACCAAAGGTGTATAGAACATAGCTGTATTTGTTATTCATAAGGAGATGCTGCATAGTTCAGTGGACACTCCTCTCACCTTCCCACTGACTGAAGGATACCCAGAGATGAGTTATAAAACTGTCTTGAAGAAGTCATGTAAATAAATTCAAATATATTTTTAAAATAAATGGAAGCAAAATGTCAGGCAGGGAAAGAATAACAGCCACTCAATAACATCTTACTCATTTGGTTGCTTGTTACTGACTTGTCTCACAGAAAAAAAGACTGAGCATGCTGGTATTAGACACGCTGTAGTAGCTGTTTTAAGAGGGCATGTTTGCTAGGATCAAAATTTATCAGTGATTTCATTACCTTTTTCAAGTCTCAAAATCTTGAACTTTGTGCTTGAAACTTGAAGATCACTTTGGCTGCTTTTATCTACAAATATCTAAAAATCTGAAGTAAGTTAATATTAAACCAGATTAGGGATGTGTATCTGAATTCTGTGACAGCATAGAATTTTCTACTCATTCTAAGCTGGGTCTTTTATGGTTGACTTGCTTTTTAAAGTCAGGTCATTTTGGCAGTCAAATCCATGGTAGAAAGGTCAGGACCATAAGTTAAGAGAACTGTTGTTAGCAAAATAAGTGTTACTATTGTCATTATGTGTTAAAGTCTGTGTATGACATATGGAGCCTTGATTTTCAGTGATGTGTATAATGAAGTGAGGAAGAGATTTTTACTGTACCTGCTCTGCTTTGGGATCTTCTTAATGTCTATTTGTTTTTAAACTCTTTCTCAGGATATGAAAGCAAAATGAGTTAATGTCAGTAAATGCACTGATGTGTCAGAATTGTGGATTTTATTCATACTTAAAGACTTGCATTGAGGGGGCTTTATTTTGTGTTATGTCTTTCTTTTTTCCTTGGCAGTGTTTTAAAAAGTTATGTGCATGCATAATCATACGCAGCACTTTATTGCTTATTTTTGGCAGCGCACAAGAGCAAAAATTTAATTTGCTCTTTTCCAAAAGTGCATTGTGTTTATGTAATGGATTTGCATCAGTTGCAGTCTGTAACACAGCTAAGTGTTTTAATTGGCAGAACACCCACATCAAGACTTGTTTGTTTTTCTGATAAGGAAAATGCCAGCTAAGTTAGACCATATGTTCTGTTCAAATAAGAAGTGGCATATTCACATGTAATGGTCATTCTTTAAAAATAAAATTGAAATGAAAAGGTAACAAAAAACCTAATGTAGAAGAGGGGTAAGTTTATGCATAAATATTAATTGCTATTAATTTTCAGAAACAGCAAGTATTTTGCTAAGGAAAGCTGGTCAGATCACATTTTAAGTGCTTGTGGTTTATGCCTGTATCTGTTGGTGACCTGAGTGATGTTAAAATCAAAGTGTACATTTGCTGTTTTTTCTCAGAAGAATTTACATGGTCGTAATTGTCTACGTTCAGAAGATTTGAAACTCACATACTATATTGTAGTTTAACAATACTTTAAAAATGTGTGGTGAATATGGTAGTAAGATGGGAAGAAAAATAGACGTTACAGAGCTCCGTTTAATGAAATACATCCTCTTCAGCTGCCAGTCATGAAGGAGCTTGACAGGCTTCTAGTGCTTCACAGCTGCAGAATCTATTTCTGCTTCTTCAGGGGAAATTGGAAATCTTCCACACTCTTTGCCAGCCTGAGAATCCCACATTAGGCATCTGCTGTGCTTTTTGTGCAGAAAGGGGAGCCGGACATTGTCCAGCTGTCAAGAGATGGCATTTTGAACTCCTGCTGATAATATTGGGGGAGCTCCACTTAGGCTCTGATCCTGATATCTCACTAGAGAAAAAAAAAATTCAGCTGAATTCAGTGCCTCTTGTTTCTAGGTAATTTGCAGGAAATATTCAAAGTTCTGTTCTGACTTAGACCTAGCTTTGAACCAAACATTCTAAATTTTTTAGAGTGCTGGTTTACCTGCGGGATTTATTTTCTTTTTGCCTGCAAGGATGAAGAAGTCTTCATTTTATTTGACTTGTAACAGCTAACTCCTAGAACAGAGCAATATTGATTTTTAAGGACATAACTTGTATAGTATATGGTAAAATAGGACAAATTTGAATTTTTATTAAAATTTATGCCCCCTAATTTACATTAGTCCTTATCAGTAAAAACCATCATCTTATTGAAAATCTAGTCAGGAATATTGTATATACATGATGACAAGTAATAGTAGTAGTGGTTTGATGTGAGAAATCAGAAACTGGATAAGAACCAGCTGTTGATGTGGTTTCTGAGAAATAAGAGATTTGTGTGACTTTCTTTAGCTATGTGACAATTTCTTTTTGGTAATGACATGACCAAGAAGACTATAGAGTTTCAGCAATACACAATGAAGCATCCAACTACTGCAGCCCATTTCCAGCTGATAAATATTAACTGCCTTTATTCCACTGGATGTTATATTTGGTAAAAAATAAATATAAATTTTAAGAAGTCATGTGATATTACATTAGGTTAATCTAATTTTTTTAAAATAATCAAAATCTCTGATGATTACAAAAAGGGAAACACCTGATGGCCAGACTTGCCAAGAAGCCAGGAATTTAGAGAATTAATTTAACATCTGTACCAAGTGCACATCATTTTATAAACCTTTAAATAACAGTGAGGTCTCAGAATGATTCCATTAAGAAGTAAGAGGAGAATCATTCAACCGAAAGCATACTTTCATAAATATAAATGATTTGATAATATTTTAGTGGTTTGCCTAAATTACAGTGCGCCCCTAAATTGTGTTAATCAGTTGATCAGTTTACTCATGCAAGATTTGAACATAGTGCTACAGGTGACTGAAAAATGTGGGCTTAAAAGTAAGGAATTCCATTTTTGGGATTTAATTCTCACACTTAAATATGTGGGGTTTGATAGATTACTGGCAGTATAACGTAACAAATTAAAGCTGGCAATAGTTATTGTGGTATGGTTAGTTTTCCCGCTTCACATATGTTGATATGTTGATAATTCTAAGAGTCACTGAAAATATCTGTGTAGTTTTAAAAAACCCTTTCTATTGCTTGTTTTGGGAGTTTTGTCTTCTAAACAGCAGCATCTTTATTTTTAGGATTAGTCCAGAACAAATTTTATTTTTAATACTAGCTGTAATCTAATATCAGCCTAGATAATATTGATATAAATATGTTGCAGTGTTAACAGCAGCCTGGTGTTTTTTTCTAAGTTGTTTTTGAAACACATGGGTGTTCATGAACTTCTGAATAATTTTTTTTATTATATCATTGCCTGTGTATTTAGAATGATTATGCTGTGATCTGGTACAGAGTATTAAATGAAGTAACAGCTTGTCTTTCACGTTCTTGAGTCAATCTCCAATTTTTAATTGGCACTTATATATTTCTTTATTTTATTAAGTGAAATCTGTTTCTTTTATGTCCTGTACAGAATGTGAAAGATGATGGGCAGCATGTATGGAGACTGAAACACTTCAACAAGCCAGCATACTGTAATCTTTGTTTGAATATGCTAATCGGAGTAGGCAAGCAAGGTCTCTGCTGCTCTTGTGAGTATAAGCATTTCAGTGTCCATTTGCATACATGTCTATTCCTAGAAATGTTTCTCTTGCTGCATAACAAAGAACTAGTAGCTTCCCAGGACTAAGCCATTGCCAGCACAGTAGTGTCTCCCTCTTGTCTTCTATACTTGTGCACTCAATGTTCCTTTTCTTAATTTTTCAGGATATTTGGCTTTTAAATGTGTTGTTTGAGGAAGTTTTCTGTTTTGTAAGTTATCACTCTTAGTTCTTTTTGGAGTCTGCCAAGTTGTGGGGGTTTTTTGTGTTTGTTTTTTTTTCTTTTTTTTAAAAATCTTGTGTTTGTTTTCTATTTATTTTCTATTAGCAAATATCCTGCTCAACTTTCAGCCTTACTGTTTTGTTATTCCTTTTCTTGTTGATAATTATATGTATTATTTAATAAGTATCTGCTTGACCAACATTTAAGTCCCATGTTTGTTAATTCAAATTTTGCACAGAATTCTTGTATTGCTGATTGTGAAGGTCAAAATCATCGTCTCCTGGAAATCAAGTTTCTGAAACAGTTCTAAAGGTTTATATAGTTGCTTGGTTTGTAATCACAAATCTCAATCCACATATTAAGTGATTATAGATTTTAATGTAAAGGAACACAGAAAATCTACTGCATCTTATTTGAGCTTCTTTAGATTTTTAGGTGCAGTTACTAGCGTTCAGTTCTATGAGTTGCATCTATGTATCTCCTAATAATCTCTGTTTGACCTGTTCATAACCTGTATCTTGAGAAATCAAGGCTGCTGAAACATACCTTGTCTCCATTTGAATGTTTCAAGAGATGGATGATCTGTATCTTACTTCTGTGGTGTGTTCCCATGATTAATCATCTTTTTTTTTTTTAAGACCTATTTCATGATTTGAATATGTCTTGTAGATGGTTCCAATGATTGGTTCGTGTTATGCCTTGTTCCATTAGATTAATGAGATCTTTAGTACCCACTGTATTCTTCTCAGGATGGTACCAAGTCACCTTCCATTGTTCTTTTGGGTAAATTAATCAGTTTCTTAGTGTAACTTACTTTCTCCATTTTTGGTATGAAAGATAGCCTATCACAGGTGATCAGGACCTTTCTGCCTGTACAGTTCTATCCATTTAATTTGAAATTAGTCTGAATGAATGAGGGTTTAAAATTGACTGTTTCTCTCTCCTCTGTGGGACACATATCTCTTTAAAACATAATTTGGATGTAAATCCTTGTATGTATTTTCAAATAATATAATTTCATTCACAATACTATGAAATGAGATACATTTATTAAAGTTAAAAAATAGAAATTGTGTAACTTCAGGTTGTTAAATGCTGATGACTAAGCAGAACACACATATATATATATATATATAAATGCTTTGACTGTTAGATCTTGAAATGTTTTATTCTTTAATATTTTTTATGTCAGACTGGTGTTAACTTAATTTTTGTGAAGAAATATAAGACCCATATATGGTTGAAAGAGAAAGCTCTATTGAGCAAACAGTGTAGATCACATTCTTCAGTAGTTATCAGAAATGGTTAGATGAGTTATGTGAAGTAAACTGCCCTGAAAAGACCAGCCTTGCAAGAGCTGTAATTGTTTTCTGCTGCAGTGTACCTCTTTGGAGTGTATTTGTTACTGTACTTGTCGTTTGTTTGGTGAGAACAACAGTCTCAAAATATCTGAAGAACATCCACATGCTCCTTTCAGTTGCTTCATGCAGCAAGAGGCATGAGTCTACTTAAAAAACTATTTCACGATTTCCTTATCTCACTAAATTTTTAATTCAATGTATTTTCAAAGCATTGCTATAGATTTCATTATTTGCATTTTAGATTGTGTGGGAGGAAAAAAAAAAAAAAAGAGGGAATCGTAGGGGGCCGCACCATCCCTCCATGGTCCAATCAACAATGTTACTCCCTGCTGTTTGTCTGATTAATGGCTGCGCCTCCCACTGGGTTTGTGTAATAGGTGCAAGCAAGGTGTTTAGAAGTACTTTGTGCTTAATTGCTCTCGAGGTCAAAAGCGTGAGACATGTACTGTGCAGGGAGAAATTCATTCTCAGTTTTTAATAGTTGACTGTTGAATGCAGGCATAAGCTGTAGCATTATTTCCTCGTCTTGGCACAGTTGTATCATTGAAGTCAAGAGAGCTTTGCAGTGTACCCTGACATTTGCGTTTTCCAAATGCAGCTAGTGTGATCTTTACAGACCTGGTCAAATGTAGTGGTTACCTAAAGCTGGTGTGGAGGGCTTAGAGCAAAAAAAAAAAAAAGCCTTTCAGGAGTTGGTGTTTCGGAAAATAAGAGTTAAGTTATGGTGGTTACATGGAATGCATGAAAACAATTGTTCTTTGAAAATGGACTAATCAGCCATTTAAGATATACAAATCAATAGAAGGAATAGCATAAATTCATTGGCTTTTATTTTTGTGCTTGCCAGCTGCTCTCATGCCTATAGTTTGTAAAATATAGATTTCTTCCTACTGGCAAATGACGCCATTTGGCAGTCATCAATTTGTCTTTAAAATTTTTGTCATTTGGGAATTATTGTGAAAAAATTTAGCAATCTCTGATTTAATTAAGCATTTCCTGTTATGCAATGATAGTGCATTCTTGGATTTCTCACTTGCATAATATTTCCTGTTCTAATTGGCCTTTTGTATTCCATGGAAAAAACAGTCTAGTTTGAGTTTTCGTTGACTGATTGGATTGATTATTCAGAGATGGCATGCTGGTAATGTTATTTGTTTCATAGAAATATAGTCAGAAACACCATTGCCTCAACATCTATTGCTGTGTTTCTTTTTTTCAGTTTGCAAGTATACAGTCCACGAGCGCTGTGTCTCAAGAGCTCCCGCATCTTGCATCAAAACATATGTGAAGTCTAAAAAGAATGCTGAAGTAAGTTTGGGGTAGCATTAACTTTGTCATGTACCTATTTATTTTGTAACTGTGTATATCCAAATTTGTCTTTTGCAGGTAATGCACCATTTCTGGGTAGAAGGAAACTGTCCGACAAAATGTGATAAGTGTCACAAAACTATAAAATGTTACCAAGGCTTGACTGGACTTCACTGTGTTTGGTGTCAGATCACAGTGAGTATACTGTAGTAAAACCTTTAGCACGGGTTAGAGAGATAAAATCATAGAATATCTCTCTGTAGTCTCATAATTTGAAAGGTCTCATTCAATTTTGTTTCATTCACTTCAAATTAGCAATGGCTAGTGTGTGTTTAAGGAATAGTACATGCAGAATATTCTTAGGACTCTTTAATTGCAGCAAGCAAATGCGCTTAAAGGTGTGCTTTGCTTCATGACAATATCTGGATAAAGATAATGTATGCCACCCTAAAGAGCAGAATTCCCAATCTACACTACATAAAGATTACAAAAGAGTTTTCAGTACTAGGGAAAATCAAGGTCACCGTGACACTAGGGCAAAATCCTAATCTGTGGTGCATTTACAGGCAAACGAAATTGAGGACATCTGGTAGGATACAGTGATTCCAAGTGTCAGGGAACAATAGCAGAGCCATGTTGATAATATACTGATCTGTGCACCAAGTCTAATATACACAACTTTCATGCACTCCTTATTCAGCAGGAACCAATAACTAGAACTAATGACATTCAGGGAACACTGCCCTTATAAGTGAGATCTTCATGCTAGAAGGAGCAATGCCAGTATTTCTGTTTCTAGCCAGGGCAGGATTTAAATCTAAATGGGAAGAGATTCAGCCTTCTTCACTGGTTTTTGCTGGTTTTGCTGATATCGTTGTTATTATTGTTATGGAACAGCAGTTGTTTGTTCTGTGCTTTAAATAATAATATGAAACTGAGGCATTAGTGAATGTTTGTTTTCAACATACAAGTTAGGATGTTTTATGACATATTTTCTTAACATAAGAATAGTAAATATGAAATATCATCAAAGAAAAGAGATCCAGGATACTTTCAGTGATAAGCTGTTATGATTATTTAAAACCCAATATTTTAGAAGAAAGCAAATATGTACTCCAGATTGCTGTCAAAATTTGGATAATTTATGTAGATAATAAAACACGCAATCCAAAAAATTTTGCATGCAGATAATTAAATTTAGGCAATGGCTATATGTGTTTAGCAAGACAAATAAACGTGTTCTGCTCCCTGTATAGAAGTGTTTACATGTGTGTAATATGTGTATATCATTCAAAAAATATACATTTTGCAAGGCTCCCTCCTAAAGCTGAAGTTTCAAATTCCGTAGCTCCTCAGTAGAAATTATTTTCCCTTTATTTCATGTGAATCTGGACCAGATTGGTAAAGGTTTTTTACTCCTTGAAGATGAATGTCAAGATTCAGAGGATTATTTATAATAAATTATTATAAATAAATTGCTTATTATTGAAATCACTGTAAAGGAAAGAAAGAGGCTAAATTATTTTGAAAATATCTCATGTGCCTCTGTGCATATTTAAATGCCTAATTATCTAAATATCAAAATTAAAAGTCTGGTCTTTGACAGCCAAAATTGACAATTTTGACACTGAGGTTTAAAGTTCTGCAATATTGTATTTCTATCAGTAATCTAAAGATTTTTATTTTTTGTAAAAGTAGTGTTTATTTAAACAGTAACTTTATTAATATTTTTAGAGCTTCAGAAGTAAATAAGACACTTAAATTAAGAATGAGTATTTTTAAATACTGCAAATTGCTCCAATTCACTTTTCATGCAATTCTTTGTATTTGATATGTTCTATTGCAATAACCTTTCCTAATAGAAATAGCTTTATTACAGAAAAAATGTGGTTTAAATTTCTATCAGATGCATGATTTTTGAATGGATATTCTGAAGTTACATAATTGCCATCACATCCTTACCACACAGTTACAGCTTGAAGTCTAAGAGGATGCTAGCTATTACACAACTAATTCTGAGTGTCTTCCATGCATTTTAAATATCTGTCCTTACAACTTAATGGGGTCACTTCTGATGTCAAATAACTGAATCAAGTCCCAAAATTTAGAGGTGTTTTTCACTAAGGAGTCTTGCTATACTGAGTTCTCAGTAAGACCCATGAGCCTTCTCTCTTACACTCTAGTTATCCACCATGGTCATATAAATGTTTTTCTTCCTTCATTTTGTTTCCAGCAAATACATTTTTTTTCTTACTTTGCGGTCTTATGAGGAATGTGATTTTCTACAGGATCTATATTTAGAGTAAGGGGGTTTTTGGAAAATGTGTTTGAAACCTGCTAAAACTTTTTTTTTTTTTTTTTTGAGAAGAGATACATATTATTTCATTTCATTGTGTCAAAGTGTTATTTTCATTAAAGCTACGTATCTTCTACCATTCCTGTTGTCTGTTATGCACCATTTCTGTTCAGAGATCAGCAGAGACTAATAAGATTAAGCTATTTTTTCATAGATAAGTTTGCATGCCACCGAGTAGTAAAGCTGCTAATTACCACTGCATGTGTGAAGATACTTTTATTTGATGTAACACGGCCTGGTGTGCATTAATTATAGTACAAGTAGCCTTACCACTGAGGCAGAGAATTAGCACGACAAATGATTTATATTACAGGGCTACCAAAATACCCTCACAATAAGGCTTTAATGCTCAGAGTAAATCAAAACTTGTTAGACTTTTATTTACTGTTGCTAAGTAACTGCCTAAAAAGGTAACTTTGCAATATGAATGAATATGGGCAAGGCTAATATTAGGTGGCACTCAGTTCAAAATTCAAAAATGTTATCATAATGTCAACATTAACTGTACCAGATAACTTTCTGAACTTTTATTACAGGTAAAGTTTATATGCATCAGCAATTCGTACAATTTTATTGTCATTTTAATTAAGAGTTCATACAAGTTAAATTATTTAAGGGAAAATGAATCAGTCATTGGAAAAAATGCGGTTTACAGATGCAGACATTGAACTACAGATTTTCTAACATCTCTTGATCCTGTTGAACTAATTCTGTATGCTACCTATTATACTAGTTAAATCGCTTGTTAATAAGATTTTTACTTTACAATTTCTAATAGTTATTAGCCGGATTATTTTTCTTTACTCCAAATATACATACCTTCTTCAAAATATTCATCTCTATGGGAAATGGAAGTTACCTGAAGACCTTAATGCAGAGTTCATTGAATCAGTGCAGAAATAGAAACACAGAATAATTTAGGTTGGAAAAGACCTTAAATATCATTGAGTCCAAGATACAAACTTTCACAAAATTTCACAATATGAAGTTTATTTTATTCTGACTATCTGTAGTGATATTGTGAAGTATAACAATTAAATCTGAGTGTTTTTTCCATGATCCAAGCACACAACTGTGCCTTTGTACTGTGTGGCTGGATATTTCGAGATATTTGAATTAAATTCTAAATTGTCAACAAGAACTCTTGATCGCTACTGCAAAATATATCAATAAATTTATTATTACTTGTTGTCATTTTATGTTGATGTTGAATACACATTTTTCCCTCCAACCTTTGTAGCAATAGAGAAGTAAGACAATACTCTTTTCAGTCAGCAGACCTGAGGATGTTCTTTTCAGGTTTTCAGAGCAAAACTCTTGTCATTGCTTTCAAGAAAACTGGATGAATGCTAAGAATATATTAAGAAAAGGTATAGTAATTCAGGTTCCTCAGCAGTCACTGGAAGCCTAAACATTAAATCTATCCAGACCAAGATTTACCCAATGCAGCTTAAAGCTCTTAGATTTTCCTACGTTACTCTCTTATATTTGAATCAGTAGTGACTGTCAGGTTCAGGTAGGAAACTGAGCTGCACAAAAGGCTACCCTGAATTACTCACTAATAGTAGAACAGAAGTTCCTGGCTCGGTCCAAGAAGAGAATTTCTCTTCTGAAATGAAGGTTTTGATCACTGATAACACTATGCTGATGTTACTGTACTGCCATACAATGTTCTTTTTTTTATGTGGTGATCCATACATTCAATTTCAAAACTGGAAAATACTTTAATCCACTTTGCTTCAGTAAAAATTCACTGGTTTGGTCAATTCTAGGAGGCTTTACGCTGCAGTGTTTCATTTTCCTTCTAGTATTCTAGTACTAATTATGTTAATGAAACTCACCCCACTCTAGGATGCCCATTTTTTTATACCATAAAAGATTTAAGTTGAATCTTCGTTTTCTGTCTTCTTGCAGTTGCATAACAAGTGTGCTTCACATCTGAAACCTGAATGTGACTGTGGACCTTTGAAGGACCATATTTTACCACCCACATCAATCTGCCCAGTAGTATTGGTGAGTTGTCCTTATGTTTATTTCAAATGTAATTCCCTCTCATACACGGCATTAAAATGATGCTGGGACTAACTGCCAGGTATTTGTTAAATTCACAGGACTATTTGAACCTTAAATGAAATGTATAATCCTGGTTGATGAGTTTATAGACATAAGCATGCTTTACCCTCTGCATATTGCATTTTCCTTCATGTGAGAATGAATTTTCTGTAGGGCATATAAGCTGACTCAGGTTCTATCACTTATTCAGACTGTACTTACCAGAAACTGTATAGGCAGAACACTTCTACATTTTACATCTTTTATAGATCCAACTTCCCAGAATAATGAAGTTATTCTTATGAGCAGTTTTTGCTTGGGATGCATATTGTATATCTGCAATGCTGAGGTCTCTGATCTAAGCCGGAGGTTACCTAGAATGATGACACTGGTCTTGCAGTAAGCTATGCATCAATATTATGGTATATTTTATTCTGCAGTCGTGGACGGTAAATTTCTCAGTCCACAAAAACAATAACTCAATTCAATGAAAATAAAAATGCATGCTATGTGTAGGTTGTATAGAAAAGAGCTGACCATTTTATCATTAAAAACGAGCTTGAGAATTAACTTATGTATTCACATATTAAATTGGATATTTTATGCTGATGAAAGTCATAGCATCATCATATTCATAAGAGAACAGATGATTGGTCCTCTTTAAATATATTTCACAATAAGGTAAGAAATGCTTGAACTTAAGAAAGAATAATTTATGGTGGGGAGGAAAAACAAGAAAATATACCTCCTACTCTTAAGCCAGTTTCTGATCACTAGCAACAATAATATTCATGCCTATTGTAAATTACTTGTTTTCTGATTAATCCTTTTGGCTGTTTATAAATCTGCAAAGGAAAAGGTGCTAGACATTGGCCCTTTACTTGCCTAATCTGGGATTATTCCATTGCTCTCAATGAAGGTAAAGCAATGGAAACCTGGCTTTTTAATATATATGAAATACTTTAAAACAGTTTTAAAAGTAATAAGAATAGTTTTGTAGTTTGTATGGTATTTTGATAACATCTGGAAAAATTCTGATTAATAATAGTGAAATATTAAGTTTGTTGGATGATTACATTCTGCATTACATTATTTCATTTTCAGGATTTTAGGTCATACTTAAGAGTCAGCATCTGGAGATTATGATTTTGTTATTGGGCTGTTTTCATTTTAATGTTATTTATCACTTGCCATTGTTATAAATGGAATAAAACGTCAGCATGAAATTTCATCTTCAGTTATATTGGTGTAACTCCATTTTCTTTTCAGGAGAGGAAGAGGAATAGAGGAATTAAGATTTTTATTCCACAATTGCAGTTTAGTTATGTTTTTTAGAGGGTATGCAAAACCACTCTAGAGTCAAATCACCCTTGAACAGGTTTGTTTTATCTCCAAATTTTGAAGACATAAGCAGAAGTGAATATGATTTCCTGTATCAGAATCATGTTACTAAGAGTGTAACACAAGACGTGTATTTCAGCACAATGTATATTGTTAGGAATGGAAAATGTGTTTTATTGTTACTTAACAGGGAACTAATAATTTTGCAGTATATTTGTTCATCTAGTAGTTTGTTCCAAAAATACATTAAAGTCCTGAGTATACTTATATTACAAATAATACCTCAGTGACCAGCCAATAGGAATTCCTTCTAAAACTGGTTATTGTGTACATATTATCTGCGCAAGTAATTTTTATTAGTTTCTCCCATTTCCTGTTACGGGGATTCCTTTTGAGAAAGATAATACTTCAATGTATGTGAAACCAGCACTCTCAGTAATGACAGCAAAATCAGTGAATATATCTTTGTCAAAATTGTGTAAAGATACAATAATAAGTGTTTGTTAGTAGCAATTATGGGTTCAAACACATCAAATCTGATATACCTGGCTGGCTTTCACCTTGGGCACATATTTAGCTTAAATGATCAGCTAAGCAATAATCTTGCAATGCTACATATATGTAGAAGGTAAATAAAAGCAGATAACCACAATGCTTGCTGTACCAGACTTATCCCTGAGTATTTTGAGATGTCAGAGAAGAACGTATTTTATTCTCCCATAGAGTAAGTTACAGGAGTTGTGGGAAAACAGCAAGATGAAAAATCTTGCGTCTTTGATCTCCTGAAAAGGTTGGCCCTCTCTACCACCTGTAACTTTGGAAGTCCATATTTCTTCCTGAAAACTGCAGAGTTCATCTCAGACCAAGATGCCTTCTCATAAGTTTTCCTTCAAGAGTATAGAATAAATCCCTTCTCATCTTTTCTCTTTTGTGAAACTAAGGACATTAATACTTTTTCCTCTTTCATCCACCATGTCTCATTTCTTCAGTCCTTGTGAAGTCCAGCCTCTGCAATTTCTACAGAGATAAAGGACTTTTTCATAAACTGTGTTTCACAGCACCGTGTATTATACCAGTGCTACCAAACCATATCATCATCTCAGTTTTTCCATTTCCTAGATATCCACTGACATCTAAAATCACTATTTCATCTGTGAAAAGTAGATTTAAAAAATTACCCTTCCAGATGGTAATATCACAGAGCATGACATTTCCCTTACCCCTAAACACAGCCATCTCAGTTCAGGCATTCTAAACGAATTGTTTAGAATCTGCTTAGACATAGGAGAGATTTCTCTAAAATAGAGTGACTCCTAATAGCTAGAGAGAGAACCAAAATGCCTGGTCCTCTGAAAGTTAGATGGTAAATAAAGGGGTTCCCATCTTCAAAACTGCACAAAACAGAATTTGTCAAATGTTATTCCTAAATATGATAAGCTATATTGTCAGCTGAAAAAGAAACAATGGGAAAACTCACACAATTGATACTGTGTACATCATGAAAGCATGACTATCTGTCTAGATTCAATGTCTTACAAAGATTTTAATATCTCGCTACAGTAATTTTAAATGTTTTAGTAAAATGTAGTCTGTCAACTTTAAAACTAGTCTGTTTTACTTTTCTTTTTACCATATATTAGGCTTGTTGTATAGTGAAGGTTTTTGTTCAAGTTAAATGAGTTTTGTTATAAACCGTGTGTGCAGATCTCAAGTGATAGTCTTTTAATAGATGTCAGATACACTTTAATGTTACTCCTTTTTATTTCAGTAACATTTTAATTAATTCATACTGTTTGAATAAATGTACATTGAGACTTGTTTCCTAATGAGGGCACATTTAGAGGAAAGGTTTTGCATCATTCTGATATCCTGTGGGTAATTATATTCTAATTATATGGTGGGGGGAAAAAGTCTATAACTCAGTGCTGATATTGTTCATTGGACCCAATTAATTACATGCACATAATGAAAGTTCATGATAAGGCTGACTGGCAGTGAGTTTAAAAATCTTTAACTCAATTGAATCCTAGCCTACCAAGAGTACAGAATTAGATCATAACCAAGTTAAAAACTGGGTATTGGAATGAGATGAGTGAGTAGTGAAGAAAAAAAGATTGGTCTGTGTTTATGATACAGGTTCTGTCCCCCACCCCCTTTATAAGGCAGAAAGTGAAAAATGCTGGCATACATTTCGGTGATTTCATTTCATGCCTTCTCCCTTTACTTTGCTCCATTTATTGATGAACATGTGGGACGTTCTAATTCATATTTATGTTTGTAGAAACATAATTAGATTTTCAATTTCCCACCAAAATAGATACAGCCTTGGATAGTGACAAACCAACCAATAAAAACATTCTATTTAATAGATGTGTATTTATTTCATAATGCATGATGATTTTGATTCTCTTATTGTTTATGTGAGTTCTACAATTAACTATTTTTCACTTAATTTCTAACATTGGGTTTGAAAACTATGACTAAAACTTTTAATTTCAGAATAAAAAAGAAATTATGGTATACATTGAAAAATGTGAGGTGCTCTGCTTATGATGTGAGCATTACTATGTGTTAATTATCACTGTCTCCATAGTAACTGGTTTATTTTAAAGGTGGAGGCTCTGCTGTAATATTGAAAGCAAGAAAAGAAATAAAATTTAAAATTGAGTCCATTTCCTTATGTTTAAATTTTCAACTTTATTGTTTTGCGTTCTGGGAAAAATGGATCATCATGATCAGTTTCAAACAACTCCCATTTTGTTTCTTTTCTCTTGTGAATAAATTTGACTTTTGTGTAATGAAGATGTTAGAATATTTTAGGACAGAATCATTTAAGCATAAATTCAATTTATGTAAATATAGAATATATATATACAGAGAGAGAGATAAATTAATATGGATAAAATATGTAGAATTTTTGTGCATCATAGAGTAAATCTGTTTATATACACTAATAAAAATACCATCATAAGTCACTTGACCTCTTATTTTAAAATATAAATATCTATATATTTTGGTGGAGGAAACAGATCTATCTGATTCCAGTTGTGTTTTGTTTGGCATTTTATTGTACAAAAACATAAATGTTCAAAAATCTTTGGTTTATAATTAGTTCTATTTAGGCATGTAAACCAATATACACAACAAATTATTAATATTTTAGCTAGGAAATACACCTTATGCAACGAAATAATATACTTTATAATCTGTAGCTTCAAACTTCTGTGTAAATAGAGCAAGTGTGTTGGCATGTTGGCAAAAAGTAATACAGAATTAAAGTTGAAAATAGTGTTTAAAATTTAGTGTTCAAGTATTTAGAGAGACTAGATAAAGTAGCTAATGGCTATGTTATAATTGCCACATTCTTCAATAGTTATTTTTGCCATGTTTTACTAATACTATTTTCCTCTGAGGTACATAGACACCACTGACATAGGAAAGCAGAACTGGAGAGAGAGAAAAAGGGAATTAGCAGCATCTGGTTGAAGAATGAACTTTCTTAATCCCTTTTCCAGTTTTCAATCCTAAAATGGTTCTTTTGTTTTTTATAATAGTAGAGATCAGTTTTAGTTCAGTTGAATTCAAGCTCAACATGGAGTGCAGAAAGCATGTTGTTATGAGCAACTCAATCCTTTGAAGTTGAGTACTAGCCTTATTCTGGGTTTCTGAACAAAGATACTATAAAAAATCACAGTTCTTTCAATATATATGCTTGGGGTGGAGGTGGAGGGTAGTTGAATTTAAATCTGGTTGTTGAATATTAAGTAATGACATAGCAATTGAAACAGATTTAGAGAACAAAACAAAACACTTTTTCCCTTTCAGTTGCGTATCATATTGCAACGTCAGTTCTTTGAGAATCTAAATCAGACTTGAAATATAATGGTGTGCTTATCTACACTAAGAGCTTTTTCATTTCTTTGAAGTCAGAAGGAAATTAATAATTGCCCTGGAGGAAAATGTATCTTCCTAACTAATTATCTGTTCGGCAAACACAGTTCAATGTTAAAATAATAAGATGCTGATAAACTGAAATGGCAGCCATTCAATCATTTTAAGTTATATCTAGTTGCCTGCCCAGAACTCATCACTACTCTCTGTCCCTAAGTTCATTGCTTACATCCTCTCCCAGTGGAGTTTAACTTAGTTTTATTTTTCAAAATTCTGTTCCAAAACTTTTGTCTTTCTTGGACAGTGTATATAATCGGCTGCTCTAGCCCAAGTATATTTGAGTTGCAAATCAAGTTGAAGGTCTTGGGTCCTGCTGTTGTTGTATGTTGATACATGTATTGAATGGGCACGAGATGTAAGGCAAGCTGTCTTCAGACAACTGAATGAAGTAAGGCTGACATGCTATATGAGAAAGACTTGATTGTGATTTGATGTGTAATTCTTTGCATCTTTATTTAGACAATCTAAGCAAGCAACACAAAGTGTATATATATAAAGTTGTCACATTTCTTGTTCAGAACAAGGAACAAGTCTTGCAATCAGTGGTTTTAGAAGGTATTCTTAAATGAAATAGTCTCCATTCCAGCCTTGTCTTTTTGGATGTATTTTGGCTACTAGTATTGTGGGTGACAAATGCCTCCTCCTGATTGTAGTGTGACTTTTTTCTTAGCTGCAAATGTTTCTATCAAGACAGCTCTCGATTAGAAGCCTTATTTTTCCTTTATAGTTAAGTCACGTGCAGCTCACTGGACAGTATTTCTGCTAGAGAATTAGTCGATAATCTTGTCCACAGAATGACTCTCAGCTTCTGCCTATGGGTGTAGGGTTGGATATTGTACTACAGCTCTATGAGATTTTAAGACAGCATAATGTGGTGTCCTTATATTGGCCCTTTTAATTAGCATCTACACAGGGTTAGAGCTTGAAATGTGGAGTATTTATAAAGTAAATTTTCAAAATATTTTAGCACATCTGAGTCACAGTTACTTGGAAATGATATCTAACAGATATTTCAGATAGATTGCTCCCTGTGGTTTTGGGGTAGTGGTGATATGGGTTTTTTTTGGTTTTTGGTTATTGTGTAACTTTGGGCAGAAATTGCCTGGAATGGAATTTTTGTAAGCAGGATCTTGAATGCCATATAAGTTTATAAAATTACAGTCTAGGAGTACTTATTCTATTTTTATTATTATTATTATTATTATTATTATTATTATTATTATTATATCCTTGTAGATTTCCATGTCATTAAACAAAATAGCTTCAAGGAATCATGGCACAACAT